>JBAMJV010000173.1:0-267500 GCA_037951105.1 Echinarachnius parma
GTCTCCCTTCACGTGGCGCATGCTCAATCCACGTGTAGGGAGCCATAGACGGGAACATCCCGTGCCCAAAAATAAATTGTTGTTTTGTTTTGTTTTCTTCTTAAAATAACGCATAGAGACATGCTTATTTACGATATCTGTTATGCGCTTTAAAAATTGATATTTATACATTCGTTCATGTATTTTATTTAACCCCACCCACGTGTGGCAGGGAAAGGAATAAGGGATCAAGAATCTTCACACTGAACAGTAGAGTATACTAAAGGGGGCAGGTGGCAGGTTGTAGTCTGCCCCCACCCCCCACCCCCCAACAATACACCCGACAGCCTTTAAAGGGGTAGTTTAGTTTTGGTAAGGCTGAACTTTAGTAACCAAACATGGACAGTAACATTATAAACTAATAGTTATAACTCCACCATGCTCGAAAGGTATACAAAAGTACAAACGACTAAGTAAAAACCCCGTTATCATTCAAAAAGAGCCATTAAAACACAAGAGGGCGCTTTCTAAATAGGCATTGGTTTCAACCATTTTTCATACAAAATTATGCATTTGATGTTTAATTGAAATAATGATTAAACAGAGAGATCATCAACAACTATTTAAAAAACACTTTTGAACATTTTTGAAAAAGTGCAAGCATTTTTTTTATTTTTTGAAAAATCGTCGAATTATTTGGGCCCCAAATAATTATTAGATCAGATATATTTATTGATATTTCAGCCGTTTCTGGGTCGATTTTGACCAAATAAAGTTTATTCTGCCATTAAAATTGCATGTTCTCTCAAATTCGACACTCAGTTTTTCATTACCTCACAACAAAATTGTGATGTGCAGCGCCCTCTCTACCAAAACTAAACTACCCCTTTAAACAGTATTGAAGAAGGGACGGGGCCGTATGGCTGGCCCGTTCATCCCACTCATTGCAAGCTTTGCCCCTCCCCCCCCCCCCCCCCCCCCCACACACATACCCAGGACCAACTCCCAGATACACCACTGATAAAGAGGGCATGGAGGGTGTGGTGGTAATTGTCCCAGCCTCCCTAGCGATGTAACTGATTACCCCCCCCCCCCCCCCCCCCCCCCTCGCTTATCACCTACGCATCTCGTGCCTAACGTTTAAAACAAATTAAACAACAGCAACAACATCACTCGTTCGCCAAAACTTTCTCTCTACTGCAGAAACGCTGCAGCGCTGAATGTGACGTCACTTAGTCTCGTACGAAACAGCTGACTTGTGGGCGATGTCATTGGCCAATAAACTTTCGCTGGATTAATATTGTTCTTTTCGTTTCACAGGGGGGCAAATTATAGAGGACTGTGGGATTGCATTGAAAACGTGCAATAATTTGAGAGACTGTGAGAGTAGTGCAAGTGCCATAATCAACGTTGCATATTCATTATTTCTCGCACTGTGTCCGATATTTATATTACTGTAGTGTTTGTTTTTGACCTCTGTCTTAATCTATACATCAGTTCGTGACTCGAATATCTTATGACTGCATGCATGGTGAATTAATTTGTGATCTGATTGTCGGCTAAACTCTCTCTACAAAACTCAACTTTCGATGCCCGATCGCTTTTATTTCACGGTTGGTAATCACCAAGACATTAATATAATGTTTACCCAACGATTAGTGTTTACAAAACAAAGTTTTGCTTCTACAATATTCACCACAGCTTTAATGGACTTTGTGAGTTCGAACTCTTGGCATTCTGTGGAGCCAAACATCACCTCCGGGTACCTCTGAGAACCAATCCAACTTCTTCGTTTTGAACAATAGCCATCTTGGCAGACGTGTGTGAATAAGCAGACCATTCCTTAATTCCAAGTTATAGTTACTATTCATTATCACCTTGTTCCCGCGCTTTTTGTGAACGCGGAATAACTAAAGCGCGAGCGTTGCCCGCGTATTTTGTGATCGTCCGTATGGAAGCGCATTATTTCAACCTCTCAGAGAAGCAAAAGAGAATGATCCGGCCTCTCAAGTATCTTCTGTTAGTGGTTCTCGTCATCTATGAATCTCGGAAGATCTCCTCCCTGCCCAGTGTTTTCTCGGGCAGCGAGCTGGAGGATGACAGCCACGAAGGTGAGAATTTCGACTCTTTAATTAACGATTTGTTCATTTTATTCATATAGTTATTTTTTTATAAAGTTTGTTAAATTTGTTTTGTTCATTTGTTTTTATATGTTTACTTTTAATTTGTGAATTAGTCAATTAAGTTAATAAGTTAGTTAGGAGTCAATTCTATAATAAAGTAAGAGTTGTATTTATTTATTCGTTTATTTATTATTTATTTATTTATTTGCTCATTTATTTCATATAATTATCTATTATTATTACTTATACCGCGCTTTTCCCATAAGGCCCAAAGCGCTTACAATCAAATTCAACAACAATTATAAATACACGTACAATGAAAATAATACAATTACATCTACTTGATTGTTTATTTATGTAATCATTTATTTATTTGTGTATTTATGTACGTAAACATTTCTCTGTTTATGTATTTACTCCCTCTCATTGATTAGATTGCCCTTAATAGCCCGGTCACATATCAACGGATTGCGTAAACAGACGTCAAACGGAGAGCTAAATTTTCCATCCGTTCGTATGCGTTTCTTGTCCGTACCTTGTCCGGTGATGTACGTTGTTCTATGTTTTGTACATAAAGCAATGGAGACGACTTTCATCACCGGATAATTTCATTTCGCAAATTTTCTATTCGTTGGGCATTCGTTCCCGCTATCCGTTGATATCTGACCGGGCCATTAATATGACTGATTTACAAAGGCGTCGACATATATCATAAACATGACGATACATTCACACGGATTATGACATACATAAACACAATCATTATATAAGTATCATAACAATAACTGAAATAGAATGATTGAATGACAAATATAAATTGAACTAACAAATAAGTTGGGTCGATTGCATTTTCAATATTAATGATTTTCAAAGGGGCGGACAGTCATACATATGAAAATGCAAATACATTCACAAAAAGATATTATAGAATGATTAAATAACAAATTGTCAAATTTCAAATATAATTGCTGACATAGTTTAATATAATATTCAGGGCTATTTCAATTTTGGACCGATTTACTAATGACGCGCTTGCAACGGAAGTTAATCAACAGAATGTTTCTACGTTAAATCACGGTTGATTTCTTGCCAATTGTCTTAATTTGATATTCATATTGGACACATGCATATTACTCCGTCGCCTCTCTTTGTGCGTGAAAATGTTACATTCCATTTGAGCAAAGAGAGTAATGGATAAATAATGAATTTTATGAAAACTAACAACAAATAAACAAACAAAGATGGGAAAAACGCTCATCACAGTTAATACACGCTTGTATTCTACATGTCCCAAAATTAATTACAACGGGACTTTCTGCAACGATAACTTTAAAATAGTAGATCAATCAGAATGATATTTCAGGGTATGAAACTATAACTTATTACCTACATCTTGCAGAAAACCCTATTCGATTTGCTTCAGTGGTCATGGAGAATGAGGATCTTTTGTCAATCATGTCATGTGTCCATTTTCGTTCATAACGCGTGAACACAATGGACAACACGTCTCCTTACATTACAAAACCTGGAGGGTCGGGAAGGGACATCTGACATGATTGACAAAAGATCCTCATACTCCATGACCACTGAAGCAAATCGAATAGGGTTTTCTGCAAGATGTAGGTAATAAGTTATAATTTCATACCCTGAAATATCATTCTGATTGATCTACTATCTTTAAAGTTATCGTTGCAGAAAGTCCCGTTGTAATTAATGTTGGGACATGTTGTATATGGAAAGCATGTAAATATTAGGATATAGCAGTTCGTCTTATTTGGGCGAATTAGTCAATGAACTAATACTTTACAAGTCATCATAATTTATTATGCACTAAATTGCGCCCCTGGACAAAATAATACAAACTAATGCCTTATTGATATTTTATACATTTCACAATCATATTAGGATAACGTTAGTATCAAAGGATAGTTATATGGCTGTGTATCTATTTGAATTAGGATTAAATCTAGAATCAATTTCCATGAACAGACAAGCGTTCAGAGCATACGTAATCCTATTATATAGGCATGACGCATTAGTTATCAAACCAGAAAAATGGATATGATACAGCGTTTTCAGTAGTGTATAGTATGGGTCTGTGAGATTAATGGATCATATATATAGGTATACATGTACCAGGTCATTTGTCTAAAAAAATAAGTTTATTAATACGCCTAGTACACTATAGCCAGACAGGGGTTAAACTCGGGATTTAATATATTATGAGAAGGAAAATTGTGAATTCTCATGCCTTATCGATATTCAACACGTTGCATCATCAGCGATATTTGAAAACGAAAGCTGTTATCTAGCTGTCCTCGGCTTAATATCAGTAATCTAAATATATATATTTATAACTGCGAGTTGGCGATATTGGAATTGAGATTATTATTGTGATTATGAATTGAAGATGAGGTTCTGTATTAAAATCTCATTGAAATCCCTGGGGCGCAAATTACATTGGCCCTGAGATATTCGACGTCCAAATAGTCAAATCAACATTTCAAAACGTAAATTGTGACCCATTATCGAAATTAAAATAAGTAACCTCGTCATTTAATTGGTCTGTTGATATTAAGTTTATAATTCCATTAACTATATAACGCACACATGAATAAAAAATATGTGTGTAAGTTCTACATTTCGCCGGCTTGGCAACCGGCTTGGCAACCGGCTTCATCTGGCAAGCCTCCCAATTGGGTTAGGGGTGAGGGGGTGTAATTATATAGTTATCATATGCGGAGGAGCTGAGGCGTGGGGCTGGGGGCTATCGCCTCCCCCCCCCCCCCCCCCCCCCCCCCACATACACACACTGGAATTTTTGAAAACGGCAATAATCGGGCAAGAATAATGCAACATTCGGGCAAAGCATGTAATATTCGAGCAAACTCATATCTTATTTGGGAAACTCATATCATTTTCGCGCAAAATCATAATTTATATATTATATTCGGGCAAACTCATGTCATATATTCGGAAAAGTCTTACACGCGGTTTATCATTTTTCAGGCGGTCAAATCGTAATGATAAAATGGTATTCTGCAAATTGGCAACTGACCCCAGCTCCTCTGCCCTGGGGAAAACGTGCCTGTACATGATAGTTATGATTAGGTGATGATATCTGCTTATTCGACTTATTGATGAACATGATGAATGATAATAATCCATCAATTCATCACCGTTCACATACTGAGGAAATTATCTGGGATATAAAATCAAGGTGTGAGCCGACCTCGGGCGCTCTGGAAATCTAAAAATATAATTTCAATTCCCTATATGGAGACTCGAGATGTAATGACCATCCGGAATATGATATAACGTCCGCACAGGGAAATTAAAAGTGACCATTAACGCGTGTGATACAAGAAACAAACAAAAAACTGTCAAATCTGTCTGAGCGGCCACCTGTCTATAGCAGCCAACCTGCTTATAGTGGCCACGCAAAACTGATACCCCGCAGAGACAAAAAATATTATGAAACCTGTCATAGTAGTATACTCAGAGGCCAATTTTCTTGCGTTCCTTATTTTTTCCTTTTTTTCTTTCTTTCCACAAATGGGTGGGATGGCCCTTTCAGCAGAAACTGATTTTCAAAGTCGTCCCTTATTAGGTAGTCGCTATACACATGTTTGACCATATAGGTCTCTTGCTGTATCAACTCGAAATGTAATATTGTTATATTGAATGAAGCGAACTACTGGGGTATATAAAGGCATGTATATGTAATAAATAAAATGTGGATCCTTATATATAATGTACACATTTAGCATCATTCAGTCCAGTAAAACATTCCATGGTCCAAGGTTCCAGTTGGTACTTTATTCAGTTGATGAAACTCGATTAACATAATTAATTGTATATACCTGAAAACTAATTACCGCTTTTGTCTAAAATAATATGTCTATATATAAGTGTGGTCCATACACATGTACAGTCCATCTAAAAAGGTACCATTTTTTAGGTTTTTGTGCGATCAGTGCTTGAAAAACACCCCGTATAGCTGAAACTTTGTACATTGTTTCGAATGAACTCAGGGGCCTATTATAATAGGGTAACGATATGCCTACATCTGTTTCACTAGACAATGCCAAAGTTATGTAACAATACTCTGTCAGAATTCCTAATTTTCGTATAGAACCCTATAACTATTAGTTAATTTCGGTACATGACTCACATTGAACCTTCATTAAAACAATAAAACCTGTCCTTTAAAGTTACGTAACACTAACTCTACAAAACACATTTTGTGTGTCCTTGCTGCTATTAATATAGATGCACTTTATGTTGCCAGTATTGTTTGACTCATGATACAATAATTAATAGAAATGGTGCGCCTTCTAGGGGTACAAACGTAATAGCGGATGCTTTCAACCTGTTCGGTTCGGAGATCGTGTAAATTGAGGCTTTAATGATTGTTATTATAATCATTACGTTCAATTTCCCCCTATTATCTTGCCCCATCTCTCTTTTAAAACGTAGTCCAAAATTAATACAACAAAATCAGCGGCGTAGCGTGGTCGGATTGATTTGGCCCCTTTCCTCCCTGTGCAACGTCACTGCAAAAAAACAACCCTTTTATGATGACAGCAGATTAATAACACAAATTCTTCTTATAATTGAAATGAACGATGAAGCTTATTTTATGTGTATCACGAGAGAACCTATTTAGTCCAATGACATCGCAAAACTGAAACCAAACTAACTACACTCGACGGTTTGTATGGCGACGATAAAGCGTGGTCGGACCGATTGAGGGAGGGTGGCACGCTACTTATTGGGGGCGCAAATTAACTTATGTATGATTATCTTCATTTTGTAAAGGATTTTATACCATTATGTTTTTTGTTTTGATTTCTCAAACTATTGGGATAGGGTCACGTGCCCCCCGTGCCCCCGTGCCCCCCCCCCCCCCCCCTCCCATCGCTTCGTCACTGATCAAACTTCCCTCGACGTTTTTAGTGACGATAAACTGAAGCTCTCGAAATTAATGAACTTACTCAATTATAGCCGAATTGGCGTGACGTGCCGCTGTAGAACCGCCGATGGGTCGCTCGGAAATGACTGATTCATGGACTAATAGCCCTAATAGACGATCGCTTTACGGTTAAAAAAGTGGTTAATTATAAAGGAGGGGTGAACAACTCGATCTGATCTGTCATGGGGAAACGTGGAAGATACCTCGAGGGGAAGCTCCCGGGATTAACCTTTTCAGCAGTGTGCATGTAGTCGAGTCGTGACTTGAGCAATTTTCAGCGCGGACTATAGAGGTCTCGGATTCGGTCTCGGACCCGGTCTTTGACCCGTGTCCTGATGGGAAATCACTCGGTTTAGGTCTCGAACCCTATAGTCAGAATTATTGTAAAAACTAATTAAACTAATATAGAGCCACAAATCAGGATGAAATATGGTGCGTATTGGGGTATTGGTCTCGGATCCGATCGAGTCCTATATAATGTAAATAAATGTCTTGAGGCAAATTTCAATGGACTCGGTCTCGGATTCGGTCTCGGTTCCGGTCTTTGACCCGAGTCCTGATGGGAATCAATCACAGGGGAATGTGATGTTTTATTTGTAAATTGTATGTCTCGGTTAGGTCTCGAACCCTAGTCATATTGTTGTAAAAAATATGGAAATATGATGTTTTACTATGATGGGATCTTGGACTCTATGCATAATGATGAAAATGCGGTGTTTATTGTGGTCTTGGTATATTGGTCTCGGATCCGATCCCCGGATCCGATCGAGTCCTAATGTAAAATAGTTGGGCATGTGGTGTTTATTTGCAGACTCTGATCTCGAAACGGGGGAATTCGACCACAGCAGTGTCTTTCAGTTCGTTTGCGTATACATTACGATGGTTTTTTTTATACATATGCACAAACGAGCGGAGGGTTATCTTCAGCTGTAGTCTGGGTCACTGTAGCTAACGTCACTTTTAACATCCGTTCCTCATTCTAAGCATGCCGAACGCCTGGCACAAAGGTAGTTGGTCCAATTATACGAGTTTAGTATGACCCGATCAGGGATCGAACCCGAGACCTCCAGTTCTTGAGACACGCGCTCTATACAACTGAGCCACCATACTGTACAGGCTGATATAGTCAGGGGGTGTATATTATACGCACCCCCAAATTCAGAAAAGTCAAATTTTCATCGGTCTCGGCCATGATCGATAGTTGTTATTCACAACTATAAACCAGTGGTCTCTGTCTCGGCCACCATGGGTCTCGGATCACATTTGTAAATTGCGTACCCCCCCCCCCCCCCCCACACCCCCACCCCCCCCCCCCCTCGAAAATCCTGGCTACAACTCTGCTGTATATACCCCACTCAGAAGAGAATGACCCAGCTGAAATATTTTAACGCATGGAGCAGGGAAGCGCAAAATTAGGCAGAAATCATGGGTGGATGATAGTCAGTGAACCTACCGAAGTTGCATTGTCAGGTGCGAATCAGAATTGGGGAAGGGGGGAGGGGGGGGGGTGGGGATTGGAGGTGCAAGGGAGTGTGTATATTTCCCACATGAGAGGGGGGGAGGTTACGTTACCTCATAATAAATTGCGATGTCATTGTTGTACTTTGTCCGTCTTATAAGAGGGGATGCAGAAGTGGGGGGGGGGGGGGGGGGGGGATGAGGGGCACAAATCCCACATAGGGCAGTTACCTATGGTCTACCACCCCCTTCCCGGCTTTGCTATAGACGACATTTGATTTTAATGAAGAGCGACAGTGGATGATTGATGAATCGGAAATATGGCTGTAATATACTGCAAATACGGATTGCAGGCCATTTGGTGCCCAGTGGATTATATTTTGTTTAGATTTCAGATATGTACAAGATCATCTGATCACACTGACGTGTAACGTTATATATTTAGTCACAGATTATACTCTTGGTGATTTTAGTAAACTTGTCTATTATATTCGCCTTTGCATCAGTATGTCAGTTTTGCATCAATTAAACAACAACAAAAAGATCTGAGATACATGACATTCAACCTGACGAGGGTAAAAGACAATCGAAGATGATGTTGAGGAGGGAAATTTCGTAATTGAAAAGTCGGAAATACGACCCAAATATAGATAGGGTCCACAGGCTAGGGTTCGAGTAATTAATGGCGGGTTTTATTTCTTGTTTGGCCTTCATTATTGCACAATATCAAGTGATGTCACCCACGTGATTACAGGCGGCTTGGCAGCGCTGAGTAGGTCTATTTCTTTGTAGGAGTTTATTATCTTCTCTCACAATCGTTCATCATATACGACGCACGCACGCTTGTACACACACATACATTAACACACACGCATACACACACGAACACGCATACACACATGCATAAACGCACATGCATGTCATGATAATTATAATATATTAGTTCAACAAAATAAGTTATCACCAAAAGTGCGTGTTTAACAGGTCGATTACAATATAGCATTGCTTTATGAAAGTAAACATATTATTTTCGAAATATATTTTGTCTGATTTACCATATATTTCTTTTAATAATACAGAGTTCTCTTGTCGTTGTCTTTACTGCAGATTCACCCGCACCCAGCACAGAATGGAATTACAAACCAGACAAAGGTATTGTAACAGTCTGTAGAATTATTGTTAACATACTATTTATTATTATTTTGTATATTGTTTACTTCAATAACATTATTTGCATTATTGCTGTATTTGTATCAACTTTCCTATTAAAACGTAGGTCCACGTTCCAATGTTTTATGTGCTTATAATTAAGTTTCCTAGAGGTAATCGACTGATTCCCTTTAGAGGAAACATTGTGATGTGATGATGACGATATTCTGAACTGAAACATCCCGAGTCAACGATTCCTAGACCTGAACGTTCCTACTTAAATGTCAAGATGATGTCATGTGGCACTTGATATCTTTATTTCAACAGTTAGTTCCAATTGTTGTTGTACTTTTAGACCGATGTAGACTATGTTTTCTATTTCTTGATTGGCTTGAATGGGACCCTGTCAGGAAAATAGAAACGGCAAAGTAAAACTACGTTTACGATTGAAAATCAAATAAGGAAATTACAATGAGGCACGAGAAAAAGATCGAGAAAATAAGACACATTTCTGATGATAAGTTCAAACTTTGAGACTTGACTGGATCGTAAAACTGACACTATAATGATGAGAGAGAAGGAGGGTAGGAAGACAGACATAGGCACATCACTTTCTTAAAATAAGTTTCAACATAATATTTGAGACTCGTAAAGCTAAAGCGGTAATGGTAAGGAACGTACGTTAACAAGTGGTGATGAGTCTATTATGAGGATAGAGGAGGGGGCGGGGAGGGAGGAGAAGAGTTCTTCACAATGTTATGGTGAATCCTGTGCTCAAAATACATCAGCGTTGTGTATTTCTTTACTTGTTTTTCCTCCATGGGGTGGGGTCAAGCATGCCCAAAGTCAGGAGGTATGTGTTAGGCGACCATGACCCCATGCTTACACAACTGACCTAGTGGTCTTGGTCTCAGCAAAGATTGGTCTTGGCCATGATCAACACCCCCCCCCCCCCCCCCCCCCGGCCCCCTGCTTACAATTTACATAACTCAACCAGTGGTCTCGATCTCTGGCCACGATCACCGCTCTTGTAAATTATGCACCCCCTTGAAAAATCATGGCTACGGGCCTTGGTCAAGCATTGCAAGAAATTCGGGGGAGCGAAGGGGAGGGGAGGGGAGGGGAGGGGAGGGAAGGGGAGGGGAGGGGAGGGGAGGGGAGGGGAGGGGGAGGGGAGGGGGATGGGGAGGGTGCAATATCACTCTCTCGTCACCCTAGCATCCCTACTTAAGTTTTACCATGCCCTTAATCTATCCTTCCGTATACTAACGGCAAGGTCGCCATTTAGGCTCCGTTTTTATCTGTTTAATTCAGCTTCCCTCTAGATTTTCAGATTCACATGCATAGCGATGAATGATATATACATGATAGTTGCTATGGGTTTATATGATTTAATACAAGACTTAGTCAACATGTGATTCTTGTAGTTGTCACATTCGTTCTCGATATCAAAGTGCCCCTGCTGGTGACCAACGAACAATTGACAAATTTGGCATTTAGAATTAACAGTATTAGTCATATGGTTGTCTGTAACATGACTTATGATAGAGTTGGCACATCTGATTGTATTATTTTTGTATTGTCATGAAACGTTTATTTAATCGAGGTTAAATTATTATACTTCTAAATATAGAAAAGAATTATAATAATACAACAATTCAAATCAAGTCTTTAGATATACATTTCTGAAGAAGAGATAAGACACAAATCTACAGCAGCAAAAAACTAAGCAAATTACACACCTTAATATATAATTGACACTGTTCATCCTTGATTAATGGCCAAATCCAACCCGTTCCTTGTCACGATTGTTGTCATGTTTTACAGTTGTAGCAACGTCATAGTCGCTAATTGATATTCTCCAAGCCTATAGGTGTGTCTTTCTATGAATTATCCAATGGACCCGTTGACATGTTTAATCCAACTAAGACGGTAACCAAGACATTTCAGAACATGATTGCAGGCACCACAATACTCATCTGTGGCGTATATACCGTAGTCGGACTAATTTGAGCGCTCACACATTTTTTGGAGGGGCTCACTTGATATATTTCTTAATTTTCAAAGGAAGTTTCCTTAATAC
Source organism: Echinarachnius parma (assembly GCA_037951105.1). Lineage (NCBI taxonomy): Eukaryota > Metazoa > Echinodermata > Echinoidea > Clypeasteroida > Echinarachniidae > Echinarachnius > Echinarachnius parma. The sequence goes on from JBAMJV010000173.1 coordinate 11,768, forward strand.
GTTTGTTTTAATATTTATTTGTCAAATTATTGGGGGTAACTCCTACCTGTGCCCCCCCCCCCCCCTCCCGCCCATAGCTACCCAACTGATACTGTGATGTTCCGATGTTAATAAAAGGGTAGGAAATCATCGATATTAAGAAGATGGGGAACTATCTAATTTGTCATGATTTATTGTGTACTGGATAATGATTGTCCAAAATTATAACAACTAAAATGTGCATTTGTTTCGTTTGTTTTACACTTAATTATAAAAGCTCATGAACGAATGTTATCTTCATTTGATGTAGTTCCGTTTATGATTTAATATGAAATTAAAATAGTCATAATGCAATTATATTGATAAGTGAAATTATATGAATGCCTGTCATTTTATAATTTCAACATCTTCTGTTACAGGTCCAAACCAATGGGGCTGGATGTTTCCCCACCAGTGCTCAGGGCATCATCAATCTCCCATCGCCATAGAAACCTTCCACACGCGGAGGAAAGACTGGGATCCTTTTGAGCTACGGGGATACCACGACGTGCACGGGAGGATGATGTCGCTCACTAATAACGGGCATTCTGGTGGGTATATGATGATGATGATGATGGTGATGATGGTGGTGATGATGATGGTGATGATGGTGATGATGATGATGATGATGATGATGATGATGATGATGATGATGATGATAATGATTATGATGGTGACAATGATGATGATGATGATGACAATGATAATGATGATCATGATGGAGACGCCGATGATGATGATGATGATGGCGATGATGAGAATGATGACATCGGTGACGATGATGATGATTCTGATTATGAGGAGGATGAGGAGGATGAGGAGGATGAGGAGGATGATGATGATGATGATGATGATGATGATGATGATGATGATGATGATGATGATGATGATAATGATGATGATGATCATTATGAAAATTATGACGGCGATTATGGTAGTGGTGCTGGTGCTGTTGGTCGGTATGATGATTATCCGATAATGATGGTGCGACGATCATAATGATGAGGATGATTTTAGATTTGTATTATCATTCGTATTACATGTATTATGAAATATATATATTTTAAATTTAACTATACAGTCGAACTGAATTTGGATGGGAGCTACATGTTGCGAGGAGGGGGCCAAAATGGCACCTTTGTAGCGGATCAGATCAATTTCACTTGGGCCCCGACAACCATCAGAGATCAAATTTCATATTAATTGTATGTGTATTATCATAATTACCGGTCATAATTATCCATATCCATGTTATCGATATATTTTGTCAAATTTTAATTTACAGTCCAGCTAAAGTTGGATGGGAACTACACGATGAGAGGAGGGGGTCTACAGGGCACCTTTGTTGCGGATCAAATCCATTTCCACTGGGGGCCCAACAGCCACCAGGGATCAGAACACGTACTGGACAGGAGAAAATACCCAGCTGAGGTAATTAAAGGGACTTAGTAACATTGTCCAAATCCTCAAAATAAAATTTTAATTCTAGCGGTTCCATCATACCTTGTTGTATTCATATTAACAATAAAATCATAGGACCGGTTTCGGTTTTTCAAATTTCCCTTTCGTTACAAAGATATGTACGATTGAAGTATTCAGATAAGAAAAACTCCCCGGAGTTTTTTCTTACCGTGTACAAAGTGAGTGCAGTGAGTCGGTGAATATCACTTTGCATTTTCGCTCATTACTTGGCCATGCAATGTCCATTTGACTTGAAATTTTCACACAATACCCTGTGGACATATGAGATAACAACAATACACATTGCATCAACCCTTCATCACTTTTTGCACATGTCAACAAAGTTACTAGATCCCTTTAAGGAAATCACTAACTGAACTTTGATTGGGTTTAAAAGAATAACCGTGTTGATGTTTTTAATACATGGTAAAACAAGGCACCTCAATCTGTCATTAATGATATCGGACAACTTGGCCCCGCTGCAGAAAGAGATACTAGCTATCACGAAATATGTATTACACCTATATCAGACGCGATTTGAAAGTATTCAGTACATCAGATTAAGATTTAATTTGGTCGAATTAATTGTTGTCCCTTTCCATTATCATAATAATGATAATAGTAATCAATAACTTAGATATGTTTTTTTCTTCTCTCTAGATGCACATCGTCCATCACGACCAGTCTCTGACCGGAGATAACTACCTCTACACGCCCGGTGGTCTCGCGGTACTCGGAGTGTTCATCGAGGTAATTATTAAAAAAAAAATAAAAAAAACTTGCATACATTTCACATATTTACATCATTATATTTATAAATGTTTGTTCCAAAAGCTAGGCGTCTTAAAACAGGGTAAGCCCCATGTGTTAAACCATGGGAAATCAACCTTTGTTGGGCAGATCTTGCGAAGCCGAAGAAAAAACCTAGGTTATTGTCACGAATACAATATAATATTCAATTTAGTAGACATTCAGTATCAGTAATCTCCAGCGTCGTTTTGTATACCAATGTATGGCTACATTTCTTTTAAAGCACGTCCACTTATGTTCGTGGAGCTGTACGGCATCAATTCTTCAATAAATAAATATATATCATTATCATATTATATATATATTATCATTGAATCAAAATAAGAGTGTTTCTTAATGCCGCTTGACTTTAGAGTTTAACTTCTTGTTCTTGACATAACTTTCTTTATGCTAACAATTATTTATGCTAAACAAATGTATTTTATTCAATTATATTACAGATTGGAGAAGAAAACGATGCATTCAGTGAGCTTGTACAAATTCTCAACAAAGTTAAATATAAAGGTAAGTATGCCTTGCTCTAAATGGAAGATGAGAGAATGTGTGTCCTCTAAGTATTTACATGACTTGTGGCGTATTATACAGTAATTATTTTTTTTAACAAAAAGTTCTTTAATACACGCTTAATCGATCATAGTACTTTCTCTAATTCTTATAGTTGTATTTTGTTAACACATACCCCCGCGGTTTTACAAATAATGATGTAATACTAAATTATAAAAAATCAAAAGATGTTATCAATGATACAAAACGCAATAATGGCGATTCAATAACGAGAGAGATGAACTTCCGAACGACGTGTTCGATGAGATTACATCATATTAGTGACAATTTCATTGCCAGAATTCGAGAACAATTTACCGACTCTTGCCATGGCGATGAAGGATTGTATCTTACGTTTACGTGTTGTCATGGTTACAATATGAACAAGTCATGTTAACATTTCGCTGTGTCTCCTGACATTTAGTAAGCTATTTTCATAAGGCAATGTGACATTTTAACGTTTATACTTGCATCATTATAGCCCCATTATAGCCTTTTGTCTGATCATGATACTTTCTCAAGCCAAGCCGTGGTCTTGTCTGATATGGAATGTTGTATATGATAAGGTTAACCCTGACCAGTGCCACACTAAACGAGCCCCGATGACGGTTGCATTAATAGCTTTTGATAATAGCTGTTTGTCAAGCATATACTCGTGCACGTACATTTGTTATCCAGACAAAACCTACCACATGACCAGGCAGTATAATATGAATTATGGAATAGTTTGATTGTATATCACATAATAAACGCAGGCACCAGTTAGTCGGCCCCTATAGATGCCACATTTATATAAGTATTTTTCATTTTGTGACTAAGTAATAATATCTAGTAAACCCATACCGTATTCTGTTTTTTGTTCACCAGACGAAAGCTACCTCATGACCAAAGCGGTTCGAATCTCGGACCTCCTCCCCGAGAACCTGGACAAGTTCTACCGGTATTTTGGGTCCACCACCACACCCCCCTGCTACGAAGTGGTCCAGTGGACAGTCTTTAAAGAACCCATCACCGTATCGGAAAGACAGGTACAAATCCGACTTAAATCTATTTTTAACTCATTGCAGTGACTTTGTACACGGTCATGACTATCCAGTGGATAGTCACAAATCCGAACACTTCAATCGTAAATATCTCTTTAACGAAAGGGAAGTTCGAAAACCCGAAACCTGTCCCATGATTATACTGTTAATACGAATACAACAGGGTCAGAGATAACCGCTAAAGTTCCAAGTAAGTTTTGAGGGTTTGGACAATGTTACTAGAACCATTTAATGTCCATAACTCCTAAGTCACGAGTACCTTGTATCAGTGGCGTAATGTGCAAAAACTGTTGGGGGGGGGGGGGGGGGGGTAAACAAAATCCGCATCACCACCGGATATTGCGAGGGAGCGAAGCGACTTGACATGAAGTAAAATCTGAGTTTTCTTGTCTAAAGAAAATTTTATACTCTTTTCTTTCAATCACTGTTATCGAATTAGATAAAAGCCATGATTTTAATTTATTAGGGGGGGGGGGGGGCAAGCGCCCCCCTTCCCACCAGTACGCCAGTGCCTTTTATCCATACAATCCTGACCATGAATTTCGGGTAAATATGCCTAAGCTTAAACTTGTTACTATAAGACATAGTAATAACACTGCAATTGTAGCAATGATGGACTTAAACTAGACTTTGTTGAATGAAATACATGTATAACCTTTAGCATAGGTGCCGAAATGGCTAAGACATACATCCGTTTCATTCACGCTGAAGCAAAAAGTTGGCGAAAGTTCTAGTTTAGTATTATGACCTGCATTCTCAAGTACTTTGACTGCATCGTTACTCCCTTAGCTACAACTGACTTGATTAAATGTCTCCTCACTGGTTCAAAATGGCATGTCTCTCTAGTCTCGACTTGATCTATAATACGACATATTGAACAATACATTCTGGTTGTAAGTAATTGAGACTCTAAATCTTATAATTACATAACTGAATTATCAATAATTGATACTTTCCAGTCGGATGTATATTATGCTCTCCGGCCGTGACCTCTTCAAAAACACGTCACCCGGCCATCCCGATCCCATGCAGACACTAGACTCATATGTAAGCTAGAATCCCTTGTCGCAAACTACTTCCGCAATAAATTAATTGTATCCGTTTCTGATTGCTAATTGCTGTTAGTATTTTCCTTTCTTATATATACAGTACATACATGTTGTAGATGCAAGTCCTCCGTGGCCTGTTCGAGACGCGCTGCCCACATCCAACACACTTCTGACGCAGAAAACAGAACTGTTCATAAAACGTCCGTCTTCCTTACATTAATTTTCGTTTATGATTGTAGATAAACGTCAAAGCGATGTCATAATTATACAACTATTTACGTTCGTTTCTTCATCAGATGCAAGCTCTTCGTGGCCTGTTCGAGACCCGATGCCCATCCCCAACACACATGACGCAGAAAAAAGAGAACTACTCATCATAATTGTCCGTCCGTCTAGATTGTAGATAAATATCATGATTATACTGATGATTGTCTGTGTAATATTTATATCTCCGTTTCTTCATCAGATGCAAGCTCTCCGTGGCCTGTTCGAGACCTTTCGCCCACCCCCAACGCACATGACGCAGAAAACAGAACTACTCATCATAATTGTCCGCCCGTCTAACATAAATGTTCGTTTAAGATTCGGCGGATAACTATCATGATTATACTGATGATAATACTGATAATATATTATAAGTTATATATCTCTCTAATAAATAATATATCTCTGTTTCTTCATCAGATGCAAGCCCTCCGTGGCGTGTTTGAGAGCCGTCGCCCACGCCCAACGCACATGACACAGCAACCAGAACCCCTTCTCAACAATTTCCGTCCCGAACAACTCACTAACGGAAGACTGGTCTACCGGTGTGGATTCTAAATACAATGGGGGTGTGGGTGGGGAGCTAACCCCTTATTATATTAGAAATAACCATCTCTAAGTGTGATATTCTTGGATTACATTTTAAATTCAAATATAGCGCTATTTACGCGAGTTTCGTAGGGTTTTACATTATTATCACCCCGGTAACAACAACAAAAGCCCACTACAATAATTCCTGCACATAAAGTGCTCATTAACCACTCCCTTGGGAGTATTCTATCCAGTCGCCTGTTAGGCACACATGGTGCTAAGGAACCACGTTTCAATCCACCCAGGTCCCTATTTATACACACTCCTTTCTATACTGCGCACACAAAGTTCCGCAATCGAGGTTTGCGCAATAATAACTTTCTATTACGCTATTACCATTCATAAATGTGGTATCATTGGAAAGCGTGAATTCTCCCCTTTACATTGATATAACATTTGCTATGAATATTCTTATCATGGAATGTGCATCGCATCCAAATGTAGGGCAAAGTCAAAAGTGAAATGTTGCAAAATGCACTAATTTTGTCAACAAAGGGCCTTTCTTTTGTTTGAAGATTAAAACGTGGCTTGAATGCCTATTACGTTATTACCATTCATAAATTTGGTATCATTGTAAAGCGTGAATCCTCCTCTTTGCATTGATATAACATTTGCTATGGATATTTTATCATGGAATGTGCATTACATCTGAATGTAGGGCAAATTAAAAAATGAAATGTTGCAAAATGCACTGATTTTGTCAACGGTGTGCCTTTCTTTTGTTTGAAGAATAAAACGTGGCTTGAATGCATGACCACCTCACCCCCATTCAAGCCAAGGAAGGCACACTGTTGACAAAATCAGTGCATTTTGCAACATTTCACTTTTGACTTTGCCCTACATTTGGATGCAATGCACATTCCATGATAAACTATTCATAGCAAATGATGTATCAATGTAAAGGGGAGAATTTACGCTTTCCAAAGATACCAAATTTATGAATGGTAATAGCGTAATAGAAAAGTTATTAATGCGCAAACCTCGATTGCGGAACTTTTTGTGCGAAGTATAGATAGCAGGAATAGTGGATTAATTGTCTTGCTGAAGGAGAAACTGCCCAATAAGAGATTGGTATTTTGGTCTAACCCCCTCCCAAGATTGTTGGAAATGTCAATATTTGGGAAAAGGTAACCTTTTATTCCCACAAATCGACTCTTTTCACGGCCAAATCATCTCAATTTTGGGGAAATGTTTCAAACTGAAGAAATTTGTATAAAAACGGGGGGGGGGGGGGGGGGGGGGGGGCACACAGACGCGTTTGTACAGACGCGTTCATTAAAGTTTGATTATTTACGTTAGACTGGATGTAGTGTCTGGGCGTAAAACCAACCATTGTTGTAGTATGTATCATAAAGACATACTTATAAATGCTATTAAATTAGTCGGTATAGATGGGGATGTTGTTATGCAACTAAGTTGTAATTATTTATTAGAGAGATATATAACATATAATATATTATATTTATTATATATTTCATTATATGTTTCAGACCTTTGTCAAATTTATGTTTGTCTTTATACCGAGTCTAAGACTCAATGTTGTTTGTTTTGTTTAAGAAAGTCAAATTTCAGACGTTTAATGGAATAAACTTATGAATTATATCATTAACATGTGGTTAATTACAACGTCTATATTTTTGTTACACTGGTAGTAATTCTACTTGGATAAATTGTATGTGATTCGTCCAATTCTGCCAGGCATGTTCAGTTTAATGATTAAATACATTGAACAAAATCAATTATTTTAACTAAAAATATGTATAGATTGATAAAATATAGGTACTTACTATATACATGGGAATAAATGTACAATGTATGTTTATTTTCACCATTTTTATTCATTCAATTCGATGAATCATATTTCGTTTGAAGCCAATAAATTTCATCATAAAAGGAACGTACAGTATTCCACTTGTTCTGTGTCTAGTCCGAGTCTACTGTACTTGCACACTTTTATGCAAACACACATGTATACAATCATATACAAACACATACGCGTGCACGCACACACACACATAGATACTCACAGGGAAAACAAATTACTTTTCGGGGGGTTCTTTTCAAGCTTGCCTGCATGAAAATCACACTACTGTACCAAAATTTGATTTGCATTGAACCCTATATGCACATTTTCAGGGGCTCGTTTTTGCATTTCGGAGGCGAATTCGCCCCGCACCCCAGTGTATTTTTTTCACTGCATACAAACACACCCACACCCACAAGCACATGTACAAACACCCATCCTCAGACATAAAACATACAAATACACCGAACTGCAACCACAATAGTGTACTTATAATGTTATGGTCTAATTATGATAACATAATTCACCCAGTTCAGGTATTACAAGGCTGAATATATATTAAAGATAACACAATACCAACAATGATGAATTTCAGTCAACAGTTTAAGTAACACGTAAATAACATGCTTTTAATAACATTTCACTGAATTTTTTCAGTTCCAACTACAACAAAAATACTTTTTGAAACAACGTTCAATTACAAGAGAGTGAAAAAGGAACACAAATTATTTACTTGGAAGTACTACAAAATGAAAAGAAAACCTTTTTTCAAGTTCAGTTTATGTACAACCCTTAATACATGTACATGTATTTACAGTTAGCAGTCTTAATTAACAAGATAAAAAAAATCAATGTGCTTTTTTCCAATAAATACCCCAAACTTGGCACGAAAGATAAAAATCATTTTTGTCTATATGTAGCACATATTTTATTATCAAACATCACAAATAGGATATAAATAAATCCCAATTTGTACAGTGTTAACCTCTCTTTACAATCATGTTATATCTGTACATTTCATTTACAGAGCTCAGGCTTAACTTATTTAACATTTTTCCAGCGGCCATCTCAACTGCCATCAAGACTTGTTGAATGAAGTTTGATAAGACAACTTTCACCCAGACATGAGACATGCATGTGTTTTTCTTTCTATTTTAATAAGACTTTGCTAACAGTGTTTGACTCTCTGCCAAGCCATTCATACACAGCTGACTCATTGACTCATTGTGTTCAGTTTAAACCAACCTTGAAACGCCTCCTCCCATCTCTGTTCACATTTGCTGCACTCAAAACGTTATAACCCTTTCATTACAATGGAACATAAACGTGTGTGCCCTGTCATTAACATATGATGCACTCATAACCTTTTTCTTACAATGGAAAATAAACATGTGATAACTCTGGGGGACCTTGTCACGGTTTGGAAATGGTTCAGTTCACTTTACTGTAACATTCTACTTAAAACATAATTGCAAATCAGTTGGAGAGACCATTTTTGAATAAATGTTGTATTTTTAAAAAGGACAGAAAGTGATCATTATGAAATACTTTAGTTTGTTTGAAGAAAAAAAAAAACCTTGCTATTTCGCACTCCAATATTGTGCATGTAAGTCATTTAAGTTGTACATTCTGTCTATCAAATGTTACAATAATGTGAACAAACTTATTTGAAACGTTTTTTGGCAATTTTTCAATCAATCATTTAACTCGTTAATTGTCCAGCGACCTTGTAAAGAATATACAATTTATGAATAAAACACTGCCTTGGATTGTGGTTTGCCCTAATAGAATAAGGCCACACAAAACCAACGCCTAAAAACAAATATGAGCTGTTACTTGCCAAACGTTCAAGGTCTTATACACAATTTTATGAAATAATAACAGTGTAGGATAAACATGGATGACTATCAGTCAAAAAGAAATCCTGCAGAGAGTAGGTAAATAGTTAATTTTCAAAAAGAGAAATGTTTGCAGTTTAACAGAAAAATCAGAACATGTCAACCTTTATTTTTAAATCAGATGGGACAAGTAAACAGTCCCTTTTTCAGATTGAAATTAAATTAAAAACAGGAAAGGTCTGCAGAAAATTGTCCCTTCCTTTTTCCTTTAACCCTGCCTTGTACTCTGTACTATTATATAGCAAGACAAATATCTGCAGAATAACATAACGTCTCCACATTATCAACAAATGGACAAAAGAGGTGGACAAAATAAATCAATTTCCTTTCTGTCCCCCGACCTTGCCCTTGCTTGAGTTTGTCCAGAATAAACCTTGGGTTAACACCCTGGTGATAAGTGTTTGGAGCCATATAGTTCCACTTCCAGAGTAGGAAATATATGGGGGCTGAGGGCAATTTTGCCCCCCAATTTTTTTAGAATAGCCCCTAAAATTACCAGAGGGTATTATGTTAAATATTTTGTGAAATCCATCAGATTGAAAAAGTAGCCCCCTAAAATAAAAAAATTGATTCCTGCATTGCATAGTTCCTACATCAAAGCTGGTCACTGTTACTGCAGTGCTTCATTGGACTGCACGCTTAAATGTGTAAATTTTACATGTAAATGAACCTGTCCATAAAGACCACCTGTAGTCTCATTTTACATGAAAATGAACCTGTCCATTAAGACCACCTGTAGTCTCATTTTACATGAAAATGAACTTGTCCATAAAGACCACCTGTAGTCTCATTTTACATGTAAATGAACCTGTCCATAAAGACCACCTGTAGTCTCATTTTACATGTAAATGAACCTGTCCATAAAGACCACCTGTAGTCTCATTTTACATGTGAATGAACCTGTCCATAAAGACCACCTGTTGTCTCATTTTACATGAAAATGAACCTGTCCATAAAGACCACCTGTAGTCTCATTTTACATGTAAATGAACCTGTCCATAAAGACCACCTGTAGTCTCATTTTACATGTAAATGAACCTGTCCATAAAGACCACCTGTTGTCTCATTTTACATGAAAATGAACCTGTCCATAAAGACCACCTGTAGTCTCATTTTACATGTACATGAACCTGTCCATTAAGACCACCTCGTTTAAAAAAGTAGTAACAATTTAGCATGGCCATACATGTAGCCACCAAAATGAGCTGAAGCCCACAAAAATGTTGTTTGTGCCAAATTGTACTTGCCTGATTAGGCACGTTTTTCTTTGTTTGGGCCACAGGATTTGAGGCTTTGGGCCATCAACATTTGCCTGGACCCCGTTTCATAAAAATATTCAAATTATTGTAAACAATGTACCTTCTATGGCAACAGATAAAATGCTGCATGTTGATATGGTAGTTACAATAATTAGACATTTATATGAAACAGGTTATTGGCCTTGTTATTACTTGCCATTGTCATAAACTGATAAAGGCACATTTATTCCATCTCACTTGGGTGGTCTTTATATACAGGTTTTGAGTGTGTAGGCAAGAACAAAATACACATCTTGTGATCTACCCAGTCTATTATTTGGCTAAGAAGAATGACTGGTTGGAGGTTGAAAGGGACCTTTGTATCATCTTCATTAGTTCATATTTTGGCCATTATTGTAACAAGGAATTTAATGAAAATGCATTAATAAACTTTCGAGAGAGTTTATGACTAGTAGCAATGAACATCATGTAAATTCAGAAAGATTTGCTTATAAATATAATTATTAAGTTCATCTAATGCAATAATAAGTTATTCAAAAATATATTGAATTACAAATATATCTTTCAATAAATTGGTTTGCAATTTGCCTGAAATACATTCATTACAAATAAACATTCATTACTATTACAGTTTGCATTTAAATTATTACTAAATTGTAGCAAATAAGGCCAATTTGAAAGAATTGTTGATTGACATTTTATTGAATATTTTATTATTCCAGTTTTACCATTGCTAAAAAAAAAAAACAGAGCCTGAAAAGTCTAGGTGCAAACATTATAGGCCCGTATTCACAAAGGATGTTTGTACAAACCATGGTTTACATCTATGGAATGCCAATTGTAAACTGATGGAGAGAGAATGTAAATTCCTTACTTGTTAACAGTGTTGATGGTACACATTCTCTCTCCATCAGTTTACAATTGGCATTCCATAGATGTAAACCACGGTTTGAACCATGGTTTGTACAAACCTCCTTTGTGAATACAGGCCATTCATGTCAGGCCAGATTTATAAACAAAATTTTAGACGATAACCATTGCATGCAGAATAAATTGGTCGTTTTTTTTTGTATAAGGAATGTATCTAAGAAGTTGGAAAACAAAACAAATCCTTATGCTTGGAAAGGAAGAAAAAAAAACATTGATAAATACTGACTGTTGGGGTAAAAGCAGATCTATACATAAAAGTCCATCTATACCAAATGTATTTCAACATTTTAGCACTCATTGAAGCTTTCAGGAGCATTTGCATACTTGTGAATATTTGTGTTTATCATCAGGTTTTGACACATTATATCTGGAAACTTAACCTTTCCTTCAAATAGCTTTCACGTAATTGCTATATTAGTAGTCTTAAATTTACAGTTCCTGTACATTTTTAATGTATCTTTCCTTGGCTTTCACTTCATTTGAATTTGCTGTCTTTCCATTTTCAGTCTCTGTACATAAATGATCAAGGTGATAGAACAAATCAATGACAGAATAATGAATTTACACAATTCTTATCAAAGCTGAAATTACTGAAAGATTCATGTACACACAAAAAGTCATGAATGTTTAGCCCTATTTTGAATAACGCTCAGTGATGAAAACAAATCACAAGCACTTAACTTTTATGATGCAAAAGTTTTGTGTTATATGGGTTTGATTTAGGCTAATTGACTTCATGCACTTCTTATAACAGAACATTGTGGCAATTATAGGTTAAAATACCTTTATCATGGCACATCTTAGCATGTTGCTCTCTGTGTAGATGCAGATATATGATGTTCAGTCTTGCTGCATTGTACTAAAGCAGAAAATCCCAGTTTTGTTCAGCTTCAGATTCAAATCAATACTGTCAACATCTGGACTTGCTTCAGATCTCTCCACTCATGAAAAGGCCTTTGAATTCCTAAGATGTTACATTCTTAGATGCCTCAAAAATACCCTGCTTCAGTCGACTTTCTCGTTCCCTTTTTGCTACTTTCCAAGTGTGCAAACAAATCTAAAGGCATCACAATGAAAATATGTGCTTTTAATTTGGCCCGCTTTGCAAGGAAACTCAGCAATCAGGTTAAAACATCCACAGTTCATTATGCTCAATAAGACACCCGCTATGTCGACAAGAAGTGATTCATTGCAACATCCAACATCCAACATCCAAGAAATTTTAATCTGTCCAGTTTTCCCTGAATGTGATCTTCGGCAGTCTCCTTTGATGTATTATACAGCAGCTTTTAAGATGCTCGGCTTATCCATATTCCAAAGATGTATATTGGTATTAGTTCTCCATGAATGTGATCCTTACAAGTCTCCTTCGATGATGTGTTATCAATCAGCTTTTCATAATCAATATGCCAAAGAGGTTATTGATATATAAGTAAGTTCTCTATGGGTGCAATCCATGACAATCTCGTTGACGATGTGATGTTCACCAGTCATCATCCTCCGAGTCATCGTCATCATTGTCCTCATCTTCACTGGAATCTACATAGTGTGAGGAGTTAAGGAAAGCAAGTGTTCTCGTGTTTCATCATATATTTGTTTTTACATCTACCATTAACTGCATGGTTTAATACATCACTGAATTTGCCAATTCTGGGAATAGAACAATTAATGTGAAGAAATGGAGTGGACCAATAAATGAAACAAACAACTGAATACAGATACAGAGATAAGAAATTAGATTTTAAACCGAAAGATACAGGGAAGAGTTAAAATTAAAATTGCATTACTTTTGTTTAATCATTTTGTATGTACTACCAAAGGAAGTTTGTGGAAATAGCACCAACATCACAAGACTGGTTGCATATCAAAATTTACAACTGTCTGAGAATTTGATATATATGTACATGTTCAAGTCATTGCATAATATTGAGGTTCTAAAGACTTCTAGTTTAAAGGTGCACCTGTAAAGAGTCAGATATTGCCCAAAATTACATATAAAATAGTTTTTCATTGAGAGTATGGTTAAGGGATATTATGTGTAGCATAGAATATAAAATAGTTTTTCATTGAGAGTATGGTTAAGGGATCTTATGTGTAGCATCGAATATAAAATAGTTTTACATTGAGAGTATGGTTAAGGGATCTTATGTGTAGCAGCGAATATAAAATAGTTTTACGTTGAGAGTATGGTTAAGGGTTATTATGTAGCATCGAATATAAAATAGTTTTACATTGAGAGTATGGTTAAGGGTTATTATGTAGCAGCGAATATTGAGAGTATGGTTAAGGGTACTTATGTAGCATATAATATAAAATAGTTTTACATTGAGAGTATAGTTAAGGGTTCTTATGTAGCATCGAATATAAAATAGTTTTACATTGAGAGTATGGTTAAGGCTTCTTATGTAGCATCGAATATAAAATAGTTTTACATTGAGAGTATGGTTAAGGGATATTATGTGTAGCAGCGAATATAAAATAGTTTTACATTGAGAGTATGGTTAAGGGATTTTATGTGTAGCAGCGAATATAAAATAGTTTTACATTGAGAGTATGGTTACGGAATCTTATGTGTATCTTATGTCCAAATGATGTGTGAAAGTCACATTGAAAAAGAACACCTGGTTAAAAAAGCGAAAATTTGTGTCAGCTTTTACAACGAATAACTGTATAACGTGTATGAGGTTTATGACCGTTCATTAACGCTCTTAAGGTGAATGATTATCAATGATAGATATCAACTTACTAAAGGGGCATTTAAAAAAATCTAACCCTATTTTATTATTCTCTTACCAGAAGCCAAACAACACGGTTGAATAGAAATGTGGAAGCTCCAAGATATTTTCGTGGAGTTAGACACTCTACTGGTATCACTTTAAAACTTCTGAAAGTTTTGTTTTAACTACATACCTCTTTAGACCTAATTCCATTTCATAAAATCACTTATAGAACAAATATCATTTGTGAAATAAAAACAATCAATTAAACTGAATGATAATATGTTTGAATTGTAAAGGATATTTTCTTCCTTCGTCGTTTCTGCCCTCTCCCCTTCTTCGCTGCTGATCCACCTCCTCTGCCTTGCCTGCTTCTACTCCTGGCTGGCGTACGAGACTGCCCCCTTCCTCTTGACTGAGAGAACAAAACAAACAAAATAGCAAGTTACTGGGACTGCACTAATGATACTGGTAAACAAGTGATTTCCTTTTACAGTAAATATATTTGTACATCATGCTTCGTGTATTTTGGATATTTGATGATGTTGGTTTGGATTAAAACAATATAATTTGCACATTTGATTCATTTGTCCATAGAGATAATTCACTTCCATCACTTTTCATCAATAGAGAGAACTCACTTCTAAAAGGCCTTCTTTGAATACATTTGTCATCATGTAAAAGACGAGCTTCTGTAAATTTACTTTGGATGAAATGTACGTAATTTGTATAATAAACATTTTGTACTTCGTATTTGTTAACATTTTAAATTAATAAATGGAAAGAAAACAAAATACAATTGTGATTTATAACACACACAATTGTAGATTGTCTTTTTTAAAACTTGAAGAGATGACTACACAAATAGTTAAAAACATGTGTTTCTCTGTTCCTCACCATGGGCGTAGATCTGTCATTGATACCTATTCATCAGGGGGGGGGGGGGGGGGGATGATCTATTCATTCACCCATCCCCCCCTGATGAATAGGTATTACGGTATTACGTAAGTATCGACGCCCATGTTCCTCACCTTAGCGACTGGTGCTGGTGACGGTAAGCTCTCTTCATCTGACGATTCCTCTTCATCGGCTCCTCCCGACTGCTGCCTGGCTCTCCTACCCCTGCCTGACGAAGCAAGATGCTCTGGTGTTTTCCTGGCCGATGCTGGACTGGAGGAAACTGGTGCCGGTTCTTCTTTCACCTCCTCTTTCGCTTCCTCTTTCACCTCTCCATCTTCCCCTCCTGCTGGATTCTGAAAAGGAAATCATATAAACATATTGAAAAACTTTAAAAATAGGAAGCAAAATACACATTTATCTAGTTGAGGTAAGCATGATGGCTCCCCCGACTGCTGGCTGGCTCTCAGAGCCCTGCCCAACATAGCATACGGGTCAGGTGTCTTCCTGGCCGATGCGGGACTGGATACTGGTGCCGGTTTTTCTCTCACGTCTCCTTTCACCTCTCCATCTTCCCCGCCTGCTGGATTCTGAAAAGGAAATCATATAAACATATTGAAACACTTTAAAAATAGGAAGCAAAATACACATTTATCTAGTTGAGGTAAGCATGATGGCTCCCCCGACTGCTGGCTGGCTCTCAGAGCCCTGCCCAACATAGCATACGGGTCAGGTGTCTTCCTGGCCGATGCGGGACTGGATACTGGTGCCGGTTTTTCTCTCACGTCTCCTTTCACCTCTCCATCTTCCCTGCCTGCTGGATTCTGAAAAGGAAATCATATAAACATATTGAAACACTTTAAAAATAGGAAGCAAAATACACATTTATCTAGTTGAGGTAAGCATGATGGCTCCCCCGACTGCTGGCTGGCTCTCAGAGCCCTGCCCAACATAGCATAAGGGTCAGGTGTCTTCCTGGCCGATGCGGGACTGGATACTGGTGCCGGTTTTTCTCTCACGTCTCCTTTCACCTCTCCATCTTCCCCGCCTGCTGGATTCTGAAAAGGAAATCATATAAACATATTGAAACACTTTAAAAATAGGAAGCAAAATACACATTTATCTAGTTGAGGTAAGCATGATGGCTCCCCCGACTGCTGGCTGGCTCTCAGAGCCCTGCCCAACATAGCATACGGGTCAGGTGTCTTCCTGGCCGATGCGGGACTGGATACTGGTGCCGGTTTTTCTCTCACGTCTCCTTTCACCTCTCCATCTTCCCCGCCTGCTGGATTCTGAAAAGGAAATCATATAAACATATTGAAAAACTTTAAAAATAGGAAGCAAAATACACATTTATCTAGTTGAGGTAAGCATGATGGCTCCCCCGACTGCTGGCTGGCTCTCAGAGCCCTGCCCAACATAGCATAAGGGTCAGGTGTCTTCCTGGCCGATGCGGGACTGGATACTGGTGCCGGTTTTTCTCTCACGTCTCCTTTCACCTCTCCATCTTCCCCGCCTGCTGGATTCTGAAAAGGAAATCATATAAACATATTGAAACACTTTAAAAATAGGAAGCAAAATACACATTTATCTAGTTGAGGTAAGCATGATGGCTCCCCCGACTGCTGGCTGGCTCTCAGAGCCCTGCCCAACATAGCATACGGGTCAGGTGTCTTCCTGGCCGATGCGGGACTGGATACTGGTGCCGGTTTTTCTCTCACGTCTCCTTTCACCTCTCCATCTTCCCCGCCTGCTGGATTCTGAAAAGGAAATCATATAAACATATTGAAAAACTTTAAAAATAGGAAGCAAAATACACATTTATCTAGTTGAGGTAAGCATGATGGCTCCCCCGACTGCTGGCTGGCTCTCAGAGCCCTGCCCAACATAGCATACAGGTCAGGTGTCTTCCTGGCCGATGCGGGACTGGATACTGGTGCCGGTTTTTCTCTCACGTCTCCTTTCACCTCTCCATCTTCCCCGCCTGCTGGATTCTGAAAAGGAAATCATATAAACATATTGAAACACTTTAAAAATAGGAAGCAAAATACACATTTATCTAGTTGAGGTAAGCATGATGGCTCCCCCGACTGCTGGCTGGCTCTCAGAGCCCTGCCCAACATAGCATACGGGTCAGGTGTCTTCCTGGCCGATGCGGGACTGGATACTGGTGCCGGTTTTTCTCTCACGTCTCCTTTCACCTCTCCATCTTCCCTGCCTGCTGGATTCTGAAAAGGAAATCATATAAACATATTGAAACACTTTAAAAATAGGAAGCAAAATACACATTTATCTAGTTGAGGTAAGCATGATGGCTCCCCCGACTGCTGGCTGGCTCTCAGAGCCCTGCCCAACATAGCATAAGGGTCAGGTGTCTTCCTGGCCGATGCGGGACTGGATACTGGTGCCGGTTTTTCTCTCACGTCTCCTTTCACCTCTCCATCTTCCCCGCCTGCTGGATTCTGAAAAGGAAATCATATAAACATATTGAAACACTTTAAAAATAGGAAGCAAAATACACATTTATCTAGTTGAGGTAAGCATGATGGCTCCCCCGACTGCTGGCTGGCTCTCAGAGCCCTGCCCAACATAGCATACGGGTCAGGTGTCTTCCTGGCCGATGCGGGACTGGATACTGGTGCCGGTTTTTCTCTCACGTCTCCTTTCACCTCTCCATCTTCCCCGCCTGCTGGATTCTGAAAAGGAAATCATATAAACATATTGAAAAACTTTAAAAATAGGAAGCAAAATACACATTTATCTAGTTGAGGTAAGCATGATGGCTCCCCCGACTGCTGGCTGGCTCTCAGAGCCCTGCCCAACATAGCATAAGGGTCAGGTGTCTTCCTGGCCGATGCGGGACTGGATACTGGTGCCGGTTTTTCTCTCACGTCTCCTTTCACCTCTCCATCTTCCCCGCCTGCTGGATTCTGAAAAGGAAATCATATAAACATATTGAAACACTTTAAAAATAGGAAGCAAAATACACATTTATCTAGTTGAGGTAAGCATGATGGCTCCCCCGACTGCTGGCTGGCTCTCAGAGCCCTGCCCAACATAGCATACGGGTCAGGTGTCTTCCTGGCCGATGCGGGACTGGATACTGGTGCCGGTTTTTCTCTCACGTCTCCTTTCACCTCTCCATCTTCCCCGCCTGCTGGATTCTGAAAAGGAAATCATATAAACATATTGAAAAACTTTAAAAATAGGAAGCAAAATACACATTTATCTAGTTGAGGTAAGCATGATGGCTCCCCCGACTGCTGGCTGGCTCTCAGAGCCCTGCCCAACATAGCATACGGGTCAGGTGTTTTCCTGGCCGATGCGGGACTGGATACTGGTGCCGGTTTTTCTCTCACGTCTCCTTTCACCTCTCCATCTTCCCTGCCTGCTGGATTCTGAAAAGGAAATCATATAAACATATTGAAAAACTTTAAAAATAGGAAGCAAAATACACATTTATCTAGTTGAGGTAAGCATGATGGCTCCCCCGACTGCTGGCTGGCTCTCAGAGCCCTGCCCAACATAGCATACGGGTCAGGTGTCTTCCTGGCCGATGCGGGACTGGATACTGGTGCCGGTTTTTCTCTCACCTCTCCTTTCATTTCTTCATCTTCCCCTCCTACGGGAGTATGGAAAGGAAATTATATTCTTTTAAATTCCTTTGTTTAACCATATGATAAAAGATAATCAATAACAACTCCTCATTATAATGAGGACCTAAAATGAATGATTTTCAAAACCGTATCTTTATAATCTTTTAAACATACATAATTTTAATAAAAAGTGTTTCTTTATAAACATATATGAAGTTATGATAATGACAGGGCTGGACACTGACACTTGCCCGATTGCCTTGGGCAAGTACATCTGATAAATGGTCTAGTTTGGCTGCTAACATTTCAGAACTACAAGAGAAAAATGTAATTTTGTATGCGTAAATCTCATGTAGAAACAAGCAAGAAGCTTGCCAAGTAGATCAAGTTACCTTATGTGATTAATGTCTATTTTGTTCTCATTAGTTTCTGGCAATTTTCTGTTTGGGCAAGTGAAATTTGAAAATGCATGATTTTACTTGCACAATGGGGGCAGGTAGAACAAAAGTTAGTGTGAAGGCTTGTAATAGAGAACATTTATTTTTTAAGAGACTTTGATTTCTATTACCTGTCTTGGAGTGTTTGGTCCTGATTTTGATTTGTTTGGATCCTCCTCCTCCTCATCACTGTCATCCATCAGTTCCATCAGCTGCTTGAACTGAAGGCATTAATCAAACATAACCTCAAATTAGAATGAAGTATTGAACAAATAACAATAATATACATGATTTATATAGCACTTATCACGATTGATTATCATCTGTGAGCGCTGTAGGAAGGATAAGAAAAGTGAGTAGAATTTCATAAGACTGCACCAGCTTAGTTTAAATCCAAGACATTTGTAAGACAATATGATAATTAGAAATATGTAAATGAAATGAAAATTTGATGCATTCTGCAAATTTTCTAAAACATCTCCTATCTGTTATCATTATGTTCTTGACTCATAATTTGTGATGAAATGAGTCCTGTTCATTAGAAAGATGTATAAGTATGACTTGCGCACCCCTCATGACTAGGTACTCCTTAATGGAAAGAGTTATGCAAAGTTTTAGTAGATAATAATTAATCTTTACATGCAGCAAAAAATGACTTAACTCACATCTAGGTACTCTTCTACAATATCCCTTTTCTCCTGCTCATTAAGAGGTGGCTTGGGCTGGCCTACCCTGATTAGAAAGGTTTAAAAGTGTAACAGGAGCAAAACTCCTTGACCCTTACCAGCAATATTTAGTGATTTACAGATAAAAAGGGGATTTCTGCATAAATTTGCATAATTTATTAAAAATTGATTATTTTCAAAAAAATAACAATGCAATCTTGTAGATTATGTTGCAAGCTATCTGCGTGCCAAATTTCGTGGCGGCCGCGCGATTGACGGCCGAGATCTGTAGATAATAACCAGAGTATAGCCAAAATAACCTGGCCTGATTAGGGTTAAGCACAACTTGTTTATAAGGTTCTCCTAATGCAAAATTGTTTAGTACGTCATAAAACAAATGAGGTAACTCACATCTAGATACTCTTCCACAATATCCTTCTTCTCCTGGTCACTCAGAGGCACCTTGATCTGGCCCGCTCTGATGAGGTCTAGCGCTCTGGCCGGGTTGAAGTGAATGTTGCCCTTCCTGTTCAGCGCCTTTTCATACGCCTTGGGCTCTGTCGGTGAATACCTGTGGATTGTGCTGTGAAACAGAGAAAAGAGACAGTATATTAGGTAACAGCACAGTTTTCATCCATGTGTTATGTACTTAAGGCAAGAAGGACGAGGGACTGATGTTTTTTTGTTGTCCAGTCTTGATTGATTTAGTGCTCTGGCCGGGTTGAAATGAATGATGCCCTTTCTGTTCAGGGCCTTTTCATACGCCTTGGGCTCTGTCGGTGAATACCTGTGGATTGTGCTGTGAAACGGAGAAAAAGGGGACGTTGTTTTACATAATAGCACAAGTTTTCATGTATTTTCTTATGAACTTGTGTTGCGTCAAGAGGAATGATTAGTAACAGACATGTTCAGAAAAGAGCAAAGAAAATGGGATTCCAGCAGGATCAGTTAGATATCATAAAATATTTTGCAAGTAACTGACAAATATGTCAGAAATTTTAAGACAGCAAACACCCTTTTGATGATGAGAGTGTTGCAATATTTTCATAAACTTAACAAAATCAATGTACTTTAACACTGGGATCAAATTAAAGTAATATACCCCACTACACAAGACATAATTATTAAATGAAAGAAAACATAGTAAAAATGTTGGATGAGGGAGATAACTTACTTGTCCCTGAAGCCAAAGAGATCCTTGAGATGTTGTTTGAGAACTAGCAGCATGATGCAGGCCTGAGACGCTATGCAGCATTCTAGCAGTTGGGTGGGGTCTTCGGGGATACGACCTGTACAAAGGATATAGCAATTAAAATTTTTTAAAGCACTGGAATTTTGTTAGCAGCAATGTCCTTCAGAAAACATTTGTTATGGGGACATTATTATGGTGACCCTTGAGCAATATTCTAGCAGTTGGATGGGGTCTTTGGAAATATGACCTGTACAAAAGATCTAGAAATAATTAGCATTTATAAAGCACTGAAGAAATGTACTAGCAATACGGTCAAATAGAAAATGTCATAATGACAAATAGGTCATTGTCATCATCATCATAAACACCATTCCCATTACCATCAATATCAACATCATCATCTTCTCCATCACCATCACAACCACCATCATCCTACAATAAATCAAGGGCACTTACTGATGAGATTTTCAGCATCATCATCATCGTCATCAAATTCGGCTGTACTTCTCCTTCTTGACTCTGAGCAATTTGATGTTCTCGATGGAGGCCTGGAGGGTTGCTTTTGGGTGAAGCTCTGTGGAAAAAGAAAATGGACAATTCATCATGAATGTAGTCGTTCTGAACGATATCGGTCAAATTGTATTGAATTACAAATTTCAGACGACAGTGAGCAATGAAACTAGATACAAAACAAAGCATTCATCATGAAGACAGTCATTCTGACAACAAAAATCAGTCAAATGTTGACTTGCAGATGAAACTGAACTATAAATAAATATTTAGTTACAGATCAAAACATTAATTCACTTAGCAAAATTAAAAAGAATACATGAAGGCTTTATTTCCCTTTGTTTAAAGTGTTAGATGCTGTTTTAAATACAATTAAAATATAAATCTGTGCTCTTCAATACAAATTGAATGTAGTTAATTCATAGATTCAATACAAAGAGATTGCAGTAGATATGTCTCTGATGATGATTTCAATTAGCGCTCTAAATTATGGCTCATCAATAATTAGATTTATCCTCTCTTGTTATTGATGCTCACATCATTAAAAAGAATGTCATAGAAGATATTTTATTAAAATGATCATAATACAAACATTAACGTCAAACATTGTTGGCCATTATCTACAGCCTTCGTCAGTGATGTGACCCCACTTGTCCTTTGTAATATCATGAAAAGTTTACAAATAATTATTCCTATGAAAAAAACAATGCATATTTATCATGCTAATACGATAAGAGATCACTCACATCGCGGAAAGACTGTAGTAGATTTGCCCCTGATACAGAGACAATGATTTCGATCTGGTGCATGATGAAGAGTGGTTCGTCCTGAGTTTGGTAGGGGAATGATGAGAGGTTGTCGGCTACAAAAACTAGCAGCTTCAATTCACTCTTCTGCAAATGGGATAAAAGGAAATGAAGTGTACAAATTATTCATTTATTGAAAAAAACAATGAAAATCTTTAATGCTAATACAATAAGAGCGGAAAGACTGTACTAGATTTGCCCCCGAGTACTGAAGAGAAGTGTTCATCACTTACTATACAGGGTGGCCCCCAAAAAACGGAACGGGGCACTTCCCAAAATAAAGTACCAAAATATTTATGTCCATTGGATAGGGTGTCTTTTCCAATGAACAACGATACCAAGAACAGTCAGTTTGGTCGTGTAGTTTTTGTTTTAGGACGCTGTGAGTGAGACCATGTCAGGTGCCCATTTTTGTCAATTTTTACCTAGTCAATGCCAGTTAAATTGCACTCCCTGCCCGTAATACCATTGAACGAACATGCCCATTCTCTCGGCACACGGCTGAGTGCACACTAACAATGGCGCGCCTTGTTCAACGCTATGAAAGGCGGTACGTGCGATGTATCGAGCACTAGCTTTGTAAAAATTGACAAAAAAGAGAACCTGACATGGTGTCACTTACAGCACGCTAAAACAAAAACTACACGACCAAATTGACTGTTCTTGGTATCGTTGTTCATTTGAAAAGACACCCTATCGTTTTTTGGGGGCCACCCTGTATTGGGGCCTTATTGGGATTTACAATATTGAGGCCGCAAACACAAGCCCATGCTACTTCCCAGAGGCCCTGGCTATGATTTATCAAATGTACATTGATTGTTTTCTTCTGTTTGTTATATTTGCCAAATAAACTGAATTGAATAGAATTGAATTCACTTACCAATTGTTCATCAAAGAGACTAAGTAGACTGAGTAGGATGGCCCTGCGGTGCGACCGGTTGGCTCTGATCATGGAGTAGACGTGACTACAGAGGCCGTAGTGATGATTGTCCCTTTCCCTCATCCCTCTGACGCAGTCATCGCTGGACAGTAGGTCTTGCAGCCTGTAAGACATCTTTAGACCAGCCAATGCCTTCATCTATAAAACACAGCAAAATGAAAATAAATAAAATTAGGCAATATCAATAATTACATTATTTTCAATACTTTCACAAAGCTGGGTAGATAACAAATATGCTCACATGTGAGAATTCCAACATTAGGACAATTATCCATCTATACCAACTAATCTTTGTTTCAGCAAAAAAAAAATTATATACATGTACAAGCATGTTATTCTACTAAAAATGATAACAAATCTAAAGCAGAGCAAAACAGCACAGGAATTATAGATATTGAGGATATAAATAAAGTTTTTTTTTTACAGGGGTTATCTATCTTTCGTAATTTTACCTGAATGAATCCAGGATACCTCCTGTCAATCTCTGTGAGTTGTTGGTCGGCTTTGATCCTGATTGATGACTCCGGGTCACTGCCCATCGATACAAGGTATGGAACACACTGGAAGAGAACATTCATAGTAAAATAAATAGTAATACAAATAGTAGTAATAGTAGTATTAATACCAATGTAGCAATGACACAGTAATAGTAATAGCGAGCTTCGATCCTGATTGATGAATCTGGGTCACTGCTCACTGACACAAATTTGTTCAGTAGCCTTTTGACTCCTTTCAAAAACAGCTTGTAGCTAACAAGTGCAATCCATCCCAAGAGTGGGAGAATAAAAAACAAACAACAAAACTTAGAAATGTATTGTTATTGGCCGAGTGCGAGTACGATGACCTGTAGCGCCGACATGGGCACCATGGACTGCCTGTGAAATATGTACTCCATTACATGCTATTAATCCCATATTACAAAACTACCAACTTTATATCTATCCTTCCATTATATTATCCGCTCCTAGTTGATAATGAGTTTGAAGAACTATAAGCACTCACCTGTACAGGATGAACCAATCCCTGGCTGAGTGTGAGTACGATGACCTGTAGCGCTGACATGCGCACCATGGACTGCCTGTGAAACATGCACTCCATCACATACTTGAGATACATCTGCATCACGGAGCTGCTCATGCTGTAGATGGAAAATAAGAACCACAACAAACCTTATCAGCAACAAGCTATGAAATGAGAATGCAGTCATCATAGTTTATGTGTGATATCGGTATGTAAGGATAAAATTGCCTGTAAAATATAATGATAAAGCAGGACTTCAATTAAATGTCTAATTTCCACTGAAATATTTCCAATAAACAAAATATGGAAATGTGGCTAATCAAAAGATGAACAACAGTTATTCTAAAGACTACATATAACCCATGCTTAAAGATATTGTCAATTCCACAGAGTATCTTCATGAACTATCGGTTTCTGTAAAATGTATTTATAACAAATCTCAATCGTCTTTCTTTCAAATAGAATCAAATAATGTGCAACTTGAAAACAGTTATTCTAAAGTTTGCAGTTAACCCATGCATACAAGATATTGTAAATTCCACAGAGTATCTTCATGAACTATCGGTTTCTGTAAAATGTATTTATAACAAATCTCAATCGTCTTTCTTTCAAATAGAATCAAATAATGTGCAACTTGAAAACAGTTATTCTAAAGTTTGCAGTTAACCCATTGTGACGGCTTGTCATAGCAGCTTGGCTGTACACTTGGCTTGCCATAGGCAAGACACGTTGGAAGTTAACATGGCTTGAAATTACAAACATCACGGCTTTTCTTGTGTATTTTATTCGGTCTTTTGTGAGGAACTCGGGAGAGTGTACTAGTTATGGAGTGTCGTACCATCAACTCGTAACAGTTGGGGGCTTGTAGCCGGGAGAATTTGTAGTTTTTCTGCAAGTTTAGAGGTAATATGGCCGGTTTCTGTTGATGTATTTCGTTCGAAGTCATGCGTGTTAATTTCCCCGCGGAGGCGTCACTCGGTGTTCGGTGGTCGTTTGGTGCGGCGAAGGTTCTGGCTCGCGCGCGCCAGCGGTGTTGCATGTGTGTGTAGCTGGATGGTGACTGTTCGTTGTGTGTTGAGATTTACAGTCGTGGTACGTCTACATGCAAGTTTTACGTGTACAGATGTTTAGCTTTATCAACATGTACATGGGTTGCACTGTGGGAATAAAGTGCTGGGTTTTCTAGGCATTTTGCAGTGTGTGATGAGTGGGTTCTCTGCTCTGTTTCTCAGGTGTTTGAGATGACACGTCGGTTGATGGTTTTCAGCTGGATATTCCGTTTTGGGATGTGGATTCATGTTTGAATTCGTGTTCTGGTACATTTTATTTCTACATTTGTAGTTGATGTGTATGTGGGCTATTTTGACTGAAGAGTTGCATTGGAAGCAGTGATGGGGCTGTGATGTGATTGTCGGGATAGTTGTCGCTGTCGGAAATTGGCAGAATTACACAGGATATTACGTGTTGATAAGCTTTGGACAGTTTATTGTGTGAAGTGTACCAGTAGTGCAGTTGTAGTTTCAACTGGGTTGTGAAGTGCAGTTTTGTGTGCATTCCAACATGTTCTAGTTCCGACTAGGGTTCTTTTCGTAGAACAAATTTTGAAGGGTTCTGTTTTCCCTTGATGCATTGGTTTTATGCATGTACTCTTGTTCATCAGGAGGTTTCATACATTGGTTTAATGTGTGGTGGCGTTGTGTATTCTTCACGATTGCTGTGTTGGATTTGCTTGCGAGTAATATCCATCGTGTTAACCGGATCGGTTAGTGAAGTCATTTGTTTGTTTGGATGCGTTCCAGATTTTGTTCACATGTGAGTGAGTGCAGGTTTTTGCATGGTAAGCTTATAGGAGAGAGAGAGTTGTGAACACGTGAAAGGAGTTGTTGGCCTTTGATGCTGATTTTTGTATTCCTTTGAGACACATGTGTGTTGTTTAAATTCCCAAGATGTCTGATTCGTTGAGGAATTTTGTTTGCTGTCCAAGCGTTGAGAAGCTGATGGAGATGCGGAAAGATGATCTGTTGGAAATTGCATTGTACTTCTATGTTAATGAGGCTACATCCTACATGACTAGATCTAAGGTCCGGAAACTGATCGTTAGTAGTCTGGTGGCAAGGCAGGTTTTGCCGGAGTCATCGATGAGCTTTGTTGAAGATTTTGCTTTGCGAAGGAGAGTGGAGGAGATTGAGAGACAAATCAAAGTTCTCCAGGGGAGACAGCATGAAGAGAAATCAAGAGAGTCTGATGTGAGTGTTGGAGATAGCTTGTTAAGTTCGTTAATTACAAGTGACACAAGGAAAAGACATTCAGACATACATGTACAAACACAATCACAAGGTATCAGTGATACAGGGGATTTGAGTGTTTGCTCGAGTACGGTGATGTTCGGTCCAGGTGTTCGTGGAAATCCTTGGGATGATGTCGAAGGTCGTATTCACCATGGTAGTAGGGAGAAGGTCGGAGAGATGGCGACGGCTTTGAATGACATCCATGATGACGTCGGGCAGCTGTTGACTGCACAAGACGGGATGATGTCTTCTGGCGTCGCAGACCAATCCTCTGGTGGCAGACGAGCTGGACGACATGCTGGACGGCAACAATCTGGTGGTGCAGAGCTTCATGGCAGGCTGGAGACCTCTCTACCCGGAAGGGGTGACAGAGCAGATGTCCTGGTGCGGCCTGATGAGGTGTCTGCTTGTGGTCCAGATGACTACAGGTTTGATTGCTGTGACGGAGCAGATGTCCTGGTGAGCCCTGATGAAGTGTCTGCTTGTGGTCCAGATGACCACAGGTGTGATCGGCCTGCATTCCAGGAGAAGAGGAGTCTGGCTGGTGAGATGATGCTGTCAGCTTCCAGTCCTGATGATGGTAGGCATGTTCCCCCTACCATCCGGGAGAGAGACTTTGTAAGTGAAGCTGCGCTGGAGAGCCTGGAAAAGGTGCCAGCGGGGGGACCAGATGGAGACCGGCTAGAAGTCGAGAGAACTGATAGAGGCCAGAGGGATGAAGCAGAGTCCTCTACAGTTTCAGCTTGTGATCTCGGTGATCGCAGGCATGTTCAGCCTGCACTCCAGGAGAGGGTTGAGCTTTGTGAGGCGGCGTCTTCTGATGTCGAGGAAGCTGACCAGGTGGAGAGGCGACAAGGTGGTCGACGTCAGGACAGAACCTCTTCACGTCGTGAAGGCAGTCGACGCAGGGCGAGAGGTACTAGGCAACGACGCGGTGTTCGACGAGCTAGAGCAGCTAGATGGCGAGCAGGGGCTCGTTGTCAGGTTCGGACTCGTGTTCGACGTGATGCTGGAAGAAGGTATCAGTGGAGGCCTCGTCGCAAGTCGCGCTTGATGGAGTCGCGAGTGAGTGGTCGTCGACCGAGAAGACCAGGTGATCGCTGTGAATGCTGTCAAAGTGAACTGAGAAGCCAGTCAGTAGCATTTCAGCGACTGGACTTTAAAAAGAGGAAGAAATTGATTCTTTGTCTCTAAACCATGAGAACTGATGTTGAAAGCCTGATGAAAAGGACTGGACGTGACAAAGAATCTGGAGACCTCAATTTAAGACAGTGAAATGAAAACATGGACAGAAACTTTAATTCGTGGAAAGTGAACGTTGTTATTCACATGAATCGCTGTGAATAAAGAAATGAGCTGATATTAGACTGTGGACATTTAATAAGAAATAACACTGAAATCTCAGCTCAAAAAGGATTCATTGATACATAGATTCTGTAAATGAAGGTTTTCACATGTATTTCTTGTGCCTTAGATAGAAATGATATGCATTCAGGAGTATTTCTTTGTTTGAATGTGATATTAACATGATTTAATATGATATATTGAAATACATGCCTGCTTTTGATAGGAACTTGTACAGCAATTCTGTTGTTGGTAATCTTGTGATTTACATTAACATGTAAAGAGTGAAAATGCAAATTAGGGATTGTAAACCAATTGCATGCTTGGGCAAGTTTGATATTAGTATTTGTCTTGATAAATGTTAATTGTTCCTGGCAAGACTGCTACAGATAATGTTAAGGTTCTAGGGCTTATAATCTTTGGAGCTTTGGTGAAAGGAGACCATTGTAGAGTTTGTTGATTAATTGTGTAGAAAAGCCTAGATGTAGTTTTGATGCATGCTTTGTAAAGTTATAACAAGTTAGTGATACACATGTGTGCAGTATAGGCTTTGTTCTTATAAAATACAGACATTAGGTCTCACTTTTGTTTTATGTTGCCTGGAGCATTTTAGGGTTATTTGTTTTGATGTTATAAATGCCCTCTTTAAGGAGGGAAGTGTGACGGCTTGTCATAGCAGCTTGGCTGTACACTTGGCTTGCCATAGGCAAGACACGTTGGAAGTTAACATGGCTTGAAATTACAAACATCACGGCTTTTCTTGTGTATTTTATTCGGTCTTTTGTGAGGAACTCGGGAGAGTGTACTAGTTATGGAGTGTCGTACCATCAACTCGTAACACCGTGCATACAAGATATTGTAAATTCCACAAAGTATCTTCATGAACTATTGGTTCCTGTAAAATGTACTTATACACAAATCTCAAATTGTTTTCATTTCAATAGAATCAAATAAGGTGTAACTTGAAAACTTACCCTGATTGAACATCACCCATTTCTTTCAGATCTTCTTCTTTGGCATGCGCTTTCCCTGTGAACAAAGATAATGTAGATATAGAAATCAACTTCATTGATTTTGTCAAAAACACAACAAACAAACACAAAAACAATATCATTATTGATTGTCATAAGTCTTAACCCTAACCAGGCCGGGGGGGGGGGGGGGGGGGGTGGAATCCACCCCCCCTCGACTTTTCGCGCGATAATTCCGCAACGCGCGCAGGTATTGCTGCGCGACTTCATGAGTTTTTTCATTGAAGTATTGCGCAACTTTTGAGACCAAATTTGCGACAACCGGGTATACGGTTCTAAAGTCACATGACCTTTTGTACGTGAGCGTCGGCCCGAAAATCGCCAAATTTTGTGATTTGTGTACAAATCCTATGGAAATTGACTTTTTCCTATAATAGACAAAACCTTCATTATTTTTCATTCTAATTGCTGCAGTCATTTAATTTTGGGCTAAAAGTTGTTGAATAATGGTTACTAATTTATTCCATCAAAAAAAAAAATTTAAAAAAAAAGTAAAAAAACATAGAAATACATAAGAAATTCCAAAAACAAAGAAATACATAAGGAATTTTTTTGCTGTCGCAATTTTTAATGTTGAAAACCTGATAATTAGGTCATAAAGAATATTCATGCACAAAATTAGCATATTCTGAGCCATATTTAGTGATTTATTGACAAAAAGGGGATTTTTGCATAAATTTGCATAATTAATTCGAAATTGATTTTTTTTTTTTTTTTTTTTTTTTTTTTTTTTTCCTCAAAAAACTAACAATGCAATCTTGTAGATTATGTCGCAATCTATCTGTGTGCCAAATTTTGTGGCGGCCGCGCGTTCAGCGACCGAGATCTCAGGGGGGGGTGGAATCCACCCCCCCCCCCCCCCGGCTATAGCATAGCCAACATAACCCGGCCTGGTTAGGGTTAAGTCATTAGTCTGCCTAGCACTTACTTGTCTAATTAATTTTATATGTAGATTCAGAGATTTGAAATTCAACAATCAGGAAGATTTAGGGAAATTTCATTCGAAATTAGGGAGATGTATTAATATTAAGTGCAAACAACCTAATAACAATATTTCAATAATCAGAAAGATTGACAGATGGGATGAAATCTGATGCATTAATCTTGGTCTATTTTCAAGGAGTCTCCTGCGACACCAGGGAGAGTTGGCAGCTCTGCGTAATATACGAACCCCCAACCCAATATAAAAATAATAATACTGTGAAAAGGGAAAATAAACAAAGGAAAACTCACATTCTGCATCAGCTTGTCTCATCCTGTCATCCTCTTCAACCAGGTATAAGTGAAGATTCCTTAGCACCTGTAACAAATGGAATAGTTATAATGATGTTAATAATAACAATAATGGCCCCAAGTATAACAATATCATCATAAGATTCTGAATGTGTAAAAGTTTCATTGAAAAAAAATTGCTGTTTACCTAGTAAAAAAACAAAAATTGATGTCAGATAGTTAGCGCAGAGTATCCAAATTCAGATACTTTTGATTGCTTTTCAAATTTAATCTTAAAATATCTCCATAATTAGGGAAACATTTGAAAAATAAAAACCCATTCCATTCTTCTGTTACAATAAGCCAAAAAACATGGCTCAAGAGAAGTGTGAAAGCTTCAAGTTCTTTGGGTTGAAAGTTAGTCGAACACTTTAAGGAATATTTTATAATTATGAAGGATGTTATCTCACCTGGCACAGAAGTTTGACCGAAACCTCAGGAGTCCTCAGAATGTACCAGTACAGAGCCTTCACTTCTGGGGTCAGCATGAAGCTTGCATGACGATTGCACAGAAACCCTAAACCACTCAGGGCCTTGAGTTTGATATCTTCATCCTCTCGGTTGCAGAAATACAGCAGCACTTCAAACACCCGGTCTCTTACAGGAACCTGCAGAAAATACAACACAAAAATGAATATGTGGGACTGTACTGATTCCTGTAAACATGAAGCTTGCATGTCGATTGCACAGAAAACCTAAACCACTCAGGGCCTGGAGTTTGATATCCTCATCCTCACGGTTGCAGAAATACAGCAGCACTTCAAACACCCGGTCTCGTACAGGTACCTGCAGAAAATACAACACAAAAATGAATATGTGGGACTGTACTGATTCCTGTAAGCATGAAGCTTTCATGTCGATTGCACAGAAAACCTAAACCACTCAGGGCCTTGAGTTTGATATCTTCATCCTCAAGGTTGCTGAAATACAGCAGCACTTCAAACACCCGGTCTCTTACAGGAACCTGCAGAAAATATAACACCAAAATTAAATGTGGGACCAGCAACACGATAATGAATATGTTGGACTAGCATCTTGTTGTAATTCATGTAAGCAAAAAGTTTGCATGATGATCTCACAGAAAACCTGAACCACTAAGGGCCTTTAGCTTGATATGCTCATCAAAATATCTAAAACATTACCTTTGGCTGATTCTTTGCGTGTCTGAAGCCGGCATCAAAGTCAAAGTGTTTGCAGAAGAGACCGACAGTGAATAGAGACCTGAGGAGGGCTGGCTTGTTCTTGCTGATGGGACTATCTGAAGTGGAATCATGGTCAGTCTTCATCTTGGCCAGGATTGCTACAAAGAGAAGAGAACAAAGAAAGCTCAGTAATATGAAGAAGTCAATAGTGAAAGAAACAAAGAAAGTGCAATATTATTACATAGTCGATAGTGAAAATGATAAAGAGTGCACGGTCAAAAGACACTAGTCTAGAGTGAATAGAACAAAATACATTGCAACCTTGGTTATCTGGCCACATTGGGACTGGCAACCACCTGGATAAATGATTTCTCCAGATAAGCAAATTATGCTCAACACAGCTTTTTAGTAAAGTTGTTTAATAGGGTTTATGCAACCCTCGAAATTAACTTTTTTTGCTGGTGGCCCGGTCGGGCCAGTAAAATTAGTATTTTTCCAATTTTGGTGGCCCGAAACCAAAATCTACTGGCCCGAAAAAAATAAAGAAAAACAAAAGTAAAATTAAAACAATAACCATATTCATAGTTTCAGGGTACTGGGCAATGTTTAGCCTCATTTGTTACTGTATTCCAATGCTCGAAATTATCTTTTTTTCTGGTGGCCCGAAAATAAAATTTACAAACAAAGAAAAACAATGGTCATGACTACTTGGTCATTAATTGGTAAATTATGGAAGTTATGTGTTAAAATTACCATCATCATTAAAGAAATCCATCACTGAATAAACAAAACAAAACCTAGAATCGAGCAGTTTCATCTAAGAGTCATCAACTGATGAAACTAAGCTCTTTTCCATGTACGATTTTGTTATTTTATGGTCCATAAAATCTCCAACACAAAAAAACACACATGGGACTGAGCATAGCTAAGAATAACTTTTCAAATCGGGAAATGAAATCACTTAAATCTTTGTTATTTTACAAGCTAAAATAATTCCAAGTAGTCACAAGTCTCTACCTTGTAAAAATGATTCTTTCTAATACCTTCAAAAATATGAATAATGATCCGAAAGATGAAATTATTCCCCTTTATTGACGGTATCGCGGACGGTATCGCAAAGGCAAGCACACTGCACTTTGCAATATGAATGAATGTGAAAAGTTAGACATGTGTTTTGATAGGTCTTAGTATGCACACATACTCCCTCTGTGGATTGGTTGTTCTATGTTTATATTCTACATGTTGCAAAGGCTTCCAGGGGGTGTGTGGGAAATCAAGAAAACAGCATAAGCATATGCTTTTACTTTTAGTCATTACACACCTCTGGAAGTTGTTTAATTTTACCATGATTTATCATGCAAGAAGTAGATAATTCAAGGGAGAGTGTTCATATGAGGAAATAGCACATATTTGTAGGCATAAATAAGGATTAATTCAACTAGCGCAAGTGCGCTTGCGACTTTTTATGTCCGTCCTTTTCATTTCTTGCAAATATTTAAATCACAATTAAAGTGTTTTTAAGAGGTGTCAAACTTGAGATTCATATTCCTTGATGTTGTCTTCTTATGGTTTAAACATTTGGTGGCCCGATCGGGCCACCAAACTTTGGCATTTTCATGTTTTTACTGGCCCGACCGCAACTTTTACTGGCCCCGGGCCATCGGGCCTACGCCAATTTCGAGCGTTGGTTTATGCATGTGAAAGTATGGTTATTTTTATGGTGTGAGTTTATATTGCTTGACTTTTTTAATGTGAGGTTCAAGCAACATTTTAGGTGGAAATTTAGCAGCCATAAACTGCAAAATCGCATCCAGATAATAAGATTTCCAGGATAACTGATAGCCGGATAACCTTTGCTCCGACTTAATGAAGAGGCTGAAATATATTTTTAAATGAACAAATTGTGTAAAGAATAAGTGTAACTTACAGAAGTACTTTTGGAAGCAGTCCCTGACCAGTCTGTAGTTGTGAGTGACTCTGTTTACAATGGATCCCAAGCAGCTCACACAGCTCTGAAGAACCTGTCAAAGTACGTACAAAATATAATTGGTAAATTATTCAGTTTAATAGGAAAAGGGCCTCGTTTATATAAAACATTTCCAAGCGTTATTTAACTACTATGTTAAAGGGATCTAGTAACATTGTCCAAATCAACAAAACTTACTTAGAACTCTAGTGGTTCTCCCAAACTTAGTGTATTCTTACTACCAATAGAAGCATGGAACTGGTTTAGTTTTTTTTCTTCAAATTTCCCTTTCGTAAAAAAAATATTTACAACTGAAGTGTTTGGATTTTTAATTATCCACAAGAAAGTAATAACTGTGTACTTAGTCAGTGCAATGAGTTTTGAATATAACTTTGCATTGTGGCTCATTACTCTGCCACATAACAATCATTTTCACACATTCCTCAGTACAGTGGACATATCAGATCACAAACATACACATTTTATCAACCATTCATCTCTATTTGCATATATGTCAACAAAGTTACTAGATCCCTTTAACATCCAATCAGCATTAAAGTCATGCCTGTAAAGTGTCTAACTCCACAAAAAATTCTTGGAGCTTCCTGGTTTCTCTTCTACCGTGTTGTTTAGCTTATGGTAAGAGAAGAATAAAATAGGGTTAGATTTTTTCAAATGTCCCTTTAGTATGAAGATAATTATCATTGAAAATCATTATTTCAAAAGCGTTAGCTAACGCTTTTGATAAAAAGTACAATTGTCGTAGCTGAACACGTCCAGCCAGCGCGCGTGGGAAACCTTCCCGACCCGACTTTGAGCCGAGCGCGCGCAAATTCCATGAATTCTGTACCGTCTGTAAACATACACGGGTGCGGATATCGTCAAACGGATGATTATTGCTGCGACAAATCTATGGCAGGCCATCAGTATTCGGTGATAAAATATGAACTCAATATTCGTTTTTTTCACTAGGTAAACAGTGTTCGTTTTCTTTCAAACTTTCACAAATCTTTTAATTGTATTTTACAATGATATTGATATAGGATTGAAGTCTCAAATGTCATTTTGTGCAATATCTGACACTTTACAGGGATCACTTTAAGCATTATAGCTGTTGCCACAGCAGTTACAATTACAATTTGCAATGTAAAGTTCAGTGAGCATTGCTTACCATTTGTCCGTGTTTAAGGATGAGTCTCATCATGTCTTCCTCCAGGCTTGCTAGGAACACCTCGCTGGGATGGTCCATGAGAGGAACAACCAGCTCTAGGATCTTAGCAACGTTGTAGATCACCATGTAGTCTCCTTGTGTCTGTAAGAACACAATTAGAGGTACAATAATAATCATATATGTGACCTTACACCACAAAACAACCAATAAGTCGGGGAAAAAGATTTTGCTGATTTTCATTTAACATTAAAATAAAAGTCATTTCCTTTAAAATGGTATATAATTTGTCATATTTGGACTAAGCAAGCCCTTTCAAAATGAACGCCAAAGATTTGGAATATGGCTGAAGCATTTTTAAAATAAGGGAGAAACGGGCCGCTTAAAAGATCAGTGTCTATTCAAGGCACTGTAATAAGATCACATTTATTAGATGAAAAATAATATTTCAACATAATTTCCGACGCTCAAAACTTCACAGAAGGTAAATTAAGATATGCTTATTCAGGAAATAGCAAAATCCTAAAACTCATATTTTGAACAAAATTTGACTATATTAGCTAATAAAAGAGAAACTACCGCAGCGACATAACGGTCGTTTTGTGGTGTAAGGTCACATATGGTAATATATATATTATGTAATATTTTTAAGTAATTTATTTATGATGCTTATTCTCAACATTTATCTGAAAATATGGCAACACATAGAGATAGCTCCAACCCACAAGATCATATGCAGAACATAATTTCGGCAAAAAATAACAAACTTCTTCCATTCTCATCTGACGATATAATATTTATTCTAAACATAATTTTCAGGGTAATAACCCTTAAAAGAGTTTAACAACTTTTCCACACTAAATAAATAACAACTTTCATCTCCTATACGTACCGAACATCTTGTACTGAGGTAGGGTTGTAGCATAGTGGCGTGTGCAACCATCAGTTCGGGCTTGACCTTACTGAAGAGGTGGAGGGTCTGAAGACAGGAGACTAGTCTCTTGCTGTTGGCCTTGCCCTCGTCGCCAGAGTCTGCGGCACTCTTCTCTAGTCTCAACACGTGTTCCACAAGACAGTCTGTCACCTGGACACATGCCTTCTGCACTGGCTTGAAGCTGGCAGCCTCCTCACCTTTCAACAGCTGGAGAAGATATCATGAAAACAAAACCATAAATAGAATATAACATGAATTCACCTGTGTGGGTATGTAGCCCTCTTTCCAGTTTCAAATCATGCTCTATAAGAGTCTGTAATCTAAACACAAACCTTCTGCACTGGGTTTTACTCCAGATTACCAACAATCCCCAAGGCATGTTTAATGCTTGCTTGACCTACCAACAATTCAATGTACAAATAAATAATTTTCATCATAAGAACTACCAAAAATATCTAATAGCTGAGCAAGTTTGTATTAATGATAATTGTCAGGTTAATACAGCGTGGCACCCCTCAAATAAGTATCAGAGATATTACCAACACCATTTAAATTATATCGGCAAAGACAGGCACGAAAAGACAATAATTCAACTTACATTTGTAAGCAGTTGTTCCAACCAGTCATATCCAGTGTCTTTGCTTGCGGCTACAACCTCTATGATGTTTAGAGCTCTCTTCAGCAGATGAGGCTTGTCGTATTGTGGTAGTGGAGTGAACCACATCTTCTGAAATGTCTCATTCACGAGTTTCTGTTAAAACAAATAATGAAAAATAACATTTATATCAACTTTCATAGCACATAGTAAGCTAAAAGATAAAACTCAATGGAAGATATGAAGGAGAAGAGTCCTACCTTGCTTCCTTCTTCTTTGTTAACCCTCCTGATGATCTTGACATAGATATCAGGGATCTTGGGGAAGTCTGGGGGCAGGGGCCCGATTACGGACCAGCGACATTTACCATGGCAATTAGCATCATTGGCTCTGACTCATTGATGTCAATATGCTAGAATTGCATACAAATCAACAGAACGTAGCAGAGCACACATACCGCCTTACGTATTCAACCGTAAAGGATTACACAAGTATATCTAGAGATCAGTGGAACTAGGGCTGGTACTGGGTCATGATCGTGCTCTCGGCCACTGGCTGCTCTATGCAGATGTCCAAGTATCTTGAATCCCCATCACCGACCATAAATCAATTACACATTTATCCATCAAGGGTTACTGCTCAAATGGAAGATATGAAGGAGAAGAGTCCTACCTTGATTCCTTCTTCATCGTTGACCCTCCTGATGATCTTGACACAGACCTCAGGGATCCTGGGGAAGTCTGGCTGCTCTATGCAGATGTCCCTCAGAGTCTTGATTACCCGTTTCCGCACACTGATACCCGTGTCCTGAAGAGGGGAAGAGTTCAAATTACATAATGTAAGCTTCAGACACTTGAGGTGAAGTAATAAGTATGCAACAAGGATGAAAGCAAACACAGAGCCTTAAAATAGTAATAATTACTGGTATGTGTGGGAAACTACAAAAATTTGCATGAAGAACCGGGCCTGAATTCCCTGATTTGGAATGAAAACTGGTAACCCTGATGCAAAGATAATGATTGGCATTGACATTCCAGGAATTGTAGAGTTTACAAGGATATTTCTCATCTCCTAGCTATGCAAGCTTCAAAAGGTTCAAAAGCCAATGTCAATTGACTTACCAATATCCTCTCGATGAGCATGTCATAGTACTGATCTGTAAGCTCAGGCTGCGTAAGGACAAATCTCCCCACCAGGTCTACCGCTGCCTCCCTCACACTGGTCGACTGATCCATGAATCGACAGTGGACTGTCTTCTGTACGTCAGCCTATTGGTAAAGAAAATTACAGAGAGTAAGAGAAATTAGTTTTAAAATATACATATTGTATTCAAAATATTGGTCTATAACTAGCTTATAGTCCTGTAGATGTTTTTAACACCTGGACACGTTAATTAGTCCAAAGTTTTTTGGGGTTATTCATGTTCTAAATGCTTTCTATCGAAAATTAGCTAATTTGCATATTAGCTAGTGCCTTATGGGCAAAACCCTGAAATCCAAGATGGCTGCCCCTAATTTGCATATTTATGAACATCATTGATTTTCAGTGGCTACAGCCTCTAATAAGCAATAATTACAGGTTATTATTAAATCATGTTCTAAATATGTATTAAAGATACTTCAGCTTGGTTGCCACCTTGGCAACCTCAGGCAATACTCTGTATACTTTAACCCTATATAGCCCGGGCTATTTTGAAAATGCATAGCCCGGGGGGGGGCTAATTTGGCCCCCCCCTAAGAAAAATTGCACGCATGTTTAGTGAAGTGTATAGAATACTACGGTTATTTGAAATTTTTTGAAAAATGCACTAATTTGCATAATTATGGTAATTTATGCAAATAAAGTCATAAATTCTTATTTTCACCCATAAATCATATATTCTTCATAATTGAACATTGGTTTTCACTACATATGTTGTTTAGACCATTTGGAATAATAATACAATAACAAAATTTGGAAGAGCCTTGTTCTTCCTTATGTTTTCTATTGTTTTTATAATTTCTTATGTATTTCTTTGTTTTGTTAGCTTATGTATTTTATTGTTTTTGTTGTTTATTTTATTTCTAACGATAAATCAACTACTATGAACCCCAAAACAAACACCTAAATTGTAAACAAGACCGAATAGCCAATGATATATCCCTTTTTATGCAAACTGATATTTCCATATGTTTTGTACACAAATCACAAAATCTAGCAATTTTCGGGCTGACATGCGTAGACAAAAGGTCATGTGACTTCATAACTGTAGGTCCGATTTTCAAAAATTTTATTTCAAAAGATGCGCAAGACCCAATAGAAAAAAGTCATGAAGTTTCAGCGCAAGTTTTTTTCTCGTTAAAAAATTATCGCGAAAAATGTCGAGGGGGGGGCCATTTTAGCCCCCCCCCCCCGGGCTATATAGGGTTAAGCAATAATTATTAATAAATAAGCAGGTTATTATTCAATCATGTTCTATTAAAGATACTTCAGCTTAACCTCACACAATACTCTGTATACTTACCCTTGCGAGCACGTTGGGGTCGGCTTCCACCACTTGTGATAGGCACTTCATAGCTCTCGTTCTCACAGCTACTGCATTCTCATTCAGCACCCTCAAGATCTAGCGCAAAACACAAAAAACGTCACATATTATTTTGTAATTCGTAGGGATAAATGATAGGAAAACATACGTAATATAAGTGCATTGGTTATGACAAAATAAGGAGCTACAAAACATGGCAAGCGATTTCAATTCATGAATCGCATATGTTATGTATGTAGAAATGTAATGATCAATGATTTTCCCTGTATATCGCTTGCTTAGAACAATTACCACTCATCAAAATTTTAATTAAATGTATACACAAATGCTTCTTAGGGGTCGTAACCAATATATATTTCACATTGGATGTATTAATTGGTTTGTTATGAGCTGATTTGTGTACAAGAAATACAGATATAATTTGCTTTTGATATTGTTTGTATTTTATGTTGTTCAAAATGTTGTAAATAAAACAAATCCAACAAATCATATCAAATCATAGAATAGTTGATTGGAACGTAGTATTTAGTGTTTATCCTACGTCGTTGAAGGGCAAAAATACAATTGATTATAATATCCCCAGTGAAAAAGAAATATAATAATTTAAATCAAATAATGTAGTGGACATAAATGAAACTAAAACAGAAACTCACCTGTGTGAGGTAGATGTCGAAGCTCTGAGAGAAAGGTCTTCTTGAAGCCAGGTAGCGCACAACAAATGCTGAACTCTCATATGTCATGATGTTCTTGCCTTTTCTGAGGAAACAAAGACAAAACAAAAGTTTCAAATAATACATATTTCAGTATATTTTAAAGGCATCTAGTAACATTATCAAAATCCACAAAACTTACTTGGGATCTCTAGCTGTTCTCATTTACCTCTTTGTAATATTACCAATATAAACATGGAACATGTTTGGGATTTCCAAATTTCTCTGCTGTTATAGATATGTATGATTGGAGTGATTTGAAATTCTCTAGTGGATGATTATATCTGTGTACAAAGTCAGTTCAATGAGTTAGCGAATATCACTTTGCACTTTTCGCTCATTGCTCGGTCATATGACATCCATTTACAATGGAATTTTCACACGCTCAATATACTTCTTGTTTATTTCACTTTTTGTTTATTTCACAATTATGGAGGGGGCACTTAATTGTTAACACATTGTCAAACATTGTTAACAAATAACTTAAACAAAAGGATTTGCATTTATATAGTGAATGATATGAAAAATCCACCTCCAATCCATCTACAATTAATTATCTATACAAACACAAATTAAGAATACATACTTGATCGATCTTGAAGCTTTCCTCATTTTGATGACTTGAAGGAGAAACTTTTTCCTCTTCTCTGCTGCTCTTAAGATCTCCGTCGTCTCACCATCCTCCTCCTTGTCTTCCTTCTCTTCATCGTCATCGCTGTCATCTTCGCTGTCCTCGTCGTCAGAGTCTTTCTCCTTCTTGGCCTTCTTCTCTTCATTCTTCACGGCTTGTTCCACCTCGGCATTGGTGTCACGGTACCACTGGGCAAGGAAGAACTGTCTCGCAAACTGCAGGGAAGTTGGATATAGTTCTATTAAATTGAATAGTAAATTGAATAGTCGCCAATGATGCGCAGAGATGCCAACCTCATGACACAAAAAAAAACAGACTGAATATCCTAAAAAATCCTATTTTGGAGAGAAAAATCAGATTTTCACGAAATCTCGACACTAACACTGGCCCGTTGGCCCCAGGTCTTTAAAATGTCAGGAAAATGTTTTACTGGTAAGAACGGGCAAGTAAAAGGTTTGCTCTTTCATTAACATTTACAGCCAACCTCAATGGAGAAAAAGCATTTTTTTTTCTCACAAAGCCAATTTGTGCAACAAAAATACTTAGATGGATGTTTGGGTTAATAAAAAAAGTTGGTTCAGTCGATCACACAACGTTTTATGAGTTTTTAAAAAGTTATTTTTGCCATTTTCTGACCGTTACTATTGAATGGCGGGGGGGGGGGGGGGAATTTTGCTAAAAAATCGTACTGTCGTATTTTCATCAAAAAATCGTACTAAATAGGATTAAATCGTACTGGTTGGCATCTCTGGATGCGTAATCTTCGTCTGAAATAGCACTACACAGGAAGAAGGGAAGACAAATCATTTCAAGTGGTTGATAATTACCAGAATGGCAGGATCGTTGCGACTATTGTAACTTAGATAGTCCACCATGGCTTGTTGCAGGTGCATGACGTAGTCCAGTCTGTTGCATGGTTTGCCATCCCCGACGGGTGACTCCCGCCCACCACGCATCTGAAAATAATAAAAAATAATAATATTCGAAATTATATTAATTCTATATTTATACCGCGCACACGTCTGTCAGCAGACACTTGTGGCACACAATTATCATTATCAAGCGGCATTTCTGTAAAATATCAAAGTATACCAGGGCTTGACAATAGCACTGGCTCGATTACCTGGGACAAGAACAAAATCATAAATGCTTCAGTTTGGTAGCCCGATTGTGCACAAACTTTTTTTCTTTTCAACTATGAGATAAAATGTAATTCATTACGTGAATGAAAATGAAATTCATTACGTGTAAATGTCATATAGAAGAGGGCAAGTACTTTTTCTGTTCAGACAAGTGAAACTTGAATAACTATGATTTTACTTGCCCAGACGGGCCAGAGGAGAAAACAGTTAGCATGGAGACTCGAGTATACCTACCTCTCTAACGATGGTATCCAGTCTCTCTACATCCATGATGCTGGTGATTGCATCTTTCCTCAGTCTGCTAGCGATCGTACCCAGGTACACCAGGGAGGAGACTCTCATCGACATCTCATTAGACTTGTTGCTGAACTGATGCATCTGTATACGATGAAAAACACAATATACTAATAACTTGAAATCCGTTACAGAGATACTACAAAATATATACTACGTAGCAAATTGACAACAAAAGAGGGTCCAATAAACTCTTTGAAAAAAAGTTTACATAAAGAATTCTTGCCTAGCTAAAATGATGACAAGCCAAACTCAATTCTCAATTTATATAGTGCCTAATATGATTGATAATCAACTTTACACTGTTACCCCGGTCATCAGACAGACACTCACAATCAATCTGCACACGATGTGCCCTTTTTGCTCCCTTGGGAGCAATGGAACTTACCAGCAATCTTCCAAGGAGACTGAGTAGAAGTTCTGCAGATGGCCACTCTGGTTTGTTGACAGCCGACAGCAGATCCTGGACAAAATTCTCAAACAGCGGTCTGTAGTCCTCTTCTTCCTTGCTTACACACCTAGGAAATAAATTCATTTGAAAAATCAACATTAACCACCATCCTAGCCAACAAAAACATTAAATATTCAACACTCAGGTATGCATGAATCATTATCTTGTCATTGCTTTGTATTCTTAGAATTTCATTGAATGTTGAGTTCCTAAAAGGGGACAATTATTATCAAGACAAAATAGTATCCAGCGGAATCATACACATCTTTTAAATGTCATTTTGAGCAAGAGCACTAGCATATAATTAACAAAATAATGCTTCTATGTAGGGGGAAACAAATGTGTGAAAACAAAAATTGGTTCCCACGTAAATTGGTGCATCAAATCAATTTTCCGGCAGAAAGACAGCAAAAATGTAATGCATTCAAACCTCTTCTAGCAATTTTGAATCCCCAGGACGCAGTTTTAATGTAAATGGACCTATCTGTAAAGACTGTCTGCATACAAAGACCACCTTTTCTCTCCCTTGGGTGTTTTTCATATACACAGGTTTGACTGTAATAATAATAATGTTTGTAATTTATATAGCGCCTAATATGATTGATAATCATCTCGAAGCGCTTTACATTATTACCCCGGTCAACTGTATAATTAGTCGAGATGAAAGCAGAGATGGTACTCACTTCTTGAGGAACACTGAGAGGAAGTTTTGTCCTGTTCTGACAGCAGTCTCATAGGCATTCACCACCCGCACACCATGGTCAGTCTGAAAAGCAGAGATGAGAGAAACAAGATATTGTGATTACAAGCTATATTTTGCATATAAAATGAGCCCTGTGACCTATGACCTTTGACCTCATGACCCGCCAACTCTAATAAGATCATTGCCACCCTGCTATGTACACCCATACCAAGTTTGGAATTGATTTGTCAACCATCCAGACAACCCAAACAAATATGGCTCCAACCACTATATTGGCGGGGGCATAGAAATGTTAACTGCTTATCCAATATTAAAAAGCCTGCGCCAAGAAGGTTCTTATTTTGTTACATTGTAGCAGATAACAATGAATAACAAATAGTTTTGCTGCAAAGAGCCCTTCACATATAAAATAATGCATTAATTTACCTCAGCCATTTGATACTGACGGATATAATGCTGCAATAAGGAAAATCTTTTCTGTGTTGCCCAATGAATGTTAACAATGAATTCAAACAATCAGGTATTCTCTTATGCAAATAATTGTAATGCTAGCTTACACTTCTTTATAGCCTTTTTCAACTGAAATAGCATTATATGAAGTAATGTACTATTTTGATGACAAAAATAGAATTATCAAGGTTTTTTTAATGTGATAATAATGTAATAAAGGGTTAAAAAAAGGAGATCGAACCTTTTCATCATCGACATCATCATACTCGCCATCCCCTTTGTCATCCTCGAAGTTGAGGACGACCACCCCCTGGATGAGCTGTAACACAAGAGCTGTCACCATCTGGATGTTAGTGGTATTGTTCAACCTAGGAGGAAAAGAACACCGAATTAAAGCTTTAAATATTGTTTTTAAAGCTCTTTTGAAATATATAATATCTGTAAGTAAAATGTTTCCTTTTAATTTTAATGCAAAAACATTATAGAAGACGAGAGTAGAGTTTTTAAAATAAAAAACATTTATCATCTGAAGCAGAGCAACGAGTATTAACCATTTGCACAAGGGGGAAATCTCTTTTGAATAGACCCTCATGCTCCACTGCTATTTCACTTCAAATATGTTTAACACAACAAAACAACGGAATAAATGTCCTACCTAAAGTTTCTGAGGTTCTTTTTACTGGAGGGAAGTCTGGCAAGAGATGCAAATATGTCCTCCAGGATGAGTTGTCTGTGCTTCTCATAT
This sequence comes from Echinarachnius parma, assembly GCA_037951105.1. Taxonomy (NCBI): domain Eukaryota; kingdom Metazoa; phylum Echinodermata; class Echinoidea; order Clypeasteroida; family Echinarachniidae; genus Echinarachnius; species Echinarachnius parma. Next base: position 55,608 of record JBAMJV010000173.1, read on the forward strand.
TTTGAGAAAACCTGAGTAAAAGAAAAACAAAATGAAACTTTTAATTGAAAACACATTTAGGTGCTTCTCATATTTTGAGAAAACCTGAGTGAAGAATAACATAATGAAACTTTGAATTGATTGATTACACATTTAGGTGCTAAGCATTGATTCTAACGAGCAGGGAAGAAATTTAGACTGTAACTCATAATCATTTATTGTTTGAGAAAGAGAAGGGCGCTAAGTCACTATTGGTACTTCAGTGATGTTTGTAAGCCCTGTAGAAGCCGAATGTAACTCTCTTTAATATTAAATGAATATTCCTAAAATTTTGACATGATTATTATCAGAAAATGATAGATCACATATGGGAAGGACCAACCTATAAGATTTTTTGCGTAATGGATTTAAGCCACACACACACACACACACACCAAAAAGCCTTATTGCCGTTCTCACTCTCACCTCACAATTTATCCAATGTCTGCTGTCCATATCTAAGACATCAACTAATGCAACAAATAACATTAAGCAAAACATTTCAAATACCTTACCTCCTTTTTACATTTTATAAATTACCTTTTCCCCAATTGGCTCTACAATTTGTATTTAGAGAAACACTACAATAATACAAATAACAAATCACAAGTAATTGTGAAACTTACTGCAGCGATGAGTTTGAGTGAATTCAGCTGCAGCTCACTGACGTTCTCTACAAAGAATGGCGCTGTACCCATGGAGGATATCTGAAAGAGAAAGAAAACAGAATCAATGATCAAAGCTCCACACTTACTTCTTTTTTAATAGCCCATTTGGTCAAGTTACTTTTTTCTACCAAGCACAATCATGAATTGATCATTTAACTTGCCCAAACAGAAAATTCACTAGCCCCCCAGACCAGTGTGAAACAAACGAAAAGTGAATAGTGTTAGGCAGTTTGATCTGCTTGGCAAATGTTTTGCTAGTTTCTAGATTAATGCATTTAAGGAATAACATTTTTTCTCTCGTAGTTGAAAAGATGCTACATTGCCCAATTGGGCAATCAAACTAGACCATTTATGAAAATTAACTTGCCCTACATCAGTTTACTTGCCCCTAGCAATCGGGCAAGTACTAGTGCATTGTTATCCAAGTTATAATTCCATTCCAGTTTCTATCTCACGTAATTATGAAACCAAGAAGCTTTCACATTTGTTTATTATATGACCTGATAAAATGTCAGGGGGAAAAAAAATCACATCAATTGACTTAACAGAATAAGTTATTAAGTAATGAATAATGTCAATGGTGTTTCATTTGCAGGGACGGATGGCCTGGGTTAGGGAATGAGTACATCTAGTGTCTCATTCATCATTTATACAAGATTCCCTGAAAAATTATGTAAATGCAAAAACTCACCAGAAGGATGGTTGAATCAGTCAAAGTCTGCAGATCAACCAGCTCGGCAAGATTGGACACAAGTAAACATAACTTGTTGTAGAGGATGAGTACAGATTTCTCCTTCACTTCACCAGCTCTCGCTCGCTTTAACTTTGTGTGAGTAGCAATCACTTCTGTAAAGTCAACAAATGATAGAATTCAAATAGTAATTCGTAATTTTGTATAAACTTGTTGGTTATGAAGAAAATAAACAAACAAATTATAACACTAAAGAACTGTTAGGGAGACTAGATTTGACATAAGTTAACATAACTCGTTGTAGAGGATGAGAACAGATTTCTCTTTCACTTCACCAACTCTCGCTCGCTTTAACTTTGTATGAGTAGCAATCACTTCTGTAAAGTCAACAAACAATGTCCAAGTTTTAATTAATGACTGATTTGTTTATATACTGTACATAAACGTTGAATACGTAATTAATAATTGCAATGAAGACAATAATGAACACGGGTCCAACATTTATTGTAGAGAATCAGGGAATTTCTTTTCACCAGCTCTAGGTCTCTTTAACTTTTTGTGTGCAGCTTCAATGTAAACTCTTATGTAAGCATTAATAAAACATTGTTACAAAACTTGAAAATATGTGTTTATGAACAAGCTTTGATTCAAAATGGGTTCTACACAGGAAAACAATGACAAAAATAATTCAAGAAACATCACAAAGGAAATTGACTAATTAAATGCAGTAATTATTATGAGTCATTTGAAAGGTTTCACATTTTGGAGTCGGTACATAAATTTTATCAATGACCTTTGCCACAAAACAAAAGTTTGGAATCTCACTAAAGGCCCAGTCACACCATGAAACAAAACCCAGACCAACATCAGGAAGAAGTCAACTTAATGACCTAATGTAAGTTTTGGGGTAAACATTTAATTGTCTGGTCTCATGTTGGTCTGTATTCTGCACCTAAATTCAGGAAACCCAGAACAATGAGACAGACCAACAGACCAAATCCGAACCCAAATTGACACCAGACCAAAAAATTAATTTCCTGTCGGTTTCAGTCTGGTCTGTTATCGAGGTGCTGTCAGGCTCAATGTGGTTTGTTTTTGGACTAAAAAATTAGCCAGAGTGGATTCTTTTGAGTGTGTTTGAAACAAATACAATTTGACAAATCATATTGAGTACTGAGAGCAGTAAATAGAGCTTACCCTTGTTAGGGTTGACCCGGTAAACGGGATCAAAGGATGGATAGATGGTGTTGTTGAGCTGGAACTTGGCAAGCTGCGAGATCCTGTCAATGACGTCCTCTATGAATACTTCTTTGGGCATGTCCTCCGAGGTGATGATGTAGAGAGCAGCGAGCGATGCATCCACCGACCGGGTGACCCGCTCCATCGTCACTTCACGCCATAGACGTTGCTCTCTGGGATTCTCCTCATCCTGAGAAGAAACAAATTGTTAGATTAGTTAAAAAAAGAACCTCAATACTTTTATTTTAACCCAGCGAATGAGCCCAAAAGTGGTATTTTCTCTCTAAAATTGTCTGATGCTTTCATATCAATCTGACAAATGAGCCAACTCTTGAATCCTCCTAAAACATTCCTTGATGCTTTAATTGCAACCTGACAAATAGTAATCCATTTGTTATTGAAATGATTATATACTTGATCTGTTGTGACTTCAAAACACATGGTGTAAAAACAATAATACAAGGAAAACATTTTGCAAACCATATGGTGTAATCAGAGTCAATACAAATGTTGAAGAGGAAAAGGAAGGAATCTGAATGCAAAACATGGTTTTGGTAAACTTATAGAACTTGTATACTGCTAGTATGACCAGTAAAAGTGAGAAGAAATTCTGTGATATAAGAACATGTAAATTATTCTTCAAACGGTTAGTTCTTGAGACTTTTCCAAACCAACAAATGAACTGTCATGCACATCCATTTACAACAAATCTCTTTTGAGTTTAACTCTGTATCTAACTGTTGACACTAAGGAAAGAGTTATTCAACAAACGGGATGCTAGCCATTACCAAGTGTTCCAAATTAGCACAGGCCCGCTGGCCAAGGAGCACTAAATTAAATACACAATCCGTTATGCTTTTCTTTGTTTTGTGCCCCCAGATTCAGGTTTCAGGCCACAAGAATGTTCAACTTTACCTGATCATTTGGGTTGAGTTTTGTTCCATCCCTGATGTTCCTCTCCAGAATGTTCAAAAGCCGAACCAGCCGATCAACCTTCATCTGTGGAGGAAATAGAAAGTATTCAAGAATTAAAACTTTGAATATGCAATAATAAAAAATGATAACCCTTACAAAATTAGGGCACTATAAAGGTAACACAATGAAATGAATAAATTAATGGTTATGAACCAAATTGTCCTGAAGTAAATTTCTCACATATATCCTTTTAATTATTACACATAATGAAAGGGAAAGAATAAAACACATTTGAATGTGCATTGCTACGTACAGACATGCATGTTTGTACGAATAAGTTATATCACCTGCTAGCAAATTTTAGAAGAACACAACCTTTTTAGTCAACTAATTCAAAAGGCCCATCAACTTAGTTTGGCAGATTTCAAATCGTTAAATTTGATGACTACTCGTTCAATCATCAGAAATGTGGTATCATATGAAAGGAGAATAAATTACCTTTATCATGATGTATACTGATTAAAATATTTACATATGTTACAAAAGATAATTGCTAGGGAAAGTACAGTTCTGTAAAAAACAAAACAAACAACAAACAAACACTCTGTAGAAGTCACCTTATAAAGAGTGGCCAAATTGTTTGTTTTGCCTTAGCTGGTCATTACACACAGGTTTGGCTGCACGTCATACAAAACAAAAAGAAAAGAAAAGTTGACCTCATACCTGGTTGAGAAGGCCCATTGACTTCAGCTTTGCTGCTTCACCCACAACATCTGCCAGCAGGGGCTTGGAGATGAGTGAATCTGGGGAGTACTCTTCCTCTTCATCACCTAGACAAACATTTTTAAATAAAAGAGTCACACAAATATTGAACCCAGGACTCAAAACCACCTAACCAAGCATTTCAAATAAGGATTACAATAATTTAAAACTCTGGACTTGAAATCGCCACCAAAACATTTTAAATAAGTATCACAATAATATAAAACTCGGGACTCAAAATCACCTACACAAACATTTCAAATAAGGATCACAAAACAATATTGATTCAAGATCTCAAGCTTCGAGCTATCAAGGTGTTATCAATGTCAAATACATAGCAATTGGAGGTGAATTATGCTAGGTTGGGAAAAAAGAGGAGTTTCCAAGAAAAGTGTAGCTGACTTAATCCCTTTGCACTTCGAATCCTGCAAATATCTATATGGCAACTACTATTGCCGGAAAAGAAACAATAAGTTAATCTAACCATGCTGCCTACAAAATAAAAGCACATATGCTTTTCAATTATGAACGATATACACGATTCTCACCTGTATCAACATTGACATCCATATCTTCAAAAGTTTCAAATACTGTTTCAATGGCAGTGTTGAACCTCTTGAAGCTTGATGAATCCATGAGTTCTGCAGAAAAAAAAACAGATTTATGAAGAAAATACATCATAAACTTACTTGGATTAATGATTAAGAAAACATAAATCCTAATTATTTGTATCCACTCAATGACAGTTGGTTAACAGCACATTTAGTGATAAACAGACTTATTTCCACTTGCTACGATATTTACAGTTCTACTTCTACCTACACAAAAATACTATAGACTTCAATTTTATGCAATTCAATTCCATTTCGACTTCCACATTCTTAATTCAAGGCTTTTACAATATGAAGTTCTATATCAAACCAATTGATAGTACATTTAATCTGTGTTATTTTATTAATCAATTGATTTTATTGATTAATTTTGGGGTTTAATAAGACTGAAACAAAAGTCTGAAGAATAAACCACATTACAAACAACATAAAAAGAGAAAATATACAAATTAATTATAGTCTATAGCTCTGGACAGGCAAAGCTCTTACCTTCGTATTCCTCTTCAGTCTGCCCTTTCTTCTTCTTTGGTTTTTCTTCCTTCTTTGCTCGTTTCGCTGGTCCTGAATTGAACAATAAATTTAGGCAAAAGACAGGGTTAAAGAAAATATATAGCTTACTTTGATACAAAACATGTAGCTGAAATTGAAGCTAATATCTCTTTAGCCTTACAAGCTACAACAGAACACATTATGATACGAATAAGAAACCACTACTGTAATAACCTTCACAAGACTGACCTGCATTATAATACTTCTTTAATAAGTGCATAAATGTACATTTGTATATATTTTGAATAATTTCTTGTGTTTATCCTAGCATTGTCTGAATTGTGAATGCACTTTCTCTCATCTTCATCATCTTTCTCCTGTGCCTCATCCTCCTTCCTCTCAAAGATGGGGGCAGCTTCTGGTGGTGGTCCGATGGGGGTTGGGGAAGGTGCCTTCATCCCTTATGGCAATGTATTTTTTATTGTATTAATCTTATTTTCATACCTCACACCAAACATTGAATATTTTGTTGTACTTATCCCAGCATTATCTGAATTGCAAATGCACTTACTCTCATCTACATCATCTTTCTCCTTCTCCTCATCCTCCTTCCTCTCAATGAAGATGGGGGCGGCTTCGGCTGGTGGTCCGTCAGGGGTTGGGGAGGGGGCCTTCATCCTCGGTGTCGACGATGAGGCTGAAGCGGGAGACCTCCTTGCTGACGATGCAGAAGTGGTCGCCGCTGGCATCCAGTCATCCTCTTTGCCCTGCACAGTTGATGACCGGGGACGGGGACTGTTGGTTGGGGACGTCTCGCAGTAGTTAACTGACCCTCGACCACGTTTTTTACCCCTACCGTCTGGTTTCATGGGCGTCAGCTCGTCGTCGATCATGGAAGTTGACGGGAGTTTGGTGAGGACTACCCTTGGCTGGGCAGTCTTTGCTCGTGTGTGCTCGCTTGGCTCTGAAAAGTATTCAATATTAAGATAAAGTCAGGGGTACTCAAAGTAACGAGTGAACACATGAAGTAGGGGGGGGGGGGGAAAGGAAATACAATTGGTTCTAATGAAAATTAAATTGATACAAATTATTACAAAAGTATATACGTAAAACAAGTATTGAAAGACAAAGCAGCAAAACAAAATATTCCCTTTTTAATCAACATGCTTTTACAAGACTCCAGTGCTGTATCAAAACACCATGCAGAGATAAATACAGACATTGCTTCCAATATCTTGATCTCTGCTACGTCAAATTTATGTTACATACATACCTTCATCCAACAGTTCAAACACATCTTGCGGTGGAATATCCTCTGTCTCCATAGGGGTCACACCTTCATCTTTTACCTTCTCCTTCTGAGTCTTTGGTTGTTCCTCTTTTCTGTGAACATCAGGTTCTGAACTTTTCCTAACACTTTCAGTTTCAGGTTTACTTGCATCACCACTCGAGTCATTTCTCAATCTGAGGACACTTTCTCTCTGTACACCACTGGAATCAGTCCTATCTGTATGGTTCACAGGTTCAGTGACTGGCACTTGAGTCCTATTCTCACTCGGCTTTTGATCAGTTCTACTGTCCCTAGACGTCTGTTGGCGAATAACACTTTGTGGTGGTTGTTGTTGTTTATTGTGTAATCTTTGGTCAGGCACTTCAACGTTTTGTGTCGTTCCCCTATCAACTATGTCCGCCACTTCCACACTAGCAGGTTTGGTTGGCTCCACACTCGGTGGCTTTGATTGTTCCCCGCTAGTCGACGGCTCGCTATCACTCGGTCTCGGCGAAGCAGCAGGCTTCCGTGAAAGTTTCAGAGTGATCTTGGGAAGTCCTGATCCCGTCGGTGACTGAATGATGTTGTAGCTGACTTCCTTCTCCTCCCGATTTCTATCCTTCCGTTTCTTGCGCTTAGACGACGGGCGAGAACGTCCTGTATCAGTGCCATCTGACTCAGTCATCCCCGAAGACCTTCCTAGTACATCCATTGCAGCTGAGTGGGGAGTGTTGGGCTGATTGTTGGGCTGGTTATTGGAATTCTGTATGACAAAAGACACAGAAGCTACATCAGCAGGGCATGAAATCAGGGCTGGTGCAAGGCCATCAGAAATGAGCATGAGCCATCAAAAATGTCATTAATTGCAAAATTCACTTGACCATTGGGACAAGCTAACACAACAGATTTTAATTTATTTTTTTTGTTGGGGGCAACTTAATGCAGGTTTCTGGCCTTGAGCCTCAAGTATGGATTTTGCTTACCTGTCTGGGCCACCAAGAAAAAACGAAGTTATCTTCTAGTCTTGACATTGTTATTAATAAAAAAATAAAAAATTTGATCATTAAGAACAAAGTTTGTATCATGCAAATTGTAACTGCGAAGAATAATTGATGGAGTACATTGATCATTTCTTACAAGGTACCCATTTGTCTGATCAAAAAATGTGTTGGGCCTCCCAAACAAATTCATAATTTCTAGGATAAAAATTCATTCTTTACTTTAGGTTATAACACTTTATTTGTGAATTATGCTGTGAAAAGGGTTCTAATAATAAATATTGCCTCCGGCTACTTCGTTGCGGAGGCAAACAAATGTATTGATTATATTTATCCAACACTTGAACCAGATAGTTCACTTCCTTTGGTTTAGGGAAAAGTTGAATGCTACCTATCATGAATGTCTGTTAAAGCAACGACAACAAAAACAGTAAATCTGACTGTACCGTATGATTATTTTCTTCAGACTGTGACCTGGTTCTGCGACCTCTCCTGTCTGATGACTCATTGTGAACCGAGTTCACTCCTTGTCTCTCATCTTCTCTTGTCGCTGTGGCAGGAGCTAAAAAAAAGGGGACAAACAGACGAATATGTTACTATGTAACCAATAAACACATTGTATTAGTTGTCAGGGTTGATGCTTATATCATTCAAGCACAATAGTATCAAGTTTGTTTCAGCACAAACCACAATAATGAGCCATTGAATAGTATAAATTAGAAAATGGTTTTGAAAAATAAGAAATTATTAGCCCAACTATAGTATGGGGAGCAAGTCAATAAGGGATTTAAAATGAAAACAGAAAATAACAGCATCATAACACCAATAACAATAATGTAAGGAACAAAGACAAAATCTTGTAATGTGTTATGATATTCCTATTTCTAGATGGAGATCTTTGCTGCCTGCCCTGCATTTGATGGCTAACTGTATCAATAGAGGGAGGAGTAGCTAGAAAAATGGTCCAAAACACCAATACAAACATTATAACCTACAAATATATGTATCTTTCCTTGTTTGATCAGTTGAAACCGTAATAAATTAACAAATGTTTACCTCTAGATGGTGATCTTTGCTGTCTGCCCTGCAACTGGGGACTTGGAGTACCAACAGAGGGAGGAGTGGCAGGGAACATGGGGCTACTGGCAGCTGGGGAGAACTGGTTAGCTGCGTAGCCATTCAGTGGAGCTTGGTTGGAACCTAAGATGAAATGTACAATGATGTAAAAATGTATGAAAGTCCAAACAAATTAACACACACAAATGGAGCTGGAATAAATCATGAAACCAACATTAATAGTTCAAACATATATGTATAAAATATCTTGCATAATGTCTTACTTATCAAAAAAGAGTAAAGAATTTCACATACATGACATACAGCACAAGTATTTTTTAAAGAACTACTTATTAGAACTTGATAAAGTTCAACAAACTTGCAGTGCACAAAATATTATTTCTTGTCATAACCGCAATTGTCCATGTTACTTCTCAACAAGCTTTGAAAGGGCACATTTAAAAAATTTTTTTTTTTTTTTTTACACATTTGTCTTCAAAAGAATAAAAAGGTAAACATACCTTGGGCAGAAGTGGTAGGTTGTTGGAACGTATGCTGACTGGATGCCGAATTGCTTGGGCCACCTCTACTGGCTGCGTAGGGACTGTGGGGTTGAGAACCTCCACCTACAGAAAGATGCAAGATTTTGATGAATTTGATGTTTTTTGAAGTGATGACAAACTTCAAATTTGAATTCTACACATATTTCATTAATGAACAGAATTGTCATGGTTACCAGAACTGTTCAGAACTTCAGAATATGATTCAAATTATGTAATTTGCCTCAGGCATTAAAAATGTGTATTTCCAAGATCTGCAATTTTCTTTAAAAGCTTATTTAATTTAGTTTTTCATTGGGGCAGAAGTATAAATAAATATAATCATAGAACTGATAAAATTCACTCATTCAATTACTTACCACTAATGCTCTCAAGCCGGGACTTGAATACATTTGGGTTGCGAGCAAGAAGAGCTTGTAGGAGAGCAGGGACCTCCCCTTCCACTTCACTGCTTGTCGTCTTGTCCTTTAGCTCGCTACATTGGGCGAGAGAAACAAACATAGATTTAATTCAAACTGAAAGGTTTGTTATAACAAACATTGATCCATGGGTGAACAAAAATCTATACCAAAAATGTTTTCTACAAAATAACATTGGATGAAAAAACATTGATCAATTTCAAATTAACATTTAATATTGTATAATAAAGCGTAAAAAGAACATGTTGTCATTGTCTATTACTTAGTAGTAGTATTCTTGATTTTGGTGTTGAGACACACCCTCAACAAGTTCTGAATTTCTTTTCTTGGAGCAAATTGTCTTTCCTGTAAAGCAATTTACACAAAATTACACACAGGGCCCTCCCTTAACCTTTTCTTTTTCAGGTGGCCAAAATTTCACACCCAATGTATTCTCACCATAGACTTGTGTGTTGTAGATCCTAAATAGTTAGTGGCCAATACAGAGTTTCTAGCTTATTTCTAGTGGCGAAATGAAATTACAGGTGGCCATTGACACCCGGGTCACTGCTAAGGGAAAGCCCTGTCACATATTGCACACAGATTACAATTGCTATCAACAAACTAAAATACATGGAAGGAGAAATGGAGAAATAGGAGAGCCGTAATCAATGATGTAATTTACTGATTAGTATTGTAACAGTAGACCTGTGAATGAATTTCTTACATGTGATCTGTATTTGTCTGGCTGAGTACTAGCAATAGCTGCTCAACCAGGTTCTCATCCTGTCTTCCCAATACCCTCTGAGCCTCCTCAGCTATCGAGGGAGTGTAGAGGAGTCCCTTGCTGTTAACTGCACTGGGCAGTGGTGACGGAAGTGGCAACTCTGTCAGCACTGCAGTAAAAACAAGAAAAAAAGGCAAGAATATTACCATACAACAAAACAAAGAATGCAATACTGTTTTCATTCTGTAATCTGGAGACAATTCTGTCAGCACTGTGGGGAAAGGGCATATTTTGAATAATCATCTTACACAGTCATTTGTTCACTTCCGAATCACCAGATAACCTATCTTTCATGTAAATGTTTTGTTTCCATATTTCATAGAACTTTATAAAAAAATATCATCTCCCGGGTTGAACATTATGTTTACTTGAAATAACAGCAACAATGTACATTATCCCAAAATGATGTTTGGTTTCTTTTGTTAACATTATATTCAATAAAGAGGCGATTTAAAAGGAGAATAAATATGAACTTTTCTATGACTATTGAACATCTCAAAGTACCAAACAAACATATAAAATATGTTAATCTAAGCATTACAATACAATCTTAATCTCATTCAAAAAAATATTTTCAAAGTTCTACTTACAGTCAGTGAGACTTGTTATTCCAGCAAGGGTTGTAATGGGAACACTTGGCACTTCTCCATTCATTCTGCTTGGAGGAGTTCACATCTAAGCATAGAAAGTTAAGACGTACATGTAGTAATAGCTCTGGAACTACGGATCCCTAGATTGTTCTGGGGCACTCATGCATAACACTAACATATCTGATTAACAATCAAATGTCACTCTTTTGTTGCCCAACTGGGAAGCCAAACTCAAAATACAATGTGACAAAATATTGGTGTTTCAAGCCATTCAGTCATACTTAATAATTCCTCTTTCCAGATCAGTTCCAAGCTGACAAAATATATTTTAATGCCAAGAAAGAAATATTTAGATGAATTCCATTTAATAGGGAGGATTTTACAATACTGAAACACAAACTGCAGTGAGCAGCTTGCCTCTTTGCTACGTATTGCATTGTTAACAAGGCTCTACTTAATATTAATATCAGAAAACAACATTAAAGGGATAGTTGAGTTTTGTTAAAGAGCGTACAGTTTTAGTCAAACTGAATTTTTGTAACCAAAACCTGCACCATTACATTACAAACTAATAGTAATAATTCCACCATGCTCAAAAGGTACATATATACAAAATTATAAACGACTAAGTAAAAAGCATGTAATCATTCAAAAAGAGCCATTAAATCTCAAGAGGGAGCTCTCTTTAAAAACTTATTGGTTTCAACTTTCAACCATTTTTAATCAAAACTGTGCATTGTTTTGTTAAAATAATGATTAAATAGAGATCATCAACAAATATTTAAAAATATCTTTTATACATTTTTGAAAAGTGTAAGCATTTTTTTTTCTTCTTTCAACAGCTGGTTTAAAATTATTGAATTAAATATTGTGGGGCCCCACAATAATTACAAATGGTCATATTTATGGATATTTCAGCCGTCTCTGAACCAATTTTTATCAAAAAAAGTTTATTCTGTCATTAAAATTGTATGCTCTTTCAAATTTGACACTCAGTTTTTCATTATCTCACAAAAAAATTATTTTGTGTTACACCCTCTATACAAATACTCATCTATCCCTTTAAACATAACGTGCTACCAGAATAAGATTGGTTTCTTTACTGAAACCTAGGGAAAAGGGTATTTCTGCAGCATAAAATACACAGTACAAAATATGTAGTGTATCTCTTTTCAAAGCAACTGAAAAATTAGCATCATGAAGTTCAGAAAAAACATTCCATGAACTACAATACTGCAAACATCCATTTGGTGAAATATGAAAGTTCAGACTTCACACAGTGATAACAGATTCAATAAATACAAGAAAAAAACAACAATTATTTTGCAGTCCAGCTTCCAGGACTATAAATTTATAATACTAAATACTTTTGTGTCATTGATATTGATAACTACATTCATTATTATCTTCACTCAAAGTTGATAGAAAATCATGCACAAATGTTACCGAGACTGAGTGACATTGATTCTGTCTAATAACAGAAATTTCAATCATACAATCAGAGACAATCGACTAGTCTAGACTTTAAAATAAATGTTGACTCGTATGAACCATAAATAAAGTAAACAAACTAAACTTCTGTTCTCAGAGTCAGGACAAAAGCATTTGGATCATTTGCCAAACAATGAATAAAAAGCTAAAAACTTCAAGTCTTGAAATGTTACTTTTTGAAAAAAATTTGCTTAAAATTACATAACAAGGCAATAAATGAATAAGATTAAAAATAAGATAGTAAAAACCAAAGACACAGGATATCACTATCAGAACATGCATCACAATATTATCAACATTTTCTATAGCAACTGTCTTGATTGCCAATCTATCAAAGTCAAGTGAATCTCGCTCTCATCACCGAGTCAGTGACAGTGACAATGAACAAGATTTACATCAAATCTGGGGAAAAAAATTATATTAAAATCCATTTTTTAGGGGCTATTAAAATATTACTAATATTAATATACTTTTCAAACTCGCCTGCATGAAAATAGCACACTGAAATATGTTTTCCATTGAACTCTATGCAAATATGGAGGCTCACTTATTGGCATTTTGTGGGCTAAATCACCCCGGCCCGAGGCCGAGCCCCTGTGAAGTGAATTGCTGTCACTGTCACTGACACTGAATTAATCACAATCAGTCACTCACACATGGTACACACAATTCATAATTTGCAACTTGCAACAAATTCCACATATTAATAAACAGACAAAACAATATAATCATTACTCAATGAATTCAGACAACATAATACCGATGTAAATGTTACTTCTAATTGATGAAAAAATGGCACGAGAACAATACATAAATCATGCTGGTGAAGACACCCCGGTCGTGCATCGCTAGCCAGCCGGGAATTGCTCGACCGACTGCCCGCAACGTCGGGCTGGTACGGATCTCAATGCCCCGTACAAATGTCAGCTGCAGCTGGGCGAACAAATAATTTATGAATCCGATCACCACAAAACAGCGACATTCTGTAACCAAAACGGCCAATTTAATACATATTATTTAGTTTCGATATACTTACTTATGTATCCAAGAACCGTAGGTTTTCATTGGCGAATGAAAAAGACCAGTGTTTGGTGATGAAAACTAAGGGTTTTCCGAAAATTTTCACATTGCTAGACGCGCCAAAACAACAGAACCGCATCACATACAATTTACATTAGCCCTTTGACTAGTCAAAAATCAATCCGCGGCATGAAACTTTTGTTACATTGAGACGGACATGAAGTACTTATGGAAATTTATGATTAGATATAATGCAATTGTATAACTATGTATGAAAATGTGCAAATAGCATAGTTAATATTGTTCTGAAAGTGTATTATTAGGTAACTATTTTTCTATCTGTGTGTAAGGTTATTCAAAATGGCGATGTCTATCATTTTTTACTTCCGATAGTATCGTCTGCCTTATGCATTTCACGAATGCCTTCATTTCAAAGGTCAAAGTTTAAAGGGACGATACGTGCGCGCATTATGCAGAGCGCGTGATATCGAGTTGCCGCTGAGCCGCGCGTAAATTGCGTGTGCGTCCGACGTACCGTACGGTTCTTCACAGAATTGAATGCACGTGTATTGTAAATAGGTCAATTTCAAGCCGCTGAATAAAGATATCATATCAGCGGACGGAGACGGGTACCGCACCCCCGACGTTCCGGGGGCGAAGTTAGCTACAGATAGCCTAGGTTTGGAAAGGGCCACGTCAGACTAAAAAAAAAACTCGGCCAGGCTCAGGCTCAGCCTCAAACAAGCTTCCGAGTTCATCTGACTTTGATTCATAGCTTAGGTAGGGCCTGACTAATTATATTTATATTCTTCAAAGTCAAACTGGCAAACTTAATCATGAATGACAGAATGTGACACTGACAGAAAGTCAGAACATGCTGAAACAGTGAAAGTGAAAGTGAAACTAAAGTAAAGACGTAAAGTCAGAAAGAAAGAAAGAATGAATGAATGAATGAATGAATGAATGGATGGATGGATGGATGGATGGATGGACGGACGGACGGACGGACGGACGGACGGACGGACTGACAGATCATGGTCATGGATGATTGGATCATGACCTGGATGGATGGATTGGATGAATGAATGAACAAATGAAAGAAATAATCATGAATTAATTTAATAAACATTAATTGAAGAATGAATGAATAATTGATGAATGAAAGAAGGAATGCTCTCCCAACAGACCCATTATTATCATGAATATTTATAGGTGCCACTGCAAACTGTCTTTCTTCAGCTTTTCAGCAACCTTCGGCTTCGGCTTCACATTCAGGGGAGCATTTTCGGATCTTGGCAATATTAAAAGTCCAAATTAAGAAGACAAGATCAAGAGCACACTTTTTTTCCTTTTTTTTGTATACACATAAACATATGTTTTGTATTAAAATTTTTAAATTTTGTATTCGTTCCTCTGCATTATCCAAATGTATGGATCCTACAGAGTGATCGAGTATTGTAGAAGTACAGAAGT
The DNA here is from genome assembly GCA_037951105.1 of Echinarachnius parma. Taxonomy (NCBI): domain Eukaryota; kingdom Metazoa; phylum Echinodermata; class Echinoidea; order Clypeasteroida; family Echinarachniidae; genus Echinarachnius; species Echinarachnius parma. The sequence continues at coordinate 70,644 of JBAMJV010000173.1, forward strand.
AGACTGAATAATCGATTGAATATCAATGGGTCAACCTATCAATCAATCAATGATTTGAATGAATCGGTGCATTATTTAGATTAATTAGTTAATTAATATAGACCCTATTAGGGCCTATCATATGAAGTAAGGAAGAAAGGAAGGAGTGAATTGAAGGAATAATGAATGAATGGATTTAAGTGAATTAGTTAATGGAATTGAAATGATCTATTTATGACTAAGTGAATGAATAAAACATAACTTAATTGGCTGTCTAAACATAAACAATAATATAGAAATAAAAAGAGCTTCCCCCTCCCCGCCCCAATCAGTAGAACCACGCTACTTGCTTGCAGGGTTGAATGGATGGATGGATCTAGTTTTAATCTTTTCAACTTTAATTGGCCTAAACCAACTTTTACCAAGGCTCCAACCTCCACCCTATCAATTGTTGTTAGTAGCCTTTTTTGCCATACTTTTTGGCCAGTCAAACTATTTCCAAAACATACATTGATTGTCCTCGATGAAGGAAGAAAAATGAATGAGAAAGAAAGATGAGGAGAGAGAGGGAGAGATAGAATTATCCATTCCTTGTACCTTGATCATAATTTTCACTTGAATCTTTCATAATTTGCTTTTGTGTTATATACAGCTGAAAAGATCCTGTCAGCTTCAAAATGTTTAAGAAGCCGTTTCACGTAAAAACAAATGCCGCCATGAAGAGCTCAGATAAGTAAGTAGATTTTGATATAATGAATAGAAAGTTTATCTTTAATTTTAGCCAGTTTTGATTAACTTTCAAATGGTGCTACTCTTGTCTGACCTACAAGATTTTACATTGTAGAGAGAAGCTTCTAGCTGATTCATGTTTTTAAAGCATAGTAATTTAGTACTCAAACTAAATATTTCAAATAACAAGGGAGGTTTAGTGGAACCTTCTGATAAAGAGCTAACAAACAATCTTGTACAAAGTAATTTTACTGTTACAATTAAAAGTTGTTTTGTTTTTGTACCCTGATATAATAAATAATTTTCATGGTCCTAACTCTTAAGGTCCTCACTCTTAAGGTCCTCGAGTCACTCCTCATTATAATGAGGATCTGGTGTATACATATGAACTCTGTATGAGCATGCACATTAAAACAAAAATGAAACTTTTTTCCATCTGTAGGCGGAAGCTTAAGAGTTCAGTGGTGCAACAGTTTGGTGAGATCACCTCGGCTCAGGTGGACGCCATTTTCCCTAACAAAGCTCCGACAACCAGCATGAAAATCACAACACACGGAGGCGACTATGTCACCGTCTACATCGTAGATGGGATTCCAGCATTCTTTGAGAATGAGAGACTGCTCTACCCTACTGGTACGAGTCCCATTTACTTTCAACATGCAATTAGTCTATTCCCCTTTAACCCATTCAGTACTGGTCCCGAGAATACTCTGGGCTTGGGTCTATGGAGAATACTGCATAATAAAATCAAGCAATCCTGAACGGGTTAAGATTTAGCTCTGTATACTTATTTTGAGTCATGAGAACCAGAATGTTCCCCAAAAAATGTAGGAAGTTTAAAAGCCTTTCAGCTCACAGTTTCATAAAGAAATGTTTTTCTGATTACGATATCATGAATAAATGTACGAGTGGAATCCCTATGTTACATGTATTTGAAAAAGAGAATTTTATCTATGCTATTTTTATTTTGTGAATTATATAATAATTTATTAATGTTGAAATAAGAATGAACACATTTGTTTATTGCAGGAATGTATGTGTTTTGGGGGCTATACTTATTACTTTATGAGCCTGCTTGAAATGGTGTTGAAACAACACTCTCAATTTTGTTTGGCATTGAACTCATATGGATGTTCTTTCAGAGCAATTTTGGCATTTCAGGGACTAAATTGCCCCAAGCTCAATTTTTGTCCAATTTAGCCCAAGTAGCAAGTTAACGCCGTTCTCACTCTCACCCAACGATTTGAATGTGACTTAAGTTTTAATAACTAAATTTAAATAATTTATTGATCTTGAATGCTTTGTAATGTACTAATGTTTATATAGTTTACACGCTGTGGAAGTATCCCTCTCTGCTGCCCTCTGTGACGACCTGGCCTGCTGTCATTGACAAACTCAAGGGTGGAGCAGGTAAATGTTGACACTTGTGCAATGTTGTTCACATCGGGGTAAATTTCAAACATTCATTTCCATAAACATTTACCATGCATGCATGCATATATGTATGCATGTTTGATTTTGATAGGTTTGATTTTGAGAATACCACTTGATATGATTAATACATTTTAGTTGAATTATGGTTTACACTGTACCCTTAATTTTTTGCTTTAAATGATGGTTAACATTTCTGTTGATATTTACTTTCAGAAAATGGCTAAGATAACATTTTCACCAAAAAAGGCAAAGTGGCAATTATAGCATTCACAATGTAAAATGCCATTCTGATCACTTTATTTATTTAATTTATTCTGATCATTTTCTTTATTCATTTATTGTAAAAATGTCAATGTTCTGATCAGATTTATTCCATAAATTACAAACAATTGTATTCTTAGATCTGATGCTACCTGGCTTAGTTGTACCACCAGAGGGCCTGCCACGGCTAGAGAAGGCTCAGCTATGTAGTGTGAATGCTGCAGGAAACCTAGCGCCTGTTGCCGTGGGAACAGCAGCCATTTCGTCGGCGGATATGTTTGCTGCTGCAATGAAGGGGAAGGGACTTATCACTTTACACTGTCTTGGCGATCATTTATGGTAAGGGACTTTTATCCCCTCCCCCCCCCCCCCCCCCCCCCCCCCTCTAATTAAACAATTTCCATATTTCTTTACCAAATAACTATTGAAACATTGTACATTTATGCAGCCATCCTTATTCAGTTAGTACTTGGGTTTCTAGCTATAGTTAGCAGAGAAAAGTTGGTAGGAGCTACTGAATAAATGACGATTAAATATATGTTGTATTTTTGTGTAGGGGTCTTCATAGTACAGGCATGTGGTGGAATTGTGATATTCATTGCACTGTGCTCTTCAAACATGAATCATAATAAACTATTTCAACATTGCTTACTTTCACATGTTACTTAGTAAAACAATATTCAAAGACTTTTAAGCTTATTTTTGTCGCTCTTTGAAGATAACCTTTACTCAACTGACTACCAAATGTTGTGTCTGAGAAAAATGAGAAGACTATTAAAACAATCTCTCAATATCAAATTGCTTTGACTCTTTATACACACAGGGAAGCTGGCGACAAGTCTCTACCACCGCAGATTAGCTCACTACCAAATAATGGGTCTGCATCCAGCGAGAATCAAACTGAAACTACAAACTGTCAAAACAGCAGTGAGACAAATAACTCGGAAAGTGATAGAACTTTACCAGACGGTAATGGAGCTGAAACTGTAGGAAATGCCATTGGACATTCAGACGATATGAGAGGAGAGAGTGGTTTAGAGGAGGATGTTGTTGCCATGGCGATAGGTGGAGGGCAGGAAGAGGAGGAGGAGGAGGAGGATGAGGAGGAGGATGGTATCTCTCCAACAGGTAATGATGATGATGATGATGATGATGACGATGATGACGATAATGATATTAGTAATAATGATAATTTTTTATATTAGTAAAGCAACTGATAATGATATTGATAATGAAAATGATATATCAATAATATTGATAATATATAAAGCGTGCATAGCTAGTACCCTACTAAACCAGTAGCAGCAGCATGTTCCTCTATATCTCCATCTTTAGAAAAACTTCTGAATTAATTCATACTGTGTTTCTGGTTACTTTTCTATTCTGTTTATTTGAACAAAAGCAAATTTGTATGGACTCGCATGATGTATATAGTTAACCTAATTTTGTTTTCTTTTTTGTTTCTATAGAAGCCATGGACCAGCTGCTTTATAGTTGTTTGTTATTCAGCCTAAAGAGGAAAGTAAAGCCATCAGACTTGCCGCTACTTACGAGTACATTCTACAGGAATTGTATCCAACCATGCTGGTAAGTGCACTTTTGTTTTTACTTTTACAACTTTACATTAATTTGCGGGCTTTCCTTTTATATTTTGTGGGTGGTGTTATCATATAAATGCTTGTTGTTGTATTTATGAGTGATATGCATGTACATGATGCATATGTCTGTGTGTTTTTGTGTTCAAGTATGTCTTGTTTTTTATTTCCAAGTATGTGTTCATGTTTTGTTTTTCAAATTGTGAACATATTGTATATCTGCATATCTTGGTTATTGGTACAAATCAGAAAATCAGAAAAAGAGGACAAAAGGCTTTATATACAGGGTGGCCCAAAAAAAACGGAACGGGGCACTTCCCAAAATATAATACCACAATGTTTATGTTCATCGGATAGGGTGTCATTTCCAATGAAAAACGATACCAAGAACAGTAATTTTGGTCAGGTCGTTTTTGTTTAAGGACGCAGTAGGTGAGACCATGTCAGGTGCCGATTTATGTCGATTTCGACCTAGTCAATACCAGTTTAACCGCACTCCTTGCCTGTAATACCATTCAGCGACCATGCCCATTCTCTCGGCACACGGCTGAGTGCACACTAGCAATAGTGCGCGATGCTCAACGTATGAACGGCGGTTCGTGCGATTCATCAAGCGCTGGCTCAATACAAATTGACAAAAAAGAGAACCTGACATGGTGTCACTCACAGCGCCCTAAAACAAAAACTACATGACCAAATTGACTGTTCTTGGTATCGTTGTTCATTTGAAAAGACACTCTATCCGATGGCCATAATACATTTGTTACTATATTTTGGGAAGTGCCCCGTTCCGTTTTTTTTGGGCCACCCTGTATATATGCAGAAGGCAGGGCATGAAACACAAGGGAATTTAAGCTTAACCCGTTCAGGACGAATTGACTTTGCTATAACATGCATTCTCCATCTATAGACTCAAGCCCAAACATTTTTGGGACCAGTCTTGAAGGGGTTAAGAAGCTTTGCAAAGTTCAGTACTGATAATGAAGTGTATACAGTCACATTTGTACACAAGTTTATTTATGACAAGATCAACAAGCTTCAGGATTTTGGTTCCATTTTGTTATTTTTCTATTGTTTTTTTTTTCAAGGCAAAAGTGAAGGTTGTTTCCACAGGCCTAATGAATGCAACTAAATGCAAGATTGACTGTTTATTGACTATTTTTAAAATTTATTTTTGTATTTTATTTATTTATTCTCCACTCATGGTATGGATTGCCCTTGTCAGCAACAAGCTGTTTTTTTCAAAGGGGTCTAACTGTCAACCTATCTTTAGTCAGATTTTATTGCAAAATTAAATACTGATATTTTTGGTGATTATCATGTTTGTTTGTTTTCATTCAAGTCCCAAAGGACGTACACTGGACATGAAGAAATCGAGTTACAAGAAGCTGTCCAAATTCCTGAACGCCATGCAGGAAAAGGGACTATTGGAGGTCAAGGCAATTAGCCATGGAGTAGACAGTGTGATGTCAATACGAAAAGACCACACAGAGTGAGTACTTGTTGCTAGGTCAGATAATCTCATGTAAACATGATGTTGGACATTAGGTTACCGGAAGCTTTCCAAATTCTTGAGTACCATGCAGGAAAGGGGGTTATTAGAGGTCAAGGCGACGAGCCATGGTGTAGACAGTGTGATGTCACTCAATACACATAGACCACACAGAGTAAGTACTTGTTGCTAAGTCAGACAATCTTGTGTAATGTAAACAGGTTATTTGACATGAAGAAGTCGAGTAACTCGAATAGATCTATGTTCCAGGAAAAGGGGTTACTAGAGTTCAACGTTACTAGCCATGGAATAGACAGCTTTGGTTGTCAATTGTTGTCAATTGCATTTTTTCAAACTTTTCTCTCAGCACTAAGGCATCTGTGAGCCCTTTGATACTAATGGTACAGATGACCCCCTCGCACACACCTATATCACACCTGCCTCAAAAGAAATGGGTGTAATTCATAAAATATAGGACTGTTCCCTATTATTAAAAAAAAAATTCTTATTTTATTTCAGGATCAGGTCGTTTGTGCCACCTGATGACTTCCAAGATACAGAAGATGCCCAACCTCAAGCATCTCAGCAGAACTTTGCCTCAAAGGCCCCAGAGGGACCTCCTGAGATCAGGACTTATTTTGCTGCCACACCGAACCAAGCACCAATCCTACAAGTCAGTGGCTTTCAGTAAGTGCTAATCTATTGCCCCCAATCGTTTGTGGGTCAACCCCCCCCCCCCCCCCCCCCCCCATCAGTGTGACCACGCTACACCAAGAGGACAGATATACTATAGTTCTATTGAATGAATATGATTTTACATGATTACAGATATGAGAGCAGCATAAGTAACACATTTTATCATCAATCAGTCTATTCATGTTGTATACACTGAAATATTGACCACTTCAATACTCCTTGATTCTGCTATGCATTCTGCATATACCCCAGCCAGAGTATTTTGGAGTCCAGTCCTAAGCCCCATGAAATGTGATTAATCAATTGACCATACTTGCCAACTGTCCCGTTTTTATCGGAATTGTCCCGTTTTTTGAATGTTTTAGAAGTGTAAAATCGGGACGTCCCGATTTTTAAGTTCAAATTTTTATGCCTCCGCCAACGAAGTGGCCGGAGGCATTATGTTTTCGGGTTGTCCGTCCGTCCGTCCGTCCGTACGTACGTCCGTCTGTCCGTATGTACGTCTGTACGTACGTCCGTACGTACGTCCCGTTTTCGTTCTCGCGATATCTCAAGAACCGGTTGACTGATCAATTTCAAACTTGGTATGAGTGTACATATTGGGGTGACAATGGTCTGATTAGATTTTAGGGTTCATGAGGACAAAGGTCAAGGTCACAGGACTCAATATATGTGCAAAAATGCTTTGTTCTCGCGATATCTCAAGAACCGGTTGACAGATCAATTTCAAACTTGGTATTAGTGTACACATCAGGGTGGCAATGATCAGATTATATTTTGGAGGTCAAAGGTCAAGGTCACAGGGCTCAATATATATGCAAAAATGGCTTGTAATGGCAAAATTTCAAGAACTGAATGTCAGATTTCAATCTAACTTGGTACCTGAATGTTTCTTAGGGAGCCAATGTAGCCATCAAAGTTTGGGGTCATATGGTCAAGGTCATAGGTCAAAATATATGAAGAAAAAAAATAATTATTCAGTGCACGTTAATTTGGGCTTGATATTGAAATCACGTGATAGCGGAGGCATAATTTTCGACTGCGCGCAGTCGAAGATCCATCTAGTTTTTTTTTTTTTTTTTTTTTTTTTTTTTAAACTTTACTTTACTTTATTAAATGTATAGAGACAACATTTAAACGTAAATCTGACCAAATCTTACCTAGTAATTTTGGAAGAATTATGAAAAATGGGTCGAGAATGCATTTAATACTCAAAAACGTCAAGGCCTGGACCCCTTGTCGCAATGGACTTTGTGCTTGCAATGTGCACTTCCCGCACACTTGTGCAATTATGCTGCGACTTTGGACCCTCGGCCAATTTTGTCCCTCTTTCCAAAATTCAAATGTTGGCAAGTATGACTTGACTGTAGCCCGTTTCATAAAACTCTTTCAATTGTTGTAAGTGTCCAATTATTGTAACTAGTAGGTCAACAACCAATCAGCATTGAGCATTGTAGCTGTTGACATGGTAGTTACAATAATTGGACACTTACAACAATTGCAAGAGTTTTATGAAACGGGCTACTGTAGCCCGTTTCATAAAACTCTTGCAATTGATTAATCACATTTCATGGGGCTTAGATGATTAATCATACAATCAATTAATCAATTAATACATCATGAATCTTACATGAATGCTACTTGGCCCTGAACTAGTTAGTACTGTTTCATGGTTAAATACCAAATTTTAAAAAGTTCTGTATTTTGTTGTTGAAACAGGCGAGGTGCGTGGCTGTCGAAGGAAGACGTGCGGGAGGCAGTCACAGCATACATCAAAAAGGAAAATCTGGTGGACCGTGGAGACTTTGGGTAAATAGCTTTTCTTGTCATAGTCTTCTGTTCTGTAATTTTGTTTTAATTCTCAAATATCCATCGTTAATATGATTTAGCGAGAGGGTGTGACGTGGTATTTCCGTTTTTCAGTTCAAAGGTTGTGGGTACAAAGTCATTGGCCAACCTGACACTTTTCTCCATCTTTACAAACTTCTCGAATACACCAAGACAAAGGGGGAGGGTGGGGGAATCAGTGAAGTAAATATTATACTGTTGTTAAATGGCGGTGGAGGGTATAGCACGGAATATTATATCCCGAGGGATTTTAAATGCTATTGAGGGAAGAGTAAATAAGTCCCGAGACGTAGTCGAGGGACTTATTATCTTCACGAAATAGCATTTGAAATCCCGAGGGTAGGAATATTCCGTGATTTTCCCGACAACAAATTGAACAACTGTTTTATCATCTGACTGTCAAACACAGGGGTGTAATATTGCCATGGTATATCCAAAAATATAACACCACAGCGGCATGTACTGTATTTACTAAGTCATGTGATAATGTACATTATTCATATTTTACCAAAGAAAGAGATGAGGATTTTAAAAAAAAATTATATTAGGCTTACAACATTTTAAAGGGATCTAGTAACTTTGTTGACATGTGCAAAAAGTGATGAGTGGTTGATACAATGTATATTGTTGTTATCTGATATGTCCACAGGGTGTTGTGTGAACATTTCAAGTTAAATGGACGTTATATGGCCGAGTAATGAGCAAAAAAGAAAAGTGATATTCACTAACTCATCGCACTCACTTTGTACACGGTTTTGACGATCCAGTGGATTATTCAAAATCTGAACACTTCAATCGTACATATCTTTTTAACGAAAGGGAAATTTGAAAAACAGAAACCTGTCCCATGATTTTATTTTAAATACGAATACAACAAGGTATGAGGGAACCGCTAGAATTCCAATTGGATTTTGAGGATTCGGACAGTGTTACTAAGTCCCTTTAAAGGGTACCTCCGGACAGAGATTTAGCTCTCTTACATCAAAGACATATCCCAAATGAACATACAAAACAAGTCTGTGATCCTGAAAGTATTTCTACATTGCTAGGGAATCATTTTTAATATCACATATCACTCATTCTGTCAGCGCAGTTCCGATAACGATACCACTTAACGATCCTCTTATTGATCGCATCTGCGATATATCACAGCAAGCAGAGAAAATCTGGAAAATCGCTTGTGTGCGCGCGCTGCTGCAGCACAGTGCGTAATAGACGGAGCTATAAGAGAGAGAGAGAGAGAGAGCTAGAGAGACGAGTAGCGCTATCAGGCCAAAACAATAAATTGTTGAATTGGAGTAACGGGCAACCAAACATTAGGGTAGGTAGGTAGGGGTTTTTTTAATTTTTTATTCAGGATTCGCAAATTACACAAAAACACATATATAACACACAAATAACACATATCGCAATTGGAATTTTTTATTTGATTATTATTTTTTTTTTATCAGAAAAAACCTTTAGGGTCGGCGGTATTTTTAGGGTCGGGCGGGTTGCGAATATGCGTTTCCCAAACCATTCAGCAACTCCTTGTGAATTAGCGACTTGGTCAGAGACCATGCATACCCGAAATTTCCGACTTGTATAATTTCGAACATTTAGTCGAGTGCCGAACGAATAGCAAATACAAAAAACATTGGACCAAGGTAGGATTCGAACCAGGGATCTCTAGCGTATCAATCTAACTCTCTATCCACGGAGCTATTTCGGATTGCTTGATTGGTGTTGGTTTTTTAAAATATATACCCTAACACTAACCCTTACCCTAATCCTAATGTACAAGCAATAGCATGTATACATATTGCATGCATGCAGAGATATGGTGCGATGCGGTGGCCGTGGCTAGAGTGCGAGCACGCGCGAAACGATACTAACTATCGCATGGGCTATGCGATAAATCGCATACTACCATAATAACGTACGCGTATTGATTGAGCGGTCGTGCAAACAAAGTCACGCGCGCGAACCAGTAAATAGCCGTGGTTCCGTAGGTCGTAGTAATTAATTGCATTGTTCTCAAATTACAGAAATATATCAGACCCCATGAGAGTATGATTGGTATTCAATTATAGTACCAAAACAACTAAGGATTGGTTTTATCATGCCCGGCGGTACCCTTTAAGGAACAATTAAAGGGTTTTACTTGTAATAGAAATGCGTTTAATCTTTTCAGAGGATAAAGTTGCATTTATTGCATGCTGTATTTCTATTGTTTTTTCAGAAGAGTCATGTTAGACCCTCACCTCTGTGACGCTGTCACCAGCAAGACTGAAAACATCACACACCTCAAGTGGGACCAGCTATTCACAAGGTACAGTTTTACTAGTATAGAATATAGATTATGGATTATGGTGGTGATAATTATCATGATGATGATGCTTCTCAATGGCATAACACGGTCAGACTGATTGGGGAGGAACGCCTTATGTATTTCTTTTTTCCTTTTTTTTCTTTTTCCCTCATGTTTTTAATTGTGTTTTTTTCCTCCATATTATTGGGGGTGCACAGGCTTCTACACTACTTCTGCTGATGATGATTGTGATGATGGTGGTGTGGTGGCAGTGATGATAATAATGATGATGATAATAATGATGATGATGGTGATGATGATGATGATGATGATGATGATGATGATGATGATGATGATGATGATGATGATTATGAGAGTGATGACTATGACTATGATAACAACGGCAATAACAACAGACAATTACATTGATTACATTGAGATGCAAGCCAAATAGTTTTGGACCAAGTAACCATTAACAATCTTCGTTCACTGCATCTCTGTAGACCTCGTCCATGGCTGCCTGGCAGGACTAATCAGCAGATCCTCAAGGGCCAGGTCCAACCTGGAACCAACTATCTGGAGAAATTTGATAAATAAAACAGTTCACCTCTTCCAATTATTAGAAGCAAATTGATATTCTATGTCTGGTAATCAGTTGGACGGATGGTAGTTGTCTAGGAGATTGGAGTCATGATACGGTTTCTAAGCATATGTAAATGTTATTCTTGTAGGTTTCTTCACAAGATGACGTCAGGCTACCAGATAATCTTTCCTGGAGACCTGAGCAGCAGCAACCCTGAACAATGGCCCAATTGATACCAATGGTATGGTAGTTGTCCTAGGGTTAGCTGTCTGGTAATCAGTTGCACAGATGGTAGTTATCTAGGAGATATGTGTCATGAGAAGGTTCCTAAGCCTATGATTCTGTTATTCTTGTAGGTTTCTTCACAAGATGACGTCAGGCTACCAGATAATCTTTCCCGGAGACCTGGGCAGCAGCAACCCACGGATACACAAAGGCCAGGTCCAGCCCATCAAGCTCAAAGTGGAGAGAAAAGCAGGAAATAAGTGGGTAAGTTGTCAAAACATCGGTTGAAAAAGAGAAGGGTGCTAAGTCACTTGGTGTACTTTGGAGATAATCATGTTTAAAGTTTCGGCGCCTTGTAGAAACCCAACTCAGCTCTCTTTTGTTTTTGATGAATATTTCTAAAATTATAAATAATTATTTTCTGAAAAGTTGGCATCACATAGAGAAGGCTCCAATGGACAAAATGGTATGCAGAACTCAATTTAGCCCCAAAACAACTTAACGCCCTTCTTACTGTCAACCCGATGATAACATCTCCACCATCCTAAAGAGTCTTATGTCCACAGTAACATTATGTGGCTCATCCGCTTTATATAATTTCCATTCATTTCCTTTGATTGATGTTTTGTTTTAATGACAATACATTACTCTTATACAAATTTTATTTGTGTTCTTTTGTTCATACATTTGCCATGTGTTATGTTCATTGTGTTCGAAAGTGCTGAAATAGATTAATAAAATGAAATATAATCAATGTTGCTATAGCCAATAGTGTTACATATTGGCTTTTGATAGTTATATTGCCAATTGGAGGTGAATGTGGCTTTAGCCCAATTCAAAAGCCCTGATAAAACTTTTTATGTATTCATGGTCATCACCAGAACCCACAATTTTCTTCTTCTTTTTAAAAATTCATGGTCATCATCACCAAACCCCCAAATTTACCTATTTATAAAATTCCCCCACAGATTACAGTTATTCAGAGCTTAGAGCAGTTCAGCATTGATCCCAGGGACTTTGCCCACCGACTACAGATAGCTGTAGCAGCCAGTACTACAGTGGGAGAGGGAGCTAATGCAAAAGCTGGGACACAGGTCACGGTGCAGGGAAACCAACTCAAATTCTTGGATAAATTTCTGACAGGTATGTAGTAGCATCAAGTATGAATTTGTCTTCCTTTCCGAAGCTAGATTTAATTCACAATGCAGGAAAACCAACTCAAATTCTTGGATAAATTTCTGACAGGTAGGTAGTAGCATCAAGTATGATTTTTTGTCTTCCTTTCCGAAGCTAGATTTAATTCACAATGCAGGAAAACCAACTCAAATTCTTGGATAAATTTCTGACAGGTATGTAGTAGCATCAAGTATGAATTTGTCTTCCTTTCCGAAGCTAGATTTAATTCACAATGCAGGAAAACCAACTCAAATTCTTTGATAAATTTCTGACAGGTTATGATTATGATAACATCAAATGTCCCCTTTTTGAAATGTATCTTCTTCTTTTTTAAAGCTAATGCTAAGGCTGGAATACAGATCACCATGCTTCAATAAATTTCTCACAGGTTGTGGTCACGTAGCATCTATTATGATACAGTATATTCTTGTACAGTTAGTCAAGCCACACTACACAACACGATTCCTATCCAACAAAAAACTGTATTTGAAGTTTTTAACCAAAGCAAAACTTGGTATTAAAAACATGTACAGTAGTATAGTTCAGATCAGTAATTGTTTGTCGGATCGGATTGGATTGTAGTTGTAGTCTAGTAGTAATATTAGTATTATTAGTCTAAGTAGTCGTCATCTTCGTAGAAGTAGTCATTGCTGTAGAAGTAGTCGTGGTCATAGTCATACATAGTCATAGTTGTAGTAGTCACTGTCGTTGTAGTAGTGGATCATTATCATTATTATTTTTTTAAATTATCATTATTGTTATTTATTTACTACAGGTCATTACCAGATCCCCAGGAGACACATCGAGGGACTACAGCAGGCACCTAAACCCAAGGGAAAGGGCAAGAGATGATGAAGGCTCAGTCAGGATATCCATCAAATTAGTTTATGTCTTGAGATGCCTAGTTATACTTTTATGTTAAATTAAAGGGATCTAGTAACAATGCTGACATAATACAAAGACTGCCAAAAAGGGTTGATAAAATCTGTGTTTTTTTGTGATCTGATATATCCACTGAGTGATATGCCAAAATTCCATGTTGCATTTATTTCATATAGAAGAGTAATGAGCGAAAATGCAAAGAACCATTAGAAAATGCAAGTGAGTTTGGTTCAGACAAAGTTACTAGATCCCTTTAATGTAAAGATATTCAAAAGAAGAATATATATAATTGTCCTCGTTAGTATTTATTTAAATTGTTAAGTCCAACTTTGCCTCAAAACCCTCATTGTTACCTAAGCATTTTTGAATAGTCGTTTCCAACCTGCTTTTTGTTGTTGTATGTCACGTGCTATTGTGAATAATAGAGGTGAGGCATACTCAAATATAGAAATTAAAGGGACTTAGTAACATTGTCCAAATCCTCAAAATAACATTTTAATTCTAGCGGTTCCCTCATACCTTGTTGTATTCGTATTAACAAACAAATCATGGGACCGGTTTCGGTTTTTCAAATTTCCCTTTCGTTACAAAGATATGTACGATCAAAGTATTCAGATAAGAAAAACTCTGGGCGAGTTTTTCTTCTGTGTACAAAGTGAGTGCAGTGAGTTAGTGAATATCACTTTGTATTTTCACTCATTACTTGGCCATGCAATGTCCATTTGACTTGAAATTTTCACACAATACCCTGTGGACATATGAGATAACAAAAATATACATTGCATCAACCCTTCATCACTTTTTGCACATGTCAACAAAGTTACTAGATCCCTTTAAAGCACCATAAATGACATCCTCATCAGCCAATCAGTGGTTCAAAGCAGTTTAAGGAAACGAAATGGTGCCTAACAAGTTCTGATGTTCTCGTGGCTTGAAAGATTGAATACCAGAGTCATTGATCTCTTGATGTCAAAGCTCCAATTGATTGTAGGATTTGTGAAACAAGCTTTATGGATGTCAACATTACATCACCTGTATTTTTCCTCTTAACAAGGCATAATCGAATGTATGTGTAGGAATATTTTGTCACAGAATGCCTTCTTTTCCAATTAGGAATAGATACATGTATAATTGTATCATGTATTTATAGTTAAAACTCAAAGCATTTAAAATGTATTTGAAGACATAACTGCTAGAGAGCTTGTGTAAGTTTTGTCAAATTTCTATGAAGGACAATTTTAATTTCTGTTTTTATAAAAGAAGGCGATAGGGAGAGCTAATATTGTGTGTTTGTAGCATCTATAGTCCACCAAATAAATCTTACCAGTTTTACAACTGAACATAAACGTGGCTTTACTACTCATTGTTTCTTATTCATGATGACCAGTGGGCTTCACAAAGAGTGGGTACATGCGTCTAGCTGTAAGCAGGTTGATAATCCGGCAATGTAAACAAAAAATATAGTGCACAAGTCAACCCAAATCCCTGTTAAACAGCATTTTGTACACAAGAGAGTATTAATGATGTTATTTTTTGTTTGTATGTATACATTTACCCTACTTCAGATTGTTTTCAAGACAAATTAATGAATAAAGTCATGTTTTATTTAATACAATATTCAGTTTTTGTAATGAGTGTTAATTCATTGTGTTCCCATAGTTATGATGGGATATATAAACTAAACAATTGTACACATTTTGGCTGGAAGTCACAAAGGGGTTTTTGTAAACCATGGTTTAAAAATATGAAGTGCTACTTGTTGACAAGTAAAAAGTGGAAATCACAAATTTTGCTACTTTCCAACTGTTAAGGCTGTCGGTGTAGCGGCACCAAATTGTACAATACACATCTAAGAACAGAGACCTTTATTTGGTGTCTTTAACAAATGTTTAGGAGAATAACGTTTAAGTTTACATTTCTTACAATGGCACTCCATAGATTTAAACTACAGTTTAATCCATGGTTTATAGCTTTGAATTGCAGCCTTTCAGAACAATCAGGACATATCAAAATGCACAACAAAAGAAATGAGAGTACTATCTTTTATTATTGATATATATATAAAGGAATAGATTTATTCAATAAGAAAGTATTTGTTCATTTAATTCATCATGAAAACGAGATGGACGGTTAACTGAATGTAATACATGTACAAAGATCATCAAAGATTAGCACATTGATTATAGTACATAAATTGTTATGAAAGTACAGTAGTCTTATCAGAAGCACCGCAAAACTACAAGGATATAGCAGGACAATATGTTTGTTCCAGCATGGTGCATGGACGGAATAACTTAGCTCATGCTAAAACATTTCATAATTTACTGAAATTAAATTATACATGATAATAAAGTACCAGGAAAAGCTGTTTGCATATTCTCTTTTAGTAGTGTAAAGACATTAGGATTTAGAACTATACTTCTGTCATAGCATATTACACGCCAAATTTGTCCTTACAATTTATTGAATATAGTTGTGGTTTATTATTATTTTGTTTTGCATATCTTAATACAACTGGATCAATGAAATAAGTGTTTCCTAAACTTACATAGTATCCAAATTATAGAAATAGTTGACATATAAACCAATACATTTTTCTTTTTTATGAAATTTTGTTTAAATGAATACACCCACACTTTTATCTCCTACATAAGACGTATATATATATTATAAACAATTTCTCACAATTTACATGAAAACATGCTAAGCACACATCTAAATGGAATGTAGAAAACATGATTAATAGTACATTTAATATAATATGACTTAAAGTTACATAGTTGATTAATGAATTATACTATGTACACAATTTGAAAGACACAATTGAAAAAGAAGATATTACGATTTCTGGAAGATTTACAAATAAATACAAAATCATGATTTGAAAGACATATCTGATCATGCAGGGATACTGGAAAGCTGGGCACTTCCATAAAACATTCAGCTGCAAATGTCCCAATTATTGGTACCACTATGTAACCAGCAAATAAGCAAATGGGGCATTATAGCTGTTGCCATGGTAGTTACAATAATGGTACATACAACAACAATTAATAAATGTTTTATGAAACAGCCCTGCTAGTCACACTAACAGTAACAGGCAATACCTTGATTAGAAATCACTGAAAGGTGAATAATATTTGTATTTCATTTACAATTATATATTACAATAATAATATAGTGCACCATGATTTGGAAGGAAGTGAAAAATCATGTCCGAAAAATGGTGTAATCGGTATTTGATAAGCTGTAAATCAATTACTGTGATAAAACATATAAATATACAATATAATCAGAAATCGGAAAAAGGATTATACATAAATACAGTCATGAAAATATAATATGTACATTTTTTACTTGATTCTTTGTACTAAAACAAATATTTCAAATTGGATATTATTACTGTGATATTACTGTAAAACACTTAGGCTTTTTCTTTTGTTATAAAAGGAAAGCAACAATTCTGCGAGTTATGTTTGAGTAACAATTTCAAAATTTCTATGAATTAGTTGATGATTTAAAAAAAAGTAAACTTTGCATATTTATTTTTCCTTATTGATCAATTATCAAGGCAGTTCCAACACGGGTAATACATGCAAACCTGCACATAAAAACCTCCACAATGAACCTTGATGCGATGGTCTACATTAAAAATGAACATTTATATCCTCAATTTTAAAATGCTACGTCTGCTGTGTTGTCACCTACTAGGAACTGATATGGATATTACTATAATAATAATGTCACATATTTACACATTCTTGAAATATTCAGAGCATGAATGGGTGATACTATGCAACAGACTGTATCACCAGATACAAACTAAGCAGTAAGAGGGATACAATAATTATCAATTACTCAAGATGTGTAATCACTAATTCCCAATGATATCTTGATCTCAAAACCAAGGCATGCAAATCATTCAATATAATTCCTCAAAGATGTATAAATTGGTGACAAAACCATGAAGTCCGGTTTAGAAACGGGATTTCATTGCGTTACAAATTAATAGAATGACACTGATTGATAATAATTAACACCAATGACAATGCTCAATATTAAAAATACAGGCCTGCTGCTTTCCCGGGGCCACTAAAACATTGGGCCACCAAATTTCAATGACGCTAAATTCCACTGACCTGTACAAATATTAATTTGTAGCATTGCCAGCGAGCATACCAATTTTACCTATTCTCCATATCACCTGCAGCTCCACTGGTATTGTCATAGCTCACCAGGACGATATCCTGGGTGGGAGGAAAAAAAATCCCTGGATAATGAGTGGGAAGAGGGATGGATGGAGCTCCTTCTGTGATATTACTGTAAAACACTTAGGCTTTTTCTTTTGTTATAAAAGGAAAGCAACAATTCTGCGAGTTATGTTTGAGTAACAATTTCAAAATTTCTATGAATTAGTTGATGATTTAAAAAAAAGTAAACTTTGCATATTTATTTTTCCTTATTGATCAATTATCAAGGCAGTTCCAACACGGGTAATACATGCAAACCTGCACACAGGGGTGTCGATCCGTTTTTGAGATTGGGGGGGCGAAATTTGAAAAAATTTCCAGAGTGACCACTGAGAGAGCTAAAAGCCCCACATTGGCATGCCCGGAAATTGTATTATGCGCTCATTAAAAGTGTCTTGATGGCTCGAAGACCTGACTTTGGGGGGGGGGGGGGGGGCACCCACATTTGGGGACAATAATGGGGGTCCAGGGGGCGGAGCCCCCGGAAGCTTTTAGATTTCAGACATTTGCTCCTAGCATGGGTGTTAAAATTGTATAAAATAGTGAACCTACTCATAAAGTATTTTTAAAGGGCATAGCGAGGAAAAGACTGAGCCTTGCATGAGATGGATCCACGTGATCATGTATACTATAGAGCCATCGATATAGAAACTACCGAGCGTGGGAGGGGGTGTCCCCCATCCACAGTAGGGAGCTTTTGTATTTTTTGGCGTGAAATTGTGCGATTTGGTGCACACCTGAGACAGAAATTTCACGTAATATGAGATATAGGCCTAGGTATGGAACCAAACATACATAATGACAAAGGGAGGGGTCAGGGTGACAATCTGCTCCTTTTTCAAATGTGGGGGGAAATGATATTCCAATTTGATTTGCGTTCAGCGCATATGTACCGAGAATATTTTATTTTCTGTGACGGTGTGCTATCTATAGATGAGGGTTTAATAAACTTTGTTTGAGGTGTGCGTTTGAGAAATTACGCTGCCCAACACATTTCAAAAGGTGAGTTCCCGCAACCCAAATGAAACTTGCAATATGAGAAACTGTATGCGCGCGAAGCGCGCGGCAAAAAAGAGATTTACAGTCCTTTTCAAACTAAAAACGGCTATTTTGAAGATTAATTATTGAAAATGTGTCTTTCCCCTCTTTGGCATTATATCACTCGATTTTTTTCTTCCTCATTTTCGGAATTATTGGGGGGGCGAAATGATATGTTCGCCCCCCCAATATTTTCATTGGGGGGGCGACCGCCCCCCCCTGCCCCCCCAGGATCGACACCCCTGCCTGCACATAAAAACCTCCACAATGAACCTTGATGCGATGGTCTACATTAAAAATGAACATTTATATCCTCAATTTTAAAATGCTACGTCTGCTGTGTTGTCACCTACTAGGAACTGATATGGATATTACTATAATAATAATGTCACATATTTACACATTCTTGAAATATTCAGAGCATGAATGGGTGATACTATGCAACAGACTGTATCACCAGATACAAACTAAGCAGTAAGAGGGATACAATAATTATCAATTACTCAAGATGTGTAATCACTAATTCCCAATGATATCTTGATCTCAAAACCAAGGCATGCAAATCATTCAATATAATTCCTCAAAGATGTATAAATTGGTGACAAAACCATGAAGTCCGGTTTAGAAACGGGATTTCATTGCGTTACAAATTAATAGAATGACACTGATTGATAATAATTAACACCAATGACAATGCTCAATATTAAAAATACAGGCCTGCTGCTTTCCCGGGGCCACTAAAACATTGGGCCACCAAATTTCAATGACGCTAAATTCCACTGACCTGTACAAATATTAATTTGTAGCATTGCCAGCGAGCATACCAATTTTACCTATTCTCCATATCACCTGCAGCTCCACTGGTATTGTCATAGCTCACCAGGACGATATCCTGGGTGGGAGGAAAAAAAATCCCTGGATAATGAGTGGGAAGAGGGATGGATGGAGCTCCTTCCGTAACTATTCAGAATGGTAATAACCTAACCACGACTCGGACAGATGTTGTTGGAAGATATACCCAGAGCTCCACCAGTATGTCCACAACACTGTCATCTGTCATACATTTCCATGGTTACTTGGCGGGAGGGGATACTCCTTAGATAAGGAGAGGGAGGAGGAGGAATAGACAGAGGGTCAAGATATCTATGGGCTATGGCTCCATCATTCCCATGTTGTTGGAAATTGCCGCGGTCGGGCATTCCCACGGTTACTGGGCGGGAGGGGGGAATCTCTCGATGAGGAGTGGCACGAGGAGGGATGGATGGAAGTTTAAAATACCTACAGCTATACATTCAGGAACTCTTCAACTTGGACCGATGTTGTTGAAGATACCTAGAGCTCCACCGGTACTTCGACAGGATTGTCATAGCCGAGTCGACCGTTGTCACGGTTACTGGGCAGGAGGAGGGAATCCCTGGATGAGGAGTGCGAGGATGAGGGATAATTTGAGCCCGACAGGGAGCCAGTGGAAGCCATCCCAGCAGAGGCAGGCTTGCTCCTCAGTGATGCAACACTAGTGAAACCAAAAGATAAGAAACAAAGCAGGATATTTGTATTAAGTTTTGTTTCTATTTCATATTATCTCTTTAATTCAAGCACTAAGAAACATTTGTATTAAGCACTATATAAATGTTATACTTATTACTACAATATGATTAACCTTCTCGTTACAAACAGATATATCCAAACAACAGTTTTTGTTCTCTTTTTTAAAAATTTATATGAGCGGCTACTTTCTTTTGTAGCTCAACTGTCAAAACTGAAACACAATAAATGTTGTTTTGCACAGCACTCTTGGTGACAATCAAGGACTCATTTTGTATTGGGTGGAGGCTATTTTGTGTGAATTTGGGGAGGAAAATGCCTGGAGCCCATCAATATTTGTTTCACAGCCACAAAATATAGGTTTTCCCGCTCAATTTCGCGATTGTGACAATCAAATTGATATAAGGAGCAAACGAATTCGCGCGATTTGCGATCGCCGTGTCAAAGCAGCATTCGAATTCGTAAATAGTCGTTCAAAATCGCGTCTGAGCAAGTGAATTTGAACAAAGAGCATACCTTTTCATCAATGGTCATTCAAAATCGCACGTAGTTCACGCTGGCGCTACTGCACATTTGCGAATTCGAGTGCCCATAAATGAACTATCGTGTCTATTCACGAAACCGTATGCGTATGCATGAATTCGTTTGCACTTATTCGGAATTTGAAAGACCGATACCAACGATTACGCGGCAATGCGTGAATTTGAATGACCATTAATGAATTCGATTGAAAAAAATGTAAAATTGAGCGGGAAAACCTATAGTATTTTTTATACATAGAAATTGCATTGATCTGATAAAAAATAGCACCAACTACGGATCTAGAATCCATATATGTAGGCTGTAGCATCAGATACAAATATTGATGGGTTTATTTGCTTGGTCACACATGAAGAAACAACAACTTTAAAATGGGCAAAAACAATGAGGCAAATGCTTTGCTCTATCTGATCATATAACGTTCCATGAAATTTGCTTCAAAAATAGTTGCTCTTCTCTAAATTTAGATTAGCCAAAAAAAGAATTGTAACACTGTGACTAACCCTAATTGTCAATCTAACCATGAGTTTCACTAAAACAAAACATAGTGAAAATCTGTTTGATATCTGAAAGGTACAAGCAGAATACTGGCAGGAAATGAAATGATAACCCACCAAGCTCGGAATGGACAAGTGGGATACTTTTAATCACGTGAATGCTGGGCAATGGTTGAAACTTAAAATTTTGCTAGATACCCACCTCTGTGACCTGTATGCCTGTGAAATGTCTGTCCCCATGCGGCTTGGAATGCCGTACATCATTGCATTCAACTCGTCTTCATCATGATCATTGATAGATGACACGCCAGATATGCCCTGCAATATGATAAGATTTTCTTATTATTCAATAGTGGATTTTAAAGTTAAAACTTTCAGAGAAACAAATTGTACAGTATATTATGCGTTTAACGTACTAACAATAACAATTTTATCTTCACATTGCTCAAATCTATCCAAACCTGTATTCAGCAACCCAAAAGGTAAGAAAACAGGTTTTTCTATTTCATTAAGGACAAAACCACGTTTTAAAAAACAAAATGGCTGCCAACCTGTCCATAGTGGCCATTTTTTGCCATGTCCCTAATTGACTGGCCACTATAGACAGGTTTGAATGTACTACACTTTTAACGAAGACACAATTTACTTTATAGGAAACGGGCAATGTAGAAGATATATTGTTCATCGCTGATGAGAATTAGATATAGAAAAAGAAAGAAAAAAATTATCACATATGTTGAGTATTTACTTTGTAAAACAAGCAGTCAATTCTATATATGTGACCGGCTATAGCAAAACCCTGCACTTGTCGGTAAAAATCAAAGTGTAGATTTTCATACCATTAGAAAGGCCTCATCACAAGCTTTCATTTGATGCTTTGTTCTAACAAATTTATCAATATTGGCGAAGATATGATTGTTTCAATTTTAAATTCATCATTTTACACACATTATATGAACTTAAAATGCCTATTTCTTCAGAACATGAATTACCTACAAGTGCAGGGTTTTGATATAACGGGTCATATATATGTTATATTTGAAATGTTTGATAAATAACAATAAAAAACACAAATCACACATCTGAATGAAATCAAGAACAATCCAAGACAGTTGAGAACGTACCGAAGTCGAGGTAGTTGGGCGGAGCCATTCAGGGAGTTTATCATCTTCATCTTCTTCCTCCTCCTCCTCTTCTCGAATCACCAAAGGTTGCTGACGTTGCTTCATCCTGTAGGCCATGGTGCCAGCTGATTCTTGATTATCATTCAAGTCACTCATGTGGTAGGCACCATCATCACCTGGGAGTAATAAATAGTTAAACAATGTTTTATTGATCAAAAACATCTTGAAATAAAGTTTTAATTATGATAATCTTCTTCTTCTTTTCCAATGACCGTAGGTGGCTGACGTTGCTTCAACTTGTAGGGCATGGTGCTGGCTGATCCCTGATTCTCATTCAAGTCACTCACATAGTAGGCACCATCATCACCTGGGAGCAATACTTAGTCAAAACAAATAAATCCACTAACAAATCTTAGAATAAGGTTAGAATCTTTTTTGTCATCATCTTCTTCTTCTCTGTATGAATATAGGTGGATGATGTTGAGCACTATCAACACCTGTAGGCATAAGTGAAAGTGAGAAACATTTTTGACAATCAGCCAGGTACTATTTAAGCTCTAAATTCATTTTAAATGTTTAAATTTGCTCAAACTAATTATCTCCTCCCTTCAAGCATGTCCATGTATGTATAAAAAAAAAAAAAAGAAGATGTGATAAAACTGTTCTACTCTTATGAAAATAAATTATTAAGGAAATCTGAATAGATAAGTAAAATGCTTACATTTTGACTTAAGTATGGTATTGAATACTGCCCCAGACCTAAGAATTGATGTTTGTATTATAGAAAATCATAGAAAAGACTTGTCTCACCTTGCACACCCCTCTGTTTAAGGACAACAGATTCCAGAGGATTATACAGCTTCTCCATCGCCTCCTTGTGAGCTGTGATTTCAGGCTTAGACTTGGATACTTTGCCGTTCACAAACACACCTGTATTATGGAGAGACACAATAAACTGTTATAAATGAAAGTTGAATGGAACAAGCATGAAAAACGGAAATAACATACCTTCCCATTCAAATCAACCTGTAAGATGGGCAGTTACAAATTACTACATGATATAGGGTTGACTTCACTACACCATCCCCAATAACGTTTTTTTAGTTTGTTAATGACAAGTTTTTTTTTGAGGGTGTGACTTTTGTAGAAAAATTCACTTTCATTATTTATTAAGAATTCAGAACTAAAAAGATGATAGGAAGATTGCAATTCTTCAATATCAATAATGACAAAATGACAAAATAACAAAGCTGTATGGTAAAGTCTAATCAGGAGGTTAAAAACTGAGACCAACCTAGGATGTACATCTTGAGAAGCATCCGTCTCTTCAATGGAGTCATCAGGCACAAGTCATACTCCCTCTGGGCCAATCTTTTCTTGAACTCCGGGAGCAGCTTCATCAACTCGTTGGCCGTGTCTCTAATGGAGGCCTTGACAGAATCTGCGAAGAGCGACGTCTGTGAGATGCGGCTGTGAGCCTCGATGAGTTCGTCTAGGAGATCCCAGAGGACGTCGTGGATTGGGTCCTGCAGGAGCTCGGCCTCTCGACAGTAGGCATTGATGATCTGTATCTGTCTGGCAACCTCGTGTGCCGGGCTGAAGAGAGGAGGGGATGACAGCGCCTGCTCCAGGATGATGCGGCCGCACAGGATGGCTCGCATGTACCGCTCTGTGTGCTCATCCAGCTGCTGAAGACCACTGCTGGTCAGCTGGGGCCAGAGAGGTCTGGACTTGCAGATGCACCCGAAGTAGCGAAGGACTACGTACACTAGCCACAGTGCTGTCATCCCAAGCCAGAAGGCATTGATGACCAGCAGCTCAAGCGAGAGGTACGTCACGGTAAAGAAGACAGAGTCAATGCCATCCATGTTTTGCATCAATCCCATGAACGCCAGAACCAACATGGACAACAGGGTGATTATCTGCTGGAAGTTGAAAGAATTCACTCTAAAGGGCCACTTGAAGAGCATGATTACAAAGAGGAGGAGAATGGGGACAACAAAAACCAGCATCTGCCACGTGGGCAGCCACAGCATCCCGGCATAGGCACCAATGAAGATGAGCTTGAGAAAGAACATGATAGGGTGGTAGTAGACCCAAAAGAGAGAGAAGGATGAGAACATGTGGTAGTGCTTGAGAGCCCAGATGACGTCCAGCGAGTGAGCGTACTCCGCTTCCTTCAGCTGAAGATGTGCCTCATGGCTCTTTGCCTTCAGGTTGAAGATCTGTAACTTGATCTTGGTGATCATCCATGCTGGTAGCAGGATGAAAAGGCCAAAGAATATGGCTAGTGACACTGCCATGTAAGCAATGTGCTCCCCACTGCCACATGGTGTTTCGTTGTGGACATCCATATAGTTGTCTGCATTGCAGTGATAGACTTTCCCCAGTGCAGCACCAACTGGCATCACGAAGACTTGAGTTAGGAACAAGTAGGTTCTCTTGAATCTTGCCATTTTCAAGAAAAGGTTGTACTTTGTCTGGTAGTGCATGCAGATGGAGATGATGATGAAGAGGGAGATAAAGAGAAAGATCAGAGCGCCCCATGCTAGCAGTAGAAATCTGAAATCAAACGGGAGAAGTGAGCTGGCTATGAACCCATTCACCGTTGCATCGTAGATGCTTGGAGTATTCAGCTTGAGAAACTCCCAGATGTCCAGATTGGCAAAGAGGAAGAATCTAGTGCTCTGCATCCAATTGTAGGGCCAGGGCCAACGCAAGGCAATGGCCAGGACCAGGGCGTAGAACTGCAGGTAGTCCAGAACAAGGAGGAACGCATCATGGAAGATCAGCACCGTCTTGCGCTTTTGCTTTCCGGACAACTCTAAAAGGAACTCTGCATCCAGGTCATTCCCGTAGCCACGTTCAGCGAGAATGATATCAGCCTCTGTGTGAGTTGCTTCGATCCGTCGAGCCTCCTGCTTTCTCCTCAGCTCCCGGAAATCTCGTTCCTCAGCACGAGATGCAGGAGCAAGCAAAGGGACCACTGCACCGCCTCCTTCAGCTTCTAGGTCTCTCCTCAAGTCACGGGTAGTCATCTTGTGATGATAAGTGGTTATATCAATGACTTTTGCTTACATGATGATTCAATTCAAGTAGAGTAATGCCTGCAGTGAAAAAAACAAGAGAGAAATATCATTAAATTTGTATAATCATCTTAAAAGGATATAGCATTGTCCAAATCTTATTTAGAACTCCAGTGGTTCATTCATACTGTGCGTTGTATTCATATGAAATAGCCTTGAACAGGTTAATAATTTTGATATATAAAACCAAGGCAAGAGTATGAGTATTAAATCATTTTGCATGATACGCTTTTACATTCACTCGTCTCGACTCAAGTCGCAATTATGTATTATAAAATAGCTATAGTATTTCAAGCATGGTAATTGGTCAAAACGCGTCACGTGACATTCAACTTTTTTCGCGCACTGCACGGGCGTGCAGACGATGCGCAAAATAAATGATATTGCACACTCTCGTGGAAATTGGAGCGTTTCATATTATAACTGTGTTTGGATTTTAATGTTGTGTACCCTTATGGATTATACTCGACTCGAGCTTGCAGCAAAATGTGGAATCCCATGGACCTTTAATTCGGTAAGTAAGAATAGCTTATTTGTCATTTTGGATTTTTATTTGTTATCAAAACTCGATGTGTCGCTATTTTATAAAACCAATAGCGCACTTGCCCTAGTTGTTCGGCAATGTAAGTGCAGTGTACGCTCGGTATCTTTAGATATGGTACGCACTGCGCACTCGCCTAGCGGCTCGTGCGCAGAGGCGGCACCAATCTAAAGAAACCTCGCGTGCACTGCACTTACACTACCGAACGCCGTGCCGTGCGCTATTTGTATACTATTTGGTGCAGAGTATATTAAAAATGGTAAAATAATCTCAAAATCTCATTCATTCAAAGCTTTCATTGTCAAACAACAATTGATGTCATTATGACATGAACATAAGCTAACATTACAAGTAACTGATTAACTCACAGACACAAACAAAGACTTGATTCTTGAGTGTCAAAAATGACATTTTGAATTCAAATCAAATTATTTATAATAATAATAATATCCAATTTTTATATAGCGCTTATCACGATTGATAATCATCTCTAAGCGCTTTACAATTTTATTATTACCCCGGTCATAGGATACAATGCGAACCAGCACACATTGTGTGCACCATCTCCACTCCCTGGGGAGTATTCCTTCCAAGCGCTCAGTGGGCTCAAGAAGATCGTTCACATAAAGGCTTTCACCTCCTACCGGTCCCCATTTATACACCTGGGTAGAGAGCAGCAATAGTGGATGAATTGTCTTGCCGAAGGACAAACGCGGTGGGCAGGGTTCGAACCCGGGATCTCACGATTGGAAAGCGCGCGCTCTACCAATGTTGCCACACCACATCCATAGCACTGCTTACTTTTCCTCTCCATCCAATTATGTGCTCATTAATTATTTCTAGGCACTAGTAATAGCATTATTTGACCATTTTAATTGATTTTGAAAGTGAAACTGATGCCGGAAAAATAGCTCTACAACGCGACTACGGTCGCGAGCGGCAGCCGCCGCAGCCGTCGGCGGCGAATACGCTCTCGCCGCACTATGCCGGAGGCTGAGCTGCAGCTAGCTGCGATTCATG
The DNA here is from genome assembly GCA_037951105.1 of Echinarachnius parma. NCBI lineage: Eukaryota > Metazoa > Echinodermata > Echinoidea > Clypeasteroida > Echinarachniidae > Echinarachnius > Echinarachnius parma. The sequence goes on from JBAMJV010000173.1 coordinate 97,475, forward strand.
CAAACGGGTTTTCAATTTGATTTAATTTCGTTGCAAATTACATATTTATCAACTTGTCACATTAATCTTAGATTGATATTGTACAAGATCTCTCAATTCTTACCGATAAATTACCCACTGAAACATCGTACAACTGCGTTAGAATCACGTCTCACTATCGTTTTGCGAAGGATTTCCGTGCCCGAGACATTTTTTAGCTTGTGTATGACGTCATTAGCACCATGGCGTTATCCTCATTCAAAAAGAGTGCTGCTTATAGCTAAAAAATACCTTTTTGTTATTTGGTATTTATTATTTTATTGGTAAATAAAATATGCATTATGACAAATTAATTATTATTTTTTTAAATTACGAATATTGTTTTTATAAATAGAAAAAATATAAACTTTTATTTGACTCTTTAAAAATATATACCACTGAAATCACATGAAATTGGTAGAAGGGTCGTCGCACGGTGTCGAGTGTCACCACGCATGGTGCGTGTATTATATCGATGGGTGCGTCTATGATCGCAGAGCGCGTTGGCCTTGGGAGTTTGCCCGATATACTTTTGCCCGAATGTTGGGTGCCATTTACCCGAATAATAACCGTTTTCAAAACTCCAGGGATGCTAGTTTTACATTGCAATGGTCTGAATAATAATTATTTGAAAGACTGATTTGGAGTATTGGATATAATTTGGCCCAAGAATTGGCGTTTACTCATTATTCATTATAGTATTTTCACATTGAAATTTAAATTGTTCGAATGATAATTGATATTCAGTAATTTTTGTTGTCGTTGATGTTTGAATTCTCTATTCTTGATGGTCCTTTTTTATATTATTTAATTTAATATAAATATACATGATTATTTAATCTACTCTCGTTAAATATTACGTAATGTATTATATTGTATCATGATTATGCCCTGCATTGACAGTATAATATGCGTTATGAGTCCTGGGCTACTGTTATCATTGTAATGTAACACGTCATTATGTATGTTCACTTTTACTCTTGTTCCTTTGTTGAATTTACAATAACGTGATATCAAATCATTGTGACAGGTTCATATTTATTATAATGTATGAAGTTGATTAGTTTAGTCAACTGCATTTTAGGAGTATGTACCCAATGGTATGTAATATTGTAATACTATATAGTTCATTAGTCAAGTGACCAGATGCAACCAAAAAGGAACCAAATATGTATAATTTGTTGTGTAGACATGCAAGTGATCATGCCTACAAATAAATCTTTTTAAATGCTTATATAAATTGTTATAATTGTAATAAGCTACATTATTGTTATTATTGCCTTCTCTTGCCATTTGCATGGATGACACATTTCTTTACAACATTGGTATGTTTGAAGACAAAATATTTATCTATATATTATCTAGTATCTATCTATTATAAACCATAATAATTGCTGTGAACAATCGCGAACAGATCACCAAATGGTCGAGGATAAGTTTGTGTTGTTGTTGGCAAATGTTTTGTGTGCATGGGGGCACAAATTGGTTAATAAAAGTAATTATATTCGCACACTCAACTTACTTATTTTGACTTGGCGCTTCGATCATGATTGTGTAGTTTGAAACTGTGATTCTCCCTGGCCGGTACGTTAGCTTAAATGTATGCCCCTTTATGCAGACTGCTTTATGGCAATCTGCTTGGGAAAAACATACCATTATTATGCTAAACCGGCATTATTATTTTGTATGAAATAATGCTGCTTTAAACTCCACCCATTTTTATTTGTTTTCATGACACATGGTTTTACAATCGCAATTAATTCATTACGATTGTAAAACAGTGCTTATACTCGATAAACTGCAATAACTTTTGAAATATGACCAGTTTGTAATTTAATGTATTACCTTCCATTTTGACACAGTGAAATAGTTCTTGGGTATATGCAATTATGGGCATTTTTTGTTATGGGGGGGGGGGGGGGGGGGGCTCCCGGGGGGCTTCCTTTTTTTTATGTGCAGGGAAGTTAAAGTCATACCTGTAAAGTGTCCAAATCCACGAAAATTACTTGGAGCTTCCTCATTTCTCTTCTACCGTGTTGTTTAGCTTATGGTAAGAGAAGAATAAAATAGGGTTTGATTTTTTCAAATGTCCCTTTAGTATGAAGATAATTATCATTGAAAAATCATTATTTCTAAAGCGTTAATCAACGCAATTGAAAAAAGGTACAATGTCTTAGCTGAGAACGTCCGCATGCAGCACGCGTGAGAACATTCCGGAGATTGAACTTTGAGCCGAGCGAGTTCAAATTCCATGAATTATGTACTACGTGTCTAAAAATACACGGGTGCGAATATCTCAAACGGATCATTCATTACTGCGACAAAAGTATGGCAGACCATCAGTATTCGGTGATAAAATATGAACTCAATATTCGTTTTTTTTCACTAGGTAAACAGTGTTCGTTTTCTTTCAAACTTTCAATTGTATTTTACAATGATATTGATATAGGATTGAAGTCTCAAATGTCATTTTGTGCAATATCTGACACTTTACAGGTATCACTTTAATATAAAATTATTCTTCTAACCACTTACTATATAATCAGTCACAGTGGCGTAGCGTGGTCGGACTGATTGGGGGCATACAGAATATTGGGGGGGGGGGGGGGGCATTATATCATCATCATTATCAGGGCTCTGTGGATGCTCGGAGGGGTCACCCCAAAGATTTGCAAGGAGCCGGGCCAGGGCTCCGTGGATGCTCGGATGGGCCACCCCCAAGACTATGCGAGGAGCCCCCCCCCCCCCCCCCCCCCCCCCTCTGCAGGGCACCGTGGATGCTTTAACAATCTTCCAAATTAAACTTGCTCAGGTTTCTGATGTCTACCTGTCACTTTTGGTAGTTCGTAATGGTGTTGTAAAACTAAAGGCGTTTCCCTGGAAACTTCAGTAATTTCAGTAACATGCAATTCTTCATTAGACAAATCCTTGAGGACTTTGCAAAGCTTCTGTTAGTTCTGAAAATTAATTTGTAATGGAAATTAGGCAATGTGGACAGCATTTTAAAACACCGTTTGTAGTTCAATGATTATGCCATACATTTTATTTAAAACACGTTTTACTGTATTTTAAAATAATTATTTTTGATCATTTTTTAGTCATACAACGTGTACAACAGTACAACGCATGATATAACGTAAAACAGCACTAGGTTGATTTAGAGGTCCTTCAAAAAATAGACCGATAAATCCAATTGAGCTAAAATAAAAACTATTGTAAAGTCTGGTTATTTTTCTTTAATATTCCGACAGTACCATTTTTATTTTTTCGATTCGGTCACTCCCACTAGCACTCTGAGCGAAGTGGACTAGAGCCCTCACCAGCTGCGGTGCAGATTAAAGATCAGAGTAGAGTACGGTAGGGGTAATAAAGTGCGTTATGAGGGGTACATGGGTAATAACACACACCCATTGGAAGAGCACACGGCGATATGCATTGCATTGTGTTGGTGGTGCTTTAATACATGCACAGTTTGCACACTGTATTGGAGTCCGCTGTGTTGTTTTGAACGGCGATGGTTTTAATTTTGAGAAACCTGTGCCGTAAACGCCTCGAAATTCGCCTTTGTATACGTTTTCCCCCTAATAGTGCATTTACAGGACATTGCAACAAGTGAATCGGAAGTTTATCCATTATTTACAGGAATATCAACTCATCTTTCTGGGTGAATTTGGACATAGAAATGTCGATTCAGCTACACTTTTGAGCCAGCGACGACGGCGGATAGCACACGGGTGAACATGGCGGCCGCAAGCAGCAAGCGAACGGTATTCATCTTCGCTGGGTTTTTGCTTCTGCTCGCCTTTGTTGTTGCAGTTCAGGCTAGAAAGACGAACGAACCGACGGACCAACAACAAAATGAAGAAGACCAATCGTCGAAAGATAACCCCGAGAACTCGAAAAAGAAACTGCCAGAGTTCCCAAATGGAGTGATTAAATTTAACAACCCAGATTTGTTGAAGGGGCTATCGGGAAATGCGCGCCCAGCCTCGGGGACCAATCGGCAGGGATACACCGTTGTGCAAGCGGAATTTCGATCCGGAGTAACCACTAATCTCGTTGCAGAGTCGAGAACTTTGGCCAAGAAATATACACAGATTATTGAAGATGAATTGGGATATACGGCAATGCAGGTAATTATGCAGTTTTTATATATTAAATCTTTGCAACTTTGTAAAGCAATTTGGGTAGAAATTGATTTGATTATAATATCACTATCAGTATCACTCAGACAGTCATGTTGTTAAATTGCTATATATTTATTATTATTAATATTATCATACTTATTATTATTATTGTTTTTTTATAATTTTTATTATCATCATCATCATCATCATCATCATCATCATCATCATCATCATCATCATCATATTCATATTCATCATGAAAGTCAGAATCTTCAGATAACCTCAGTTGAAAATGTAAACAAATTTTCAAGCGCCCTGCAGAAACACATGCAGTTGGTATGAGCAACCCTGACTTTCACAGTCTCGTTCTGAGTGTTGCTCTAATAGAGCTTTTCAGAGTATTACATCCAGATCCAGATCCTTTCATCCTCTCACGATTATTGTGGTTGTTGTTATAATTATGATTATTATTCATTCCTATTTATTATTGTTATTAATTCAATAATTGTATTATCATACATCATTCATCAGCATCATATTTTATCAAGAATATAAGGCAGAATTTGAATGAAAGTCAGAATATGAATACATATATACAATTTTACCCATTTAACAGGTGTACCCCTTTGAAGGTTACCCCGTTTAGTGGAGACTACTGTAATTGAATATTCCATGTAGATACTGAGACTTAATTAATCCGCATTTTGAATACAGTAATTTAGATCATGAAGACTGAAGTGTAATAACTTCATTATTTAACTTGACTTGCTAGAATAAGTATACAAATAAAAAAGAACAAGATTTTATCAATTTGCTAAATGGTGTTATTGTGAGAAAGAGTAAAGATGTTTTGTGATTTAGTTTGTGATTTATAAAAGGAAAGAACAGAATTAAAATATCACCCATTTTTGTTGTTGAAATTTTCAAATTTCAGAACTACAAGGCATACTAAATGTTAGTTTATAAAATAAAATAAATGAGGTAATAGAAATTGTCCTGTTTAAACTTAAATCCCCGGCTTGTCTAATTAATCATTATAAAGTAGCCTAGGGTACACCGTACAAAGAGAGAGCCTCATATCACAAACAGATTACGATTCAGAAAGTTATCCTTCTGGACACGTGAATGAACGTTTTACTTGAAATCATGAGAGCTACTCAACATTTCTATAGCCTAGGCCCCGATCCATCTACTCCAAACTTCTCAGAGATTCTATTTAGTACCAAGGAGGTATTCTTATACCTCCTTGATTTTACTAACACATGATACCGCACTATAACAAAAAAAGTATCAGAGGATAGTCTATTGTGAGGCTGGTATTCAGAGGTTTAATTTCATGCTTGATCAAGCAGATAAAGCATGGCCTGTGTTGTATCCACTCAGATTAAAAAGCTGACACAATGGATGCATTATCTTGCTCCTGAATGCTAGCTTTCCCCATTCTTCTTCCTCATCTCTTCCATCTGAGTTTTACCTTTTAACCCCCTCACTACTAAACCACAGGAATAGTATTGATTTAATATACAGTGGATCATGTGAAGCCAGTTTAGGATTAGCAGTAATATCATTGAGGTACCATGGTCTGGACAAACTCCCTGGTCTGGATGTACAATCCTTGTAGTTGTAGAAATGTGGTACTTCATGTCTACTATATAGTATACACGTACAGGGAGGGGCTTGGCACTAACTGTGTAACTGTGTATTGTGTAAGTGTAACCATGGACCCTAGTAGGGTCCATGGTGTAACCAGTGTGGAACAACTGGTGCAATTGCAATGGGCCAGTAACATTTTACTTCGGGCTAACACAAATTGTTGAGGTTTTACTTCAATTGCATACATTATATCCCACATTTAACATCCCAGGCTACACCAACTGGTGTGCTACGATCTGTAACAAACACTTAATTGGTAAATGTTGTAAACAATATTTTATTTGATCAGGCCGCAAAACAACATCCATGGAGTTTGAGTTTACTTTGTTGTAATGAAGCTTTTTAGCATTGTCAGCTGCTGTTCTTTTTTGTTTAAAGGAGAGTTGACTGTACAGGGCTCTGTTGCAGAAAAAGTTGCAATTGATTGTAAAGTTACAATTATTTCCAAGTTAGAAAAATTAAATATGCACATATGTTTAAACCAATCTGATTTGCGCATTCAGTCACATGATCTGACTTGCAAATAGTTGCAACTTTATAATTGACTGCAACTCTTCCTGCAGTGGGCCCATATACATGTACAGGCCATGATTAAAGGGACATTGTCCAAATCCTCAAAATCCAATTGGAATTCTAGCGGTTCTCTCATACCTTGTTGTAAGTGTGTTTGTATAGTTAACAAAAAAAGCATGGGACCGGTTTCGGTTTTTCAAATTTCCCTTTCGTTAAAAAGATATTTACGATTGAAGTGTTCAGATGTTAAACGATCCACTGGATCATCGAAACCATGTACAAAGTCAGTGCACTGAGTTAGTCAACATCACTTTGCATTTTTGCTCATTACTCGGCCATATAACGTCCATTTAACTTGGAATTTTCACACAATACCCAGTGGACATATCAGATAACAACAATACATTGAATCAACCATTCATCACCTTTTGCACATGCCAACAAAGTTACTAGATTCCTTTAAAAGCAGAATAATATTCCTACTTCTCACAGGTAAAACCACGAACGCACCTACCAGTACCATGGTAAAATGTGCTTATTTTTCACTGTGACCTCAAGAGCAGGTCATAAAACTTTTTATGGCTGGGGGCAAAGACATCAAACCTGGCTGGAGCAGGTTTATGGCAGGGTGATGGAATAGGCTCCTGTTTTTATTACCAAAAATAATTGTTTGGAGGCTGCTTGCACAGTTTGTTGCTCTGGGAAACTAGCCAATGATTGAAAATTTCAAAAACATGATACTTCGTCAACAAAATTACTTTGAGTTTTAGTGCATGTACAGCTGGATAAAAACTGTACAATACTTCAATTTTCTTCTGGCTTATCAAAATATCCATTGAGTGCTTATTCAATATCATTGACTGATAATAATAAAGACTGGATTCACAGCTGAACATTTTAGAGGTAGCATTATTTGTACATGTACAGGTATGCAATTAAAAGTTGAAAAATTACTATATAGATGATGAAACACCAATAAAGATGAACTACAGTATCATGCTAGTTATACACTTGTAAACTTGTTGTTGAGCAGCTTTTATGTACATTTTTATCTTGTTGTTGAGGAACTTTTACATAACATTAACAGCAAATGTACAAATTCATTGCTAGTTAATTCCTGTGTGCATCATCTGATTGCAAAGTACTGCTAACTGCTCTAGTACTGCTATTCATATATTGTATGAGTAACCCATTAACCCATTGCCTACGGGAACCTGGTTGGTCCTGTTGAAGGGAACAGATTAATGTGAAATAGAGATAAGCTTGTTTGTCTGAAAGATTAGCACAGCATGTGTAGACTGTTGACTTCATGCTTCAAACAGCATCATATTGGTCTTGGTCATGCATCTGTGAACTGTTATATCCCAGGATACCCAGGTATTTGTAAACACATTACAGCAGTGAAATATTAATTGAGACATTTATATTCTTTGTTGTGTGGAGTAATTGTTTAGGTGGTAAACATTCTTGTTGATAAATAAGTAACCTGTAAGCAAAATGTTTTCCAAATATTGTCATGGGGGTCGAAGGGGGGGGGGGGGGGGGGGGGAGCTTCAAAACTAAATCTCTTATCAAAGGCAAAATGGTCAACAACATAAGAAAACTAAAGTTTGCACATTTATTTATTAAAGGTTTATTAAAATAATGCCATCTCAGTCAAGTGACCGAATTGCGGCCAGTTTATAAATACAAACAAAGATAAACATAATGCAAATAGTTACATAAGTATATCTACATGTATACAAATTGAAATATATTAAGAATAAAATTGGTTGGTTCAATTGTTCATATAACATTGTTTCATGAACATGAAACATGCATAGTGAAAGCCATTTTTGGCTTTTTCAGGGGCGAAATCGCCATTGCCATGCAGTGTGCACCATGCCAAAAAACGGTAGTCAGTGAATTTTATGGTGATGGATTTCCAGCAGTAAACTTGCCTATAAAACTGGACAGAAAATTACCTGTAAAGGCTGCAATTTATGACATGTTTGCCATAAAACCTGTATAAGATTGAGGTTAGAAGGGGTTTTCATTTTCAGTAATGCCTACAGACTGTACAGTATGTGTGAGCATTTGGTTTATCCTGGAAATTATGCTGATTTGAAAATGCACAAATATTTTTTTTTGTCAAAACATAATTTATAAATAATGATTAAATCACAAACTATATAGCTGAAACTTGGTCACTCAATATTTAATTTTCTTTTGAATACATGTTCGTATTTTACATTGCGGCTATTAACATGTATTCCAATTGAAGAAAAAAAGGTTCACACAATCAAATAATGTTAAGACTTCCTTCATCTGCATTCATGTACATGTATGTGAACTAAATCATAAAATGTATGTTCAGGAGTTTTTATAATTAACTGTACATAGTTTTGTTTCTTTCTTTGATTTTACTAAATTAAATGTGAGAGTGCATTGTGCAAATCAGCGAAAAATGGAGATGTGTTCTATCTCTTCTATTGTCTATCAGTCAAGTCTGTGAACACGTAATGCTCTGTAGACTGTAAAATGTTTAATATAGTTTAAAATATTGTTGTACTACATGTACACGGAAGTTGTAATATTGTTACTTGGAAACAGAAATTGAGTTTGGTTTGAGTTGAGTTAAATAGCGTTTGTAGGGTTGTTGGCCATGCCCCGCTCTTTCAATTTAGGCTTGGAGGGATGCTTTGAAGGTTTCTGTTGAGGTAATTTACAGTATTCGGCATACTGTTGGGTGAGAGTGGAAAGGGCATTAAGTCAGTTTTCAGCTAAATTGAGTTAAATGCATTCCATCTTGTGTAGATGAGAGCGGCTATGTGATGTCGATAATGATTATTTATAATTTTTGGAACATTCATACAAAATGAAAGAGAGCCCTATTCGCTTTCTACAGGGCTACCAAACTTTAAACATGATTATCTCAGAAGTCCAAAAAGTGCCTTAGTGCCCTTCTATTTCTCAATCAACTATGAGATCTGTGAGACTGGCAAGCGACACAGGGAAGCATTGTGGATGTGATTAGCTGGGCTTGTACAGTAGTCTCAACGGCAGCCCCACATTATCCATGGATATTGAAATTTAAATTGTTCAAACTTTTATGCATAAACTAAAGGTACATATTGTAAAACAAAGGAACAGCACACATATTTTAGTAAGTCAATTTAGATCTTAAAGGGATCTAGTAACTTTGTTCACATGTGCAAAAAGTGATGAAGGGTTGATGCAATGTATAGTGTTGTTATCTCATATGTCCACAGGGTATTGTGTGAACATTTCAAGTCAAATGGACATTGCATGGCCAAGTAATGAGCGAAAATGCAAAGTGATATTGGGTGATATTCACTCACTCACTGCATTCACTTTGTACAGGGATGAAAAACTCGCCCCGAGTTTTTCTTATCTGAATACTTCAATCGTACATATCTTTGTAATGAAAGGGAAATTTGAAAAACCGAAACCTGTCCCATGATTTTATTGTTAATACGAATACAACAAGTTATGAGGGAACCGCTAGAACGAAAATTTTATTTTGAGGATTTGGACAATGTTACTAAACTTACTAAGTCCCTTTAAGATGATATAAAATTTACAAAATATAATAAAATAACAAAAATGTTATTTCTACATTGTGTTGATTAATTCTGTGCACCAGTTTGGTATCGCACTTCCAAGTACGTACAATGTTCAATACAAACACATGCACATTTATGCAGTACATTCTACATTAATGTAGTGAATAAGCACAAAATATGGAGTATATAGATAATAGAGCTTCTAAGTTCATATGTTTTTATGATGCAGAATTTATAACAGTTCATCTTTTACTACTTACAAAATATAACATTTGTAAGTTCCATGTAGTTCTTGTAATGCATTCTTGCAAAGTGCATGTCAAAAGTGGTTTAAAATGTTCCTCAATGATAGAAATTCTTTTTATTTTGGTAGGTCAATCGGTAAATTGAGACTCTTAACATTTTTGCCCAGCGTTCCTTGAAAATATCCCCTCACAAAGTTCCTAGATGGAGAGACTATGATGCTGCAAGCCAGCCATTCCACACAAAGCACCCGATCTCCACAGTAATTGCACTTCTTCCAACCCGACTTTGGATAATGCTGCTTAGTCTAGTATCAAGGACAATATGAGATTGTTATTATTTTCACCCACAATTTCAGCAGGGTATGTTTTGTAAGACTAAGAAGCTGTGTGTTTCGTTACATATTTTTGATCTGTTTTGTAAATTCCTGTATTGAAAATAGACACAAACTTCCCTTCAAGTTTTAGACAAGTTGGGCAGACTACAACATGTATGTTAAAGGGCATCAAGCGTGGGGATGCTACATAGTGGGTCGCCATTTTGAACTGGGTTAGTTTGCGCGCACCGCATGACACTGAGGTAACGTGCATTACGCACCGTGCGCAACGCCTATGCAAGATGGCGCCGCGCATCTCATTTGACGAATCTGAACTACCTTTAAACAAGAATTAAGTGGGTTCACACAAAAAAATGCATGAAAGTTTTGAAAGCAGGCTATTTCAGCGCAGAAACGATTCAAGAGAGAAAGAGGAGGAAAAAGATTTATATTAGGGGATAGCAAGAAGAACAAGATTGGGAGAGCAGCCAGCCACACAAAAGGTCCTCTTTGCTTAATTTCCGAGCCCTTCTACCAACATGGGCCGATTGTGTGTGGTTGTATAGATTAAGCTCCTTTATTAGAGGCTATGTGAATGGTGGTTAGGCTCATTGTTGTGGGTTCTCCCGACTTCTCCCCAGCCCTAAATGAATGGGCCTGCTCTGGGCTAGAAATAATTACCAGGCAGAATTATGTATGGGCAAGGTTCAGTGGCCAAGAAAAGGCTAATTTTCTTTGATCGTTGGGACGAAAATTAAGATAATTTGAGGGAAATGCTTTTGAGTCGGAGTTTACTTTGTGGTGTGCAGTGATATCATAGCCTGGGCAGTCTATTATGGGTACTGCGTGTAATGCATGTAATGTTATGCAGTATGCATGCATTGTGGTAAATCACACACAAGATGTGGTCAAAGAACGTACTATATAATATTTCAAGAACGTTGACATGTATTTGGTAGATTCAGGTCATGGTATGGTATAATTTTAGAATACAATGTAGATTTCAGCCAATAGTCAGTAACCTGGTAGTGGTACGTATGAGCCTTGGGAATTACTAAGAATTATTTGGTTATTAAAACTTCCTAAAAATTGATTACATAAATTACATTTATTGCACTCTTTGCAAAAACAAACAAACAAACTAAAGGAGTTAAAAGATTGAATTGGTGTTAAAAATAGTATTGCCTAGATAGAAAAATGCTATTAAAATACACGAGGTAGATGTTTGTGATCTTGAAGAATTCAATACTATGAAGATTACTTGAACCTAAATAACTAAAATAACACTACCGTATTTGTTGGTGTATTAACCGCTCCGGTGTATTAACTGCACCCCTAAAAAAAAAAAAAAAAAAAAAAAAAAGTGCGGTTAATACGGTCGTGTATTAACCGCACCCCCTTTTTTTTTTTTTTTTTGTTGAAAAAAGGTGCGGTTAATACACCAGCAAATACGGTAGTCAATGTTTACTGAGCAAGAGCTAGCTACATCTCTCGGCTTTCGAATGTGATAAGGGTGCTAAAAATAAAATGCAAAGTCAAACGAGAGTTGAAAATATTTGACATGTTTCTGTGTTTCTGTGTGTATTGAAATTTATGCACATTTCCTTTGAACAGGCAAATTCAGGACTCCAGCTTGGTCCAACAGATAAAACAACACGTAAAAAAAAGAAGTGCTGACTGAGCAAGAGCCTATCACTTGTTGGACAATTTTGCAAATATTACATGTGGCAAGAGAAAAAGGAAACACGGAGTAAAAAAGTGACAACAAATGGGAAAGATTCAAGCGATTCAAAGTGACTGTAAATGCATAATTTATGTACAGTGTACATCATTGAAATGTTGGACTTGGAAGTTCATGAAAATTGTTGACTTATATGAGGTCTCCCCAAGCCAGCATGAGCTGAAGGACTAAAATAACACCAGTGCTGAGTGCTAACTGAGAGAGAGCTATCTCTTGCTGGCTAAATTAGCCTCCGCAGGATTACCAGCATGGGGCCGGCAGGCCAGAGAGCGAGATGGAATGGAAAGAGAAATTTGATGGATGTATGGAGGTTGAAACAGAGAGGTGGGAACATGGATCGTACTAGTAGTATCCATGGTGGGAAGTAGTGCTGTAGTGAAAAGGATATAACCGTTTGTAGCCCCGTCTTGGGTCAAAACTTAGGGTTAGACCGTTAGGATTAGGATATTGTGGCAGAAGATTTGAGATAGAAGATTTGAGGAGATGGGCAGTGAAAAAAAATGGGGATGGGTGAGATTTAGCTCACCAAATGCCCAAAATAGTCCCGGAAATCATCAAGACTAACAGAGCCACTGTTAATGTGCATATAGATGTAGTCCAATGTAAAAATAATTTCATAGTGCAATTTAGGCAAGCTTGAAAATAGCCCCTGAAAAAAAAAAATAGAAAAATACATCCCTGCAGAAAAGGGATAAGAAAGAGAGGTTTTATTGCATATGTTAACTTATGGGTGAAAACAAGAGAGCCGTGATACAGCTCGGCATACATGGAAACTGGAAAGTAATGTAAATGGAAGATGAAACAGCTGGGGTGGGACTAAGTTAGTAGTTGAGAGCAGCAAATGTGGATGAAATTGACGGGTTACATACATAGTAGGCATGGAATCCACAACCTTAGGCCAAACCAAAAAAAATGTTTGATTGGAGTAACGGGCAACCAAACATTAGGGTAGGTAGGTAGGGTTTTTTTTTTTTTCAGGATTCGCACAAATACACAAAAACACATATAACACACAAATAACACATATCGCCAAAAAAAAAAAAAAAAAAAAAAAAAAAAATCAGAAAAAAACCTTTAGGGTCGGCGGTATTTTTAGGGTCGGGCGCGTTACGCCAATCCAACCATTTATTTTTCATGGCCTTATTGAAAGACAAAGGCCTGAACCAATATACCACAACAATCATATACTCCAAGAAGAAAGAACTGTAAAACAAAAGATGGAAGACTCAGGAGAAGACCAGCCACACCACAGAAAGAATCAGAGATTGGATGAGAAAAATGAAACTGCAAGTGACACTGACACTACAAGAGGAAAAAAGGGCTGGAGAAGAATAGAATGGTGGAAATCCGATACGGTCGCATTATTATGTCTGTCAGTAACACTATTCGTGTTACAAGAAACTTGGGTAAGAGGTCAGGACATGCTACATTACATGTTACCAATTACTGTATAGCTCAACAATGCTATCCATATGGTTTTGACAGGGTTTTATCATTTGTTGTAAATAATACCAAGGAGGTATTTGTAATACCAGGAACCCAAATGGTAAGAGAAAGTTACAAATATATGAAATATAATGCTAACGTGTATCTCTGTAAACCAATAGGCATATTTCTTTGCGATGTAAAGATGCATGATTCATACAAGAGAAAGAGAAAGAAAGTTCTAACAGACTGACTTCATTATCCGAGGGGATGAGGTGCAGGAAAATTATTACAAATTTCAAGCTCGCTTTGTGAAAATGGCACTATAAAAATTATTTTGCGAATTGAACTCAGCAAAATAACAGGTCTTTTACAAATTGTGGGTGCTATTTTATATGTTCTTTTATTTATTACTTCCTGATGTAAACATGCATAATTCATGAGAGAGAGAGAGAAAGAACGTTCTAACATACTGACTTCATCATCCGAGGGGATGCGGTGCAGGAAAAACATAACATTTCATTTTCAAGCTTGCTTTGTGAAAATAGCACTCTAAAATGTATTATGCACTGAGCAAAATAACAGGTTTTTACAAATTTTGGGTGCTAAATAATAACAGTAAAAGAACATTATATAATATATGTTCTTTTACTGTTACTTCCGAGGGGATGCGGTGAAGGAAAAACATAAAATTCAAGCTTGGTTTGTAAAAATAGCACTCTAAAATTAATGTTGCATTGAACTCAGCCAAATAACAGGGGTCTTTTATGAATTTTGAGTGCTATATAATATTCTTTGCTGTTACTTCTGATGTAAACATGCATAATTCATGAGAGAGAGAAAGAACGTTCTACCAGGCTGACTTGATCTTCATCATCATAGGGGATAGGGTGCCAAAATGTGGTTTTGATTCTCTCACTCTCTGCCCTCTGTCAAAACAGCAGGCCTGACCCGCAACTTGAACCTGGAGGATTAAGGAAAGAGGCAGAAAATTAGGAGCGCCACGCTAAGAAAACACAGGGTTTCTTGTCGCATTTGTCAATGCATGCCCACATACATGTACATGTATGTACTGTACAGAAAGCTTATTTCTGAAATATGTAAATTACAAATTAGGAGAAAAATATGCAATAACTATTTGATATGAGAATAACTCGGAATACAAATGTTATGTTTTTGATTGAGAATCCAAAATGTTCTCCCTGTCCCAGGTGTCAAATATTAGAACTTCTACTCTCTGGTTGATGAAAATGTGACTTGTTTTTTTCTTCTTCTTTTTTTTAAACATAATTGCAATTTGTATGAGTACATTTTGTACATGAAGGGAATATAGAACAATTCTCTGCATGTTATGGATTTATAAGAACACAGTCTCTTTGGAAAAACATATTTTTTTATTGCTGGAAGTTGTCTCGAATGTTGTTCAAACTACATGTACACTTCCTCAATGAACACAGTAGGAAAAGTATCAAATGATCATCAAAATTAAAATGTGGAAAGACAGCTGGAAACCAAGAAAGGAAAGGAGAAAGCCGTTAGTCAAGTAATATCTACCTTGTTCCATAAACCAACAGTAAATAGTCTATAAGTATCAGTCACATGTATGCCAGTGCAGAGTTTCAATAATGATCCTCCTCCAAATCGCCCTTTTACTATCCTGTTTCAACTTAAACCCCGTCTTAACTGGGAGAAATAGACCTTACCTCGATGTTACCCGAGCGACATGTGGATAAGAAACAGTAGGGGGTCTGGTCGTAAAACACGCGGCGAGCCTTCGGCCGCAGTATTAACCAGCCATCCGCAAAATCCTCACTCGGGTAGGTTACCATAACAACCGCACCTCCTTCATCACGCGAACAGCTGGGGCGACACGGAGTATCGGCGCGCACTGTGTTTTTTTTCACGGCCATGACGTCATCTACCCGGGTAACGTTCCGCGCGTGTCTTAATAGGCCGTTTATCAGGAGGTTATCAGACGTTATCACCCTGGCCCGACTAGGGTGAAACTCACCCCAATGTCGTCCGGATGTCGTCCGGATGTCGTCCTGATGTTATCCTGATTGGAGCGTCTTAATCAGAACGGTGTAGGATCTCATCTGGATAACATCAGGACGTTACCGCAACTATTTTTCTGGTTAAGACAGAGTTTAAGTTAACCCGTTCCCTTCTTTATTTAACAATCCTACAGGTACATGTAGTTAATACAGGGTGCATCGAGGTCCCATACGTACATGTAGGCGATGGGTTAAAGAACTGCGCCTTATCAGTAAAAATGAAAACATTGCACATCCGATTGTGTTTAGACATGATTTTTTTACTAACATTTAATGTATGCATGTAATTCTAGCAAAAGATACACAGCGTAAATGTACATGTACATTGTATATGTTTGAATATTCCCCTGAGCATGTACATGTACCCCTGCTGTAATATGAAATTTGAACATTTAAACAGAAATTGAGTTTGTTTTATGTTTTATAACAAACAAAAAAAGCGTTCATTGTTCATACAATTTTTCGGAAATCTGAACCAATTCACTTACAAATGAGCCGTCTTTCTTCAATTTCACAAAGTCAATTTGTAAAGAATTCCCCAGAGTACAATCTTAATTTGACCGACCTCAATACCTCATATTTTTCAAATTTTCGTATTTGATCATGATCCCTCGTACCAGAGTAACAAAGAGATGGGAGAATTAGGATTTAATATGACCGGCAACCCTTGCAAAAGACTTCCCAGATCCATACAGTGTCATAACTCTCTTTTCTGAGATGAATTACCGCATTTAACCGCAAAACCACATTAATATTTCTTCACTTACAGTAATCCTTATTGTGAACTTCAAGTAGTACACTAGTACAATTACAGTATGCACAAACTAATACAGAAATATGATGTCTATAGCAAGCCTCCACACTAATTTTGTTTCTCTACTGGCCCGTTTGGGCAAGTCAAATAAATGTTCAAATTTTACTTGCCCCATCAAAAAATCTACTTGTGACAATACGGTTAAAACTCAAGAGGGCGCTATCTAAACATTGGTTTCAACCATTTAAAATGAAATATTGTGCTTGTAATGTTTTGTTGAAATGGGGATTAGATAGAGAGATAATATTAAAAAGCCTCTTTTGTAAATTTTTGAAAAGAGGAAGCATTTAAACAAAATTTATAACGGCTGATTCAAAATTATTGAATAATTGTGGGGCCCCACAATTATTACAAATTGCTCAGATTGACAGATAAGAAATTACATTTTCTCTTGTAGATGAACAATTATTTTGTTGCCCAATCCGGCAACAAACTAGACCCTTTATGAAATGTTACTTGCCCGATATCACTTTTTACTTGGTGATGCCTTCATGAAGGTACATGTGTAATTGATTTGTGTGACAATATACCGCCCAGTGGTACAGTGTCATTTGCACAAAAAAATTATGATTGTATTGTTATGAAAGATAATAATGTAGTGAAAGATAATTAAACATTTGTCTGATGCTGTCTGTACATATGGTCCCATGAAAGGCCATATGGCTAAACGCACATTCCTCCCTTGGTTATAATGCACATTTGCAGTGCATATTGATCACTTCTGAAAATTTATCAACCATTTTTTTAAGATGTAAGAGCAGTGAACAAATTATGTGGCATCAGGACAAATTTAATCTGAAATGCCAAAATTGAGTTTATAGATCATATAATAAAACAAAACCCTAAACCCATGCAACCCAAATCCTAACCATCAAAATTGAAGCTAGCAACCAAAAATATGATGTCTGCATAAAGTGCACATTTGCCAGTTGTTTGAGCTTACAGAGTCATTTCCACAGTCCAACATGACAGCTGCCTCCATCCCACTTAGTATTGATTGTTTGTTGTCAACCTTGTCGGTTTACTGGTTATTGAGATGGAACTCTCTCGTATGAGATTATTATCGATTCATGATTCGGCAGGTGAATTTATATTAGATTGATAGTGTTGTGACTTCTGACAGGAAGCACACACACACAGGCATCTAATAGTCATTGCTAGAAATTGAAGTGAGGCCTGTAAAGTGTCAGATATTGCTCAAAATGACATTTGAGACTTCAATCCTGTACCAAAATCATTGTAAGATATGTCCGAATGATGTGTGAAAGTTTCATTGAAAAAGAACACTGCTTTCCTGGTTAAAAAAAGCGAAAATATGCGTCAGCTTTTACAACGGACGTTTCTGAGGTTTATTACGGTTTGTTAACGCTTTTGAGCTGAATGATAGATATCGTCATACTAAAGGGGCATTTGAAAAAATCTAACCCTATTTAATCTTCTCTTACTATAAGCTAAACAACACGGTAGAAGAGAAACGAGGAAGCTCCAAGTAATTTTCGTGGCGTTAGACACTTTACAGGCCTCACTTTAAACAATTAAGATTAAATTCATCATTTTCATTTAAAGTAATATTTTCAGAGAAGGGGAGTAGGAGTCTTGCACAAATACTTCTTATCTATGTATTTGATTTCTACATGTGAACTTATACATGTAGTTTGTGTATAGACGGACACCTTTTCACAGTGTGAGCGATTATGATTAAATCCTCATTATTGATTTTGATTGACATCTCGTGGTCAACGCATGCATACAATTGATTTCAATTAGATACGTGTCTGCATTGATTCCTATTCAACCAGAGACTAATAACATTTTGATTACAGATTTTGTTTTGCTTGCTCGACAGGGATTATGGAGCTGTCATTTTGAAAATTAATTTTGATTCATGCCAACTTGCCAAGGGTAATAATCATGAGATTATTTTGTTTTAAATATATATGGTAATCTCTTTTCTTTTAGCAATTTGACAGAGGCTTAAAAAGTGGTATCATCCAATATTTTTGATCAAATATATGCTTATTTAAGCAAAAACTAATCATATTTTAGTCGGACAAAGCAATTTCATTTTGCCAATTGGGATGTTTGTGCATGAATCACACCATGTCTGTATGGATGAAGGTTAGTTTCTAATGAGCACAAATTAGGGCTTTGTATTCATGAAGGTTGTCTCCTAATCGGTGGCGTACCATTGCCGTACTGAGGGGGGGGGGGGGGGGGCGCAATTGAATGTATTTTTCTATTTTTATAAAGGATTTTCCCTTCACATGTTGTATTGTTTTTGTCAAATTATTTGTGGCCCTCATGCATACAACCCCTCCCCCTTGCCTCTTCTGAGCAGAACTTTGCAACTACCCCTAATTTGCTTACCCTTATTGAAAATCAAGTTGTATAAATTCATGCATACATTTTGATGCCTGTATCCCTGAAGGTTGTGCTAAAATGAGCTTTAACCTGTGACCAACAGAAGTCAATTAATATCTAGACATAATAAGAATGTCATTTGAATTTTTAATGGTGAAAACAGCTCACCATTTCAGATTTTCAGCCATGTGAAATACTGTCTAAATGATTTCTATTTTTAAACAAACATGACATATTTCACTCATCACTAAACTCGGCTCCTCCCTGTACATAGTGCAAGTGTACACCCATACATGTAGCACTTTATTACTGTACTTGAATTGGCTATCTACCCTAGATGAAGAACAACTATCTCGTCCCCAATCACTCACTGTTACAGTCATGACTAACACAGCAAAGCCTCGGCAGTTGTGCACTCGTGCATACATGTAAATGTAAGGTACACATACAGTAGTAGTAGTTAGTAGCCGTAGTAGTAGTAGTAGTAGTGCGGCGGGGGCCGGCCAATAACTCTTTAGTAAAATTTGTTTTCATACAGTGTACATGCCCAGAATGGACAAGGGATGCACAAATCATATCGATGTGATTTTGAGGGGCCCATGTACATAGGATGTTTTTTGCTGGATTTATTGGGTTCATCTCTTCGATGGTGCCTCGTTGCCGGGTTGGATATGACTCACCTATGGCTATAGATCCAACGGGGAAGGGAGAGGGGTTGTGGTCTGTGGATAAAGAAATGAAGAAGATAAGTTAAAGGAGAGAGAAAGACTGAGAATGGGAGAGGATGATAGTTGAAAAGAGAGTGTGATTGAGTGTGCAAGGGAAGGAAGGGGCTAGATAGAAGGATAGATAGATCCAACAGGGGGAATGGAGAGGGATTGTGGTCTGTGGATAAAGAAAGAAAGAGGAACAGACTGAGACAGTGAACATGGGAGAGCAACACAGAGAGAGAAAGAGAGTGTGATTGAGTGTACAAGGGAAGGAAGAGGCTAGATAGAAGGATAGATAGATCCAACAGGGAGAAGAGAAAGGGATTGTGGTCTGTGGATAAAGAAATGAAGAAGAGAAGTTAAAGGAGAGAGAAAGACTGAGCATGGGAGAGGATGATAGATGAAAAGAGAGAGGAAGAGAGTGTGATTTAGTGTGCAAGGGAAGGAAGGGGCCAGATAGAAGGATAGATAGATCATACAGGGGGAAGGAGGATTATGGTCTGTGGATAAAGAAATGAAGAAGAGTATTGAAAGGAGACAGAGGAACAGACTGAGACAGTGATAATGGGAGAGGAACACAGAATTGGAGGGGGAGGTGTGATTGAGTGTATACCGCTCAGAAGGAGAGATATTTTTAAGAATAGTTGAATAAGAGAGAGAGATATTGAGAATGGGAGAGGATGATAGAAGAATAGGTAGAGGGAGAGAGGGGGATTGGAGAGTGTGCAAGGGAGGGCAGTTGAGATTGGGGAGATTTGTATAAGGATAGATTTAAAAGGAGAGATGGGAGGATATAAGGGAATGGAGCGTACTGGAGACCAGGGGTAGGATGATAGTTAGCAGGAGAGATGGAAGGACAGATAGAAGGGTACTTCAAGGAGAGAATGAAAAGGGGAAAGGATGAGGGTGAAGAGGAGTGATTGTGCATCAGACCAAGTGTTTTACAAGGGAAGGGAGGGGCATTGGAAACTGGGGAGAAATAAAAGGATGTTCACGTAGGATGTGAGATGAAAAGATAAGAGGGGAACAGGAGAGAACCTAAGACAGTGGAGCTATTGCTAGGAGGTAAAGTGGGAAAGTGAAGGGATGTAGGGTTAATGAAATAACAAACAGTTCTTCATTCATTTCTTAAAATGTAGCCAGGGAGCCCAATACAGTGGACAGGAATCTATTGACAACAAATATGGTGGGAGAAAAAGACCACAAAATTAGAGGCAAATGGAGACTAATATTAAGTTAATATTTACTGATAAAAAGTAAAAACCAATGGGAGGAAACCCAAGAGTCAGAGACTTAAGTGGAGGATGGAGGAAGTTCGGAAAAGATAACAGTGAAAATGTTGAAGAAAGTATAGAAGAGTAGTCAGTAGGCGAAGGAGAAATGACAGTGTAATTTGGGAGTCTGAAATAAATAAAGTATGAAGGGTATAAGGTGAAGTCAAGTGGGGAAAATTTGAGACGCTTGAAAATTTGCTTATCAGGGGAAGATAGTAATGAACCCCTTTCCGTCGCCCAGGGATGCTCTTGCGATGTTTGTGGAGACGGCCTAGAGAAATTGGATGATGCTGACTGAGAGAGGGGGGAAATTGATGAACACGGCTGAGTGCCTCGTGTTACTATCTAGCAGGATATGTTCACATGGTGCAAACAATTTCTTCTTGATAAAGTTGATGTAACTTACTAAGTTTTCACCACCCAGGGTGCTCTGTGGCGATGTTTGTGAAGACGTCTGGGAGAAATTGGATGATAGTGACAGAGAGAGGGGAGACAGAGTGCCTCATGTTACCATCTAGCAGGATATGTTCAAATGCTTCAAACAATCTTAGAAAGTTCCCTTTTCAAAGTTGATCAGTGACTTAATAACTTTGAATATCAATTTTAAAAGCCCTTCACATTTAAGCATCTCTTGAAATAGATCTTGCAGTCAAATTTCTTTATGTCAAGATGTCTTGTTGTACAACCATCACCATAATCAATATATTAGTAAGCCTAATCCATTTTTATGCCTCCGCAACGAAGTAGCCGGAGGCATTATGTTTTCGGGTTGTCCGTCCGTCCGTACGTCCGTCCGTCCGTACGTCCGTCCGTCCGTACGTACGTCCCGTTCTCGTGATCGCGAACCGATTAACGGATTTTCACCAAACTTGGGTCATTTATGTATCTTGGGGGGTCAATGATCTGATTATATTTTGGGGTCATGAGGTCAAAGGTCAAAGGTCACAGAGCTCATTATATATGCAAAAATAGCTCGTGATCGCGTTCTCTCAAGAACCAATTGACGGATTCTGACCAAACTTGGTACATGTATGTATCTTAGGGGGCCAATGATCTGATTAGATTTTGGGGTCATGAGGTCAAAGGTCAAAGGTCACATAGCTCATTATATATGCAAAAATAGCTCGTGATCGCGTTATCCAACCCTCGAAATTAACTTTTTTTGCTGGTGGCCCGGTCGGGCCAGTAAAATTAGTATTTTTCCAATTTTGGTGGCCCGAAACTAAAATCTACTGGCCCGAAAAAAATAAGGAAAAACAAAATTAAAACAATAACCATATTCATAGTTTCAGGGTACTGGGCAATGTTTAGCCTCATTTGTTACTGTATTCCAATGCTCGAAATTATCTTTTTTTCTGGTGGCCCGAAAATAAAATTTACAAACAAAGAAAAACAATGGTCATGACTACTTGGTCATTAATTGGTAAATTATGGAAGTTATGTGTTAAAATTACCACCATCATTAAAGAAATCCATCACTGAATAAACAAAACAAAACCTAGAATCGAGCAGTTTTATCTAAGAGTCATCAACTGATGAAACTAAGCTCTTTTCCATGTACGATTTTGTTATTTTATGGTCCATAAAATCTCCAACACAAAAAAAACACACATGGGACTGAGCATAGGCCTAAGATAACTTTTCAAATCGGGAAATGAAATCACTTAAATCTTTGTTATTTTACAAGCTAAAATAGTTCCAAGTAGTCACAAGTCTCTACCTTGTAAAAATGATTCTTTCTAATACCTTCAAAAATATGAATAATGATCCGAAAGATGAAATTATTCCCCTTTATTGACGGTATCGCGGAAGGTATCGCAAAGGCAAGCACACTGCACTTTGCAATATGAATGAATGTGAAAAGTTAGACATGTGTTTTGATAGGTCTTAGTATGCACACATACTCCCTCTGTGGATTGGTTGTTCTATGTTTATATTCTACATGTTGCAAAGGCTTCCAGGGGGTGTGTGAGAAATTAAGAAAATAGCATAAGCATATGCTTTTACTTTTAGTCATTACACACCTCTGGAAGTTGTTTAATTTTACCATGATTTATCATGCAAGAAGTAGATAATTCAAGGGAGAGTGTTCATATGAGGAAATAGCACATATTTGTAGGCATAAATAAGGATTAATTCAACTAGCGCAAGTGCGCTTGCGACTTTTTATGTCCGTCCTTTTCATTTCTTGCAAATATTTAAATCACAATTAAAGTGTTTTTAAGAGGTGTCAAACTTGAGATTCATATTCCTTGATGTTGTCTTCTTATGGTTTAAACATTTGGTGGCCCGATCGGGCCACCAAACTTTGGCATTTTCATGTTTTTACTGGCCCGACCGCAACTTTTACTGGCCCCGGGCCATCGGGCCTACGCCAATTTCGAGCGTTGCGTTATCTCAAGAACGGATTGACAGATTCTGACCAAACTTGGTACATGTATGTATCTTAGGGGGCCAATGATCTGATTAGATTTTGGGGTCATGAGGTCAAAGGTCACATAGCTCATTATATATGCAAAAATAGCTCGTGATCGCGTTATCTCAAGAACGGATTGACAGATTCTGACCAAACTTGGTACATGTATGTATCTTAGGGGGCCAATGATCTGATTAGATTTTGGGGTCATGAGGTCAAAGGTCAAAGGTCACATAGCTCATTATATATGCAAAAATAGCTCGTGATCGCGTTATCTCAAGAAGGGATTGACAGATTCTGACCAAACTTGGTACATGTATGTTCCTTGGAGAGCCAATGAACTGATTAGATTTTGGGGGTCATGAGGTCAAAGGTCACAGGGCTCATTATATGTAAAATTAGCTTGAGATTGTAAATCTCAAGAATTGAATATCAGATTTCAATCCAACTTGATACCTGAATGTATAATAGGGAACAATTGTAGTCATTAGATTTTGGGGTCATGAGGGCAAAGGTCAAGGTCACTTATAGCTCATAATTGTGATACGTCAAGATCTAAAAGACAGAGTACCATCAAAATTGAGTTGACAGAATTAATTCTGTGTACATGTTGATTTGGGCTTGACATAAATAAATTGCATAATGGCGGAGGCATCATTTTCGACTGCGCGCAGTCGAAGATCCATCTAGTTACTATTGACATCAGTTACATAGTAACTAACGCTCGTTCACAACTTGCCCAATGGCCAAGGGCAAGTAACATTTTTATAAAAGTAATAGTTTAATTTGCCTGATTGGGCAACTAGATTTCAAGCTGATAATTGCATAATGAATAAATCTTCCAGAAAGTTGGTGTGGAGGACTGCCTAATTTCAATCCTGTGCTTCCAAAAGCATCTCAAAGCTTACATTAAGATTTAAAATAAGATTAATACTGCTTGTAATAAGAAGGATGCATCATTCTTCGATCAGAGTCACCCTTTCATTTCTCCATAGCTTTGTGAACACACCCTGCGTAATGTCGAGATGCCTTGTAGGGCAAGCATCAGCATAATCAATATGGTAGGCTTAATCTGTATTACTGGTTTGTGCTTGTCAACTTGTCACAGCATGGTGTGCAAGTCCTCATCAAATCCTGGCAAAGCCATCCGTTTTGAGCTCACCTAGCCCCTGGCTGTACAACATATTATATTATGAGCCCGATGAACTTATCATAATTAACCATGGAGGGAGATCGAAGGCTTTGGAGGAAGCCATGGAAAATTGATGTTACGATGAGGTACATGTGTATCTAAATTTATGAAATGTTAAACATGAGGACATGACCCCTGTTTATTCATAGAACAGTATTTTTATTTTTAAATAAAATGATAGTTTTATGTCATATTTGATAAATATAAACATTGTAATGTAGTAGGATAATTTCAGAATAACATTCAGACTGTATGATCGATGTTCTGTTTTTTATTGTTGTGTGTGTACATTAATTTCCCTTTTGTATTTTCAGTGAGGCATTGGACCTTTCTGTTGGGTGTAATTTTTATTTACATGTTAGTAACATTGACATTTTGAACCTAATTAATTGTGATTTTGTGTCTTTTTTTGTTTCATTTCAGAAAATTCTGGACTCTCAAAGCTACCAGCAGTCTGAACAAACACTGAGTGATGACTACCAAGCACAAAGAGTAAGTCTGGTTTTGAAATTTAATTAACACGAACAACTATTTTTAATTTTTTAAATTTTTTTTATTAGATCATGATGATTTTGTTAAACAAGATTTAAATTCAGATACAAAATGTAATCATTCCTAGATATATTTGTGTGATTTGCCAGACAAATCCATGATGTTCATTAATTAGTATTTCTTGCTAGAATCTAATAAAGTGTAAATGTGATATAAACTTATCTCACTCAACACAAGATGTATCCTAAGTAGACGTCTCTGCAATTTTAACGAGGGTTGCACAAAGGCTCCCTGTTCTACATTCTCTCACCCCAACTTTACAATTAAGACATATCCATTATGTTTTCAGCTTGATTATTTTTATATCGGTGTAACTAGATCGAGTCAAATAAAGAGAAAGTCAAACTTATTTCACTCAACACAGGATCAGTTTGCAGAAGTCATGTGTATCTTTTTGTATCCTAACTAGACTTCTCTGCAATGTTAACGAAGGTTGGATAAAGGCTGCTTGTTCCACATTCTCTCACCCCGACTTTACAAG
The DNA here is from genome assembly GCA_037951105.1 of Echinarachnius parma. Taxonomy (NCBI): domain Eukaryota; kingdom Metazoa; phylum Echinodermata; class Echinoidea; order Clypeasteroida; family Echinarachniidae; genus Echinarachnius; species Echinarachnius parma. The sequence goes on from JBAMJV010000173.1 coordinate 122,931, forward strand.
ATAAGATCGTTCCGGCCCACATCTTCAACTTAACCCATCGGGTGACATCACTGACATCTTGAGTTTAGTACATGAATTACCTACTGTACATAGTCACCAGTCCAGAGATTACTTGGCACAGTCTTGAATCGGTTAAAGAGCTGATCTTTATCAAGACGAAATGTATCGGGGCTTTAGAGGGTTCATTTTGCCACCACATCAGAATGTCACCTAAATCCCCTCAAAGTGAGACAGATGAAGCCATTTACGTCATATTGAGATTGGGCAAGGTACATGATGAAAGTCCTCTATTTATCCAGTCTCCAGTGTCACAACATGTGTGATACATATAGAAGATGTCACCCCCCCCCCCTACCCCCTCAAAAGAAAAGAAAGAAAACAAAACGAAGAAGAAAATCAGTCCCTTTTTTTTGTTTACCTATATTATTAAGAATTTTACAATTTACAGTACAATGTTCATGACGTTTACCACAGAATGACATATAAATCCCTTTATATTGAGATACTATGAAGTAGTGGAACAATACAAAGACTCTCAGGGAAATAGTCCCCCAGAAATGCAAAAAAAGTGCCCCAGAAAATTATAAGAGACTCCCCGTAAAATGTGCATCTACATGTAGCCTCTAGGATTTAATGGAAAAGAAATCTAAGAGAAATATTTTCATGAAAGCGAGACAAAAAAGTAGCTGCCGAAATTCTTGTATAAGTTGTAATTTGTTTCCCTGCTTAGGAGAGGAATTTGTTCATGTCATGATACGAAATGGAAGTTTTACAACATGTGTGATGCACATGTGTAGATGTATTGTATTTCATTCCACTTTTCTCCCAACCTTTCATCCAAAGTCTTCCCCACTCACAGCAGTCACCTTTATAATCATGACCTGTTTTGACAACAGTATGCTCATTTGACTTTGTTGCCCCAGATTGTCACATGAATCCATAAAGTTATAGTCTGATACTTGGAAGCCGAGTCAATTTATGTAAAATTGATATTGCACAAGATATGAGAATTGAGATAAGAAGTTTGGCGAAAAAATGTCATGTACATGACTTCATGTACTGTATGTGCAAGGGTTAGATGTCACCCCAGAGCCCAGTGTATTTTCCCTCGATTGATCTCACTTTATTTTGGGATACATTTTATCCCAGATTGTTGCATGAATCCCTAGAAAGTAACAGTGCGATACTTGGAAGACAAATCTATTTGTGTCACATTTAGATTGGGCAATGTAAAAGGTCCCCTAACATGAGCAGTGCATGTGTTAGATGTCACTCTTCATTTCCTCCCATCCTTCATTTATCCCTGCAACCTTTTATCCCTAATGCTAAACCAAGAATCTCAAAATCAACTCTTTTTTTTGCTGCTGGCCCACTGGCAAGTAAAACAATCTTTCAAGATTGGGCCATTTATGGATGTTACTGGCAGGCCCGACGTTGACTTTGCTAGAGTTTATTGAGTCCGGTCTATAGTATATTTCCCATCCATACCAAATTTATAATATATTAGGTCTAGAACTCAAGATTTTAAATCATTAGTGCTTTATTCCACCCTAATCTGCCATCCCAATATTTGTCCATACACTGTATGTATGCATTAGGATCCATTCTAAAAATACACATTTGTTCATGTGGCATGATTTGGGAAGCTCCTGCGCTTCAGTGCATGCAGGGCTTGATAACATATATTTGCCAAAGATAATTGATCAGCAGGATTCATGAAGGATTTAAATCGAAAGTGCATCATCTATAAAAAGAATATTGTAGTCAGTCTGACTTGTACTGCATAAATAATTTTCTATATGATTATTTTGAATTATAGCTAGAAAGAGGGACTACAAATTGACTGGAGTAGATTGACATTTTAAAATGACTTTACACATTCTTACATAATATATAAAAATGTCCAAAAGATCTAGCTACATATATCTTGCCTATCAATTCCATTGAAGTTCAGCCTCCACCCACCCCCTCGAAAAATTGAGGAACACATACATCAAGATCAGCACTTACTCCCTAAAATGGCAATGTTAAGTGGGCTAAAGTGGCAACTGCCTGTATTGGAATTAATCGCATTGAAAGATTCCGGGCTGATGGTCGATGTCAAGCCATGCAGCTTTCCAAATAATGACATCAATTCCACTCTAACATAATTCCTGCAAATAACGGGGGAGTAGGAAAATGTCATGGTGGTTCTCTCGAGGTCAGATCGAAATGGCAGAAAAAAGCCATGATGCAAAAAGACAACAGGGCACTCCATATATTACAATTACATGCATGCATTGCCTTTCATTGTAGCATCAATTGAGTAAATGTCATGCATTTTTTGCACTCATTGAAATGTCATATTTGTTGCACTCATTGAAATGTCATATTTTTTGCACTCATTGAAATGTCATATTTTTTGCACTCATTGAAATGTCATATTTTTCTAAAATGGATATTGCATGTGAAGGTCACTTTAAGTCATCAAGCATCAACAGATTTTCTTAACCTTGGAATACATTATGTGAGACAGATCTATGGAAACAATGACATAATAGACCTGTCATATTTTCAAGTGCATGTACATCTTTATATATATACAGTATTGCATTGACTGTTGGGGAATAAGCTTTCTTTTTTTATATAATTTGACTAGTCAATTATTTCTTGAACTGATGCTCAGAGGATAATATTTTATTTCTTTTCTTATCCTGAGTTATCACGTTTTCCTCCCTTCTTTTGTATTGTTATTTAACATCCATTCCCCAATATATCTGATTGTCCATCAGTCCATCCCTATCCTAGTGATGCAATCCGATACTATTGCATCCTCAGTTTAGAGATGCATAGAGGATGATAATACAGCTCTCATGTTATCCCAAGTTCTCCCTTGTTTTGTTTCGTCCTATCCTATTGTCCATCAATCCATCCCTTACCTAGTGATGCAATCCAATACTATTGCATCCTCAGTTTGGAGATGCCCACAGGATGATAATACAGCTCTCATGTTATCCCAAGTTCTCCCTTGTTTTGTTTCGTCCTATCCTATTGTGCATCAATCCATCCCTAACCTAGTGATGCGATCCGATACTATTGCATCCTGAGTTTGGAGATGCCCACAGGATGATGTTACAGCTCTCGTGTTATCCCGCCTGTCCATTTGTGATGGACCGTCGCTATCGGCTGACACGGAAGCTGGCTGGGCTGTCAGTAGCAGGGCTATTAGCTGCTTGAGATGAAAGATAAATTCATTGTGTGCGTGCATGGAAGGGCAGAGGATGCTACTGTGCAGTAGTTAATCTATTTGCTACCAGAGGTTCTCTGCAGAGAGAAAAATTTACTTTTCTTGGCTACTTTTCAAGCTTGCCTGCATGAACCCCCCCAACACCCCCCCCAAAAAAAAAACAAAAAAAAACAACAAACAAACAAACAACATCAAACAAACAAACACGCACCAAAAACAAAAACAACAATAACAACAACAAAACCCCCCCCCAAAAAAAAGTATTGTCACTGTTTAATATTGAATATTTTTCTCTTCACTTAATTAAATCACTCCTATTGAGTATTGAAAGTTACATAACATCATTAACACATATTTATTTCTTCTGAACATTTTTTTTGCTTGCAGATATCAATGAAGATCAGGACCAAGTTCAGGAAGTTCCAGAATGTACTCAACACTAACAGAAGAAACTTGGAGTCTCTTTACAAACTGCACAAAGCTTCTCAGGTATCCCACAGCATTGACTGCTGCACCCTACCAAAGACTAAACACAGGTAAGATTCGTAAAAAGCCAGCACAAATAAAGTATTGGTTAGGGGTGATATTTAATGATTGAGATTTAGTACGAGATGAATGTTCTTAATATAAACAGGAGAAGCTTGGAAGCTCTTTACAAACTTCACGAAGCATCACAGGTATCCCATATGCACGGGGGCTCGGGGCTAATTCGCCCCCGAAAATCACAAAAGAGCCCCCATAAATTTGCATAGAGTTCAATGCATAACAATTTTTAGAGTGTTATTTTCATGCAGGAAAGCTTGAAAAGTAGCCCCCGAAATATAAATATTAATTTTTCCCCTGCATCCCATAGATGAATGTTATCAGCACTTACATGAGAAGGGTGGCAGCTCTGTACAAAAAACACCAGTGCAGCATCTACTGCTGCAGTCTAAATACAGGGGGAAAACCCCTCATCATTGATATGTCTAGATTATTTGCTATGTAGGACAAGCGATTCTGTGCATCTTTATTGATGGGAACTGATTACTGATACATGATCACTCTATTTTGCATTTCTCTTTTTTATGAATACATTTTTGTTTTGATGTATAAATAATCTTTACATTTCAACATTTGTTATCAAATTGATGAATATTTGTTATGTGGTAAAGATATATTTTTGTGCTCAACCTTCCTTCTCGATTTCCTTTTCTTTTCTTCCTATGCTGTAGATATGACTCCATCTTTGGTACCAACATCTCCCGAGATATGGCGTGCGATATATCCTCGATGTCAACACCACCCTCTGCATTCATACCGACCAGGAATCTTACACAAGGTAAGCTGAATTCAAACATAGAGGAAACTGACCAGAATGTCACATTTTATTTGCCCAAATGGGCAACCAAAATGAACAGATTTTTATATTATCTTTGATTTGGGCCACCCCCATTTTGGTTACGGGTAAACATAAAAGTGTCTATTCTACCCTCCAAAGTGGGTTGCTACTTTTATTCGCAGGCTGATTGAAAAAGAGGTTTTGGAGTATCCTCAAAGAGGTTTAGGAATTCATGAATAAAAAAGGCTAACTACTGGCTTTATATATAACCTACTTTGTCAAAACATGTTTACATGTCGTTATAACATCACTCAAGTTGCTCTTAAATCTTTAATGCCTCTTCAACAAAAAGGAATCATGAATATTTATTGAATTGTTTATTCCACTCTCCTTGACATAAAAGCCTTGCTTCCTTACTCCAATTTAAAATAACATAAAAGGAAACATGTATCGGATGATTTTTGAGTTGTATAAAATTTGTAAGGAGTAGAATGTTAACACGGTTTAGGACTGCTTGATTTTGCTATAACATGTATTCTCCATGCGTCCTTGCCAAAGTAATTTTGGGGACCAGTCTTGAATAGGTTAACCATGCCTGATAAAAGGTCATATTTAAGCAGACATACATCACTGAAATAAAACAATTCCAGAATGTTCTAGCTGTATGATAAGTGACAAATATCCACATTAACTTGTAGGATACATTATAGATCATTGCATACAGGAATTTAGGAGTTGGTGACATGTTTTTTCTTCTTCAGAATTCATGAATAAAAAAGCAAGCAATTGCTATTTAACCTAATTTGTGAAGACAAGGAACCTCTGCATCACTATGGGGGCTCTTATATCCTAACACCCTCATAGACCCCGAATCATGAATATTTATTCCTTTTCCCTGTGACATGCCCTTGCCACCAAACTCTGATTACAAGCAAGCTGAAAAGAGAACTTTCATTTGTTCTGTTCAAGTAGAAACCTAACACCCTGCATCTAGTGAGATGTTCCCCTATAACAAGTCAGTTTAGCCCAATTCTATTACTCTTATTCTTGTGTTCTCATTAAATAGGAGTCTTGAGAGTCAAAACTTGCAGCCATCCTCAGAATTTACATTTACGTTGATTTATTTGAATACAACCTTTGAAAATCATGAAACTTTGTTCAAGTAGAAACCAAATACACTGCTTCAAGTAAGATGTCCTTTTCCTACCTGCAAGGAATTACTAGTGGGCTAACAACTCCTTGCTACAAGTTAGTTAGCCTGCACTTATTACTCCTATTCATGTGTCCTTACTAAATCTGAGACTCGAGACTTGCAGTCATCCCCAGAAATCTGCATTGATGTGGAGGTGGCTACATCCTCGGAAATGCTCCGGATTGCATCTTATATAAAGCTTGTACTGCACTCCAGTAGCAACTAAACATGCTTTGAGCGATGTGTTCCCTTCAGACAAAATCAGTTAGCTTACTATTTGTACTCTTATTTGTGCATTCACACTAATGTCCTTTGCCAGTGATTATGAGCCAGCTTTTATACAAATCTAGGCCCCGTTGCACAAAGAGGAACAATCGATTGTAAAGTTGCAAGTCAGAAATGCACTTGTATCGAACTAATCAGATTTGAACATTTAGTCACATGATCTGACTTACTTGCAATTAATTGCATCTTTACAACCGATTGCAACTCTTTCTGCAACGGGGCCGTGGGCATCTTCATGGCTGGCTAGGCCATCAGGCAAGTGCTGTCATTGGAAGAAAAAAGAAAGAATGGACAGTGGGGCAAGCCTCCCTAGAAAATCCTTGCATAGGGAGGCTGGATGCTTATTTATCTCTCTGGTCATGATGGGGCATTGGTGTGGAGGTAGATACATCCTCCATGATGCTCCAGAATGCTTCAGTTCTTATAGAACGTTTCCTGCTTCTCATTATTATAGACCATAGAACAAAAACAAACAGGAATGGAAAGAGAGGCAAGAGACTTTCTAATACCTCCTTGGTCTATCCTCCCCTGGCAATCAGGGCATAACAAGCTGGATGTTTATTTATCTCTCTGGGTGTAGGAATGGAATCTGTAGCAGCCTTGAGCATTGCATAAATCAACCCAAGGCCTTTTTTAAAACAAGCCAATATTTTAAAGGGCCAATATACAGTGTAGTTTGGGTGAGAGGGCATATCGTCTAAAACCCTCTGTCAGAATACAGTATATGAGATGGGAGCAATCTTATACATAGCTATTTAAGATTGAGAAATAGGCCAACTGTTGGTGACATACGTGTATGTAAATAATACATGGTAGCATGTACATCTCGCACAATTCAAGGTTACGCAATTTATGTATCCCTCAAATCCATTAAAACATTTGTTTATTCAGTCTTTATTGAAGTAAAAATCTGTTAACAACAGTCCGCTATGGGATCAAGAGACACATTTTCACTTTAAAAAGTCACAACTATCATTATAAATAGAAGCAGCATACAAATATTGATAGAAATTACATTACAATACTTTTCTGCAGAGCCAAGGTAGAATTTAATTGCAGCTCTCTGATCATAGCGACCATGAGTATATCCCCTTCTCCCCAGGAAAAGCAACCTAACCTTTGCAGTAGAGCAGAGGCAAGATATTTATTTATCTATGGATGGGGAGTTGGAATCTGTCACAGGGGCGAGCGGCCTTGATTATTGCATAAATCAACCCAAGGCTTTCAAACAAACCAATATTTTCACACTCCAGTTGGGGATTTATCATTGTGTGTGAATAGATCATCGCCCTGTCTGGGAGTATTACTCTTCCAGCAGATAAGACATTTCTCTAGAGCTCTCTCTGTATCTGGAGTCTTGGGGTGGTATTCTGTAAGGATCTTAGGAGGTGAAGTTGATCTTAAGAGCAACTTTGGTATTCTGTAAGTTGCACTTAGAGTTGCTCTTAAGACCAACTCTGAAAAGTTGCTCTTAACTTAAGAGCAACTTTTCGAATATGTAAATGTATGCAAATATATGCAAATAAGCATCCTAAGATAAGAGGTATTCTGTAGATGAAGATAAGAGCAACTTTTTGATCTTATCTTAAGACTGCCTACAACCAGTCTTAGTTTGAATTAAACACAACAAAAATAGGAAGTCCCCCCTCATCAAAACAGCGTAACTTTTTAACGAAACGGTTTTGGGCAAATTAACTTGGCAGAATTGTTTTTACACTTATTGACTAACTTCTGTTTTAACATTAAATTGGTCCGTCAAGTCATGCATGAGTGAGTAACATTTTGACTCTTGTGACTTTTAAAAAGTGACAATTTTGCCTTTAATGTGTGCTCACTCATGCATGACTTGACGGATCAATCTCATTTTCACAGAGAAGTTAGCCAATAAGTGTAGAAACAATTTTGCCAAGTTATTTTGCTCAAAACTTTTTTTACGCTATTTTGATTAGGGGGGGGGGGGAACTTACTTTTTTGTTGTTTTTAGAACGCGTGATCAAAATGGCCGACGAATTATTGTTATATCAATTTTGGCGGCGGCAGGAGCAGCTAAATCGCAAAGGTCAATTTTAAAAAGTAGAAGAAATGATTCTCCCTCTATGATGCTCCTATCTACAACTTTCGTTGCATTTTCGCAACGCACTTTGATGACATGTTTGACTGCAGTTGACGTAATGCAATTTTCGACGAATTATTCTGTTACTAGGTGTGGTACAGTGGGTACACCATAGAATTATGATAAATTATATGAATAAACAAACAAACCCGTTTATAAACGGGTTGGTTTGTTTATTCATAATTAATTCTATGGGGTACACAGTTGCTAAGGCATAAGCATATTTTGCGCGCAAATTACTTATTGCCAAAGACGCTTAATGGAAAGACCGACCACTGGACAATTTTCTTGTACAAAGTGAATTGGCAGCGCGCGATGTCCTCAGTTAATGCGCGCAATTACAGTCCTGACGTCACAATGCAAATTGCACAGGGGGTTCCCCACATATTTATTGTTGCAGTTGTTGTTGTTGCTGCTGGCTTAATGTGAATGACTCGGCTATTTTTAGCCTAGCAACAACATTATTTTCGGAAATAAATCAGCTGACTAAGCGCACCAATTTTATAATGCGCACACATACGCAGTTATCATTGGTCAATTATTCCACAAAGCAGTATCATGTTGGGAAGAACAAAGTCGATTGGTTTGTCGGTGCGTATATTCCAGAGAGTGTGCGTGATAATATGCAAATATCCAAATATGCCATTGCCTGTTTATTGTGCACGTTCGAGATCTGTGAATTTAACAATTCTTTATTTCAAAAATGTGAGTGAAAATCTCTAAAAGCTCATCGACAATAATTTTTAAATATTTTTACATATACAAAGACAATATTGAATTAGAAAAACAATGTGTCCCCCAGGTGTACTCAACTTGGAGATAAGCCGATGTTCAATCGTCATACTAGCCTGAATTTGCCGAGTTTAAGTAAGTACGTTCTGATCCTTACTTTTGTTTAAATTAATACTAACAAAGGGAACATTTGTTCCAAAAAAGCTCATCGACAATAATTTTTAAATGTTTTTTAATTAATTAAAATAAACAACATTCAGTACTGTAGCCAAACCTCTGGGTGTACCCAACTTTCTCTTTAGCTCGATTTGAATCTTCATTCTGTTTGAAGGGACATCGCTGCGCGACCGCCAGTGATCTGTCTTGTAATTCTACAGTCTTTGTTATTGCGCGTTGTCGGTGCGCGCACGATGCGCGCAACACACCTTCATGTACCATCTATATTGCTCAGTAACATAATGATTGACTGAAATTGACTTCATAAATGCACGTTTTTATTATTGCTCCTTGAGAGTTTGAGCAATAAATTGTATACGTGTCCGTATTTAAAACATGTACAAATAAATATGAACAAATATTTTCTTCAAACACTTATAGATGAGCAGATATTATTACATCTCAATTACATCTTAATTCCATCTCAAGGAAATAAAGGACGCTTAAACTTATATTTATTTTCTATGAGAGTTTGTTCAATTACACATTTCTTTATTAACTGAAGTTTGTTTAAATGAGTAATATGATTGCTGTTATAATGTCATACTGTTAAAAGATATGTTGTAGTACTGTAATATACTTTGCAACAATGTGAAAAAAAGAATATCCATGAACGATATGAACCAAATCATTCAATCAATCAATCAATCAATCAATCAATCAATCAATTAATCAATCGTGATGTGGCCACGTGGTATATACTTGACAATTCTGCAAAATGATTAGTTGTTCATCAATGAAAACAAAGACGATGATTGGTCGAATGGTTATTAATGGGCGTGGCTCATGAATATTTATGAGCTAATTAATTATTCATTATTCATGCTAAGATCGTCCTAAGAGCAACTTACAGAATACCACTTAGGCACATCTTAGGGAGCTCTTAGAGTTGATCTTAAGAGCAACTCCTAAGAGCAACTCTAGGATGAACTTACAGAATACCACCCCTGGAGAAGAATTCCAACCCTGTTAACTCGTCACCTACAGGAACCTGGTGTATTGTGTACATAAGTCCACAAGTAAGAGGAAATGGCTTAGTCCATTAAAGACAGCACCCCCCCCCCCCCCATACATTAAGGACACCCCCATCCCGCATATATACTCTTGGCTCAGAATGCGTGTTAAATAGTATACCAAAATGAAACAGCCTGAGTGGGTTAAATTCAACTGATGCTGAGATGTGTGCAGGAAAGGTTTATGTAACAAAGGGGTTACTTGATCATGTTACCAGGGGGTTAGGTTTTTAGCTCATCCGGCCCGAAGGGCCCGATGAGCTTATGCCATGCCGTTGCGTCCGTCGTCCGTCCGTCCTTCCGTCCGTCCGTCCTTCCGTCCGTCCGTCCGTCCGTCCGTCCGTCCGTTCGTCCGTCCACAGTTTTCAAAATGCTTCTTCTTCGTTATTTTTCAACCGATTTTGATTCTGATTGTTTCATAAGATAGGGCTAGGAGGGGGATTTAAAACTTCTACACAGAATTTTGAAATTTTTCTCCATTAATTAATTATGGTAATTTATGCAAATTTATTCCAAAAATCACAAAAAATGCTTCTACTCCTTCATTTCTCGACCGATTTTGATTTGGTTTGCTTTATCTGGTAGAGCTAACTTTGGTACACTAAACTTCTACACAGAATTTTGAAATTTTTCTCCATTAATTAATTATGGTAATTTATGCAAATTTATTCCAAAAATCACAAAAAATGCTTCTTCTCCTTCATTTCTCGACCGATTTTTATTTGGTTTGCTTTATCTGGTAGAGCTAACTTTGGTACACTAAACTTCTACACAGAATTTTGAAATTTTTTTCCATTAATTAATTATGGTAATTTATGCAAATTTATTCAAAATATCACAAAAAATGCTTCTTCTCCTTCATTTCTCGACCGATTTTGATTTGGTTTGCTTTATCTGGTAGAGCTAACTTTGGTACACTAAACTTCTACACAGAATTTTGAAATTTTTCTCCATTAATTAATTATGGTAATTTATGCAAATTTATTCCAAAAATCACAAAAAATGCTTCTTCTCCTTCATTTCTCGACCGATTTTTATTTGGTTTGCTTTATCTGGTAGAGCTAACTTTGGTACACTAAACTTCTACACAGAATTTTGATATTTTTCTCCATTAATTAATTATGGTAATTTTTTATTTATTTATTTATTTATTATTATTTTTATTTATTTATTTATTTATTTTTTCCCCATGTCCCTTCTGGGGCGTCAAATTTATATTTTTTTTGCTCTAATTAAAAAAATTAAAAAAATTTATGTCCCTTCCAGGGCAGTTTTTGACCAGTTGAAAAGTGTACCACATGAAATTTGCGATATTTGATGTTGCGAGATGCCGGATGAGCGCTACGTCATTGACGTTCTGGTTAACCCTTTCAATATCATTTGATTCGTGTTTATAACGTACATGTACATTGAATTATCCATCCATATTCGATAGACCACAGCCGTTGTATTTTTAGCGACAGATCCTGAATGGGGTACTACATGTACCTCCATGGTGTACACTGTACACTAACAAACCCTGTAGATGAAATTGGCTTGGGCCTTGGGGTGTGAATTTGATAGCCCGAGTGTGATGATGCAGAGTTTTAATTGTTTAGATAGGTGTCTCGTGCCATCAGACTTGGGGGCTGTCAAGAGTAGACTCCCCATCAGTTCCAAAAGGACATAATGCATACCCTTTTTATGTCATCAGTGATGCAATGGCCGATATTGGTTCTACCGCTGGGTAGATTTTCAACCCGACATCGAAAAATTAGAAAAATATTGTATTCCTCCATGACATTCTTCATCTATAATCACAGGCTTGATCAGGAAAGAGTGATATTTTGAATTTAGTAAAAAGTTTATTCATGAAATAACATTTTGGGGCCAGTAAATTTTTCTTTCGGGCCACTAGAAATAGGAAATAAATTATTTCACTGACAAAAAAGTGAGTATGGAGCCCTGCCTAATTAATACAATATTCTAAAATTCTGCATCTTTTCATAGGCAGCTCCTCAGTATAGTAATCCAACTCTCAAATTCAATTCAATTCAACTACCGTAATTTAATTTCCATATCTAATTGTTGTAAGAAGCTACCAAATAGTAGGATGAAGTTAACTTGTGATCCATTAACTTTGTACAATTTCAACCAAAATCACTTGGAGCTTTCCCACTTCTCTGGTACTTTGCTGTTTGGCTTATGGTAACAGAAGCTTGAAATGAAATGGGTTTTGATTTTTCAAATGTCTCCTTAATCATGGATATATTTAAGATTGAATTTGAGAGCGTCTATAGACGGTTTCCGACCGTAGTCAAGTGTACCTGAATTTGAATACTCAATTGTCCATAGTATCAAAATTTAGATACTTCACACGATCGATCGGGATCAAATCATACATTGATTTTCTTTGTTTTCACTAGGTAAACTTGATTCTTTTTCTATAAAATTCTCACATATCATTCTCACCTTACAATGAAATTGGTATATGTTTGAAGTCTCAAACATTACTCTTGGAGAAAAATATAAAGTTAATGGATCACTTTAAAATCTACTTCTACATTGCCCATTTGTTTAACATTCTCACCATCACATTTTCTCCTCTTTTTATTTCATCTGCAGCTTTCAAGAGACAGTTGCTTAGCAACCCAACCCTCAAATGGCAGTACTTCAGCTCAGAAAAGGGAGTACACATGGTTTACCCGGCGACGCCATTTGTTGCGACCCACCAGTATGCCGACCCCTGCACTGTGGACATGAGAAGCAAGTAAGTATTAAAAGCATTCAACTTGTTAAAGTTTATGTATTTTTATGCCTCCGCATGAAGTAGCCGGAGGCATTATGTTTTCGGGTTGTCCGTCCGTCCGTACGTCCGTACGTACGTACGTACGTACGTCCGTACGTACGTCCGTACGTACGTACGTCCCGTTCTCGTGATCGCGTTATCTCAAGAACCGATTGACGGATTTTCACCAAACTTGGGTCATGTATGTATCTTGGGGGGCCAATGATCTGATTAGATTTTGGGGTCATGAGGTCAAAGGTCAAAGGTCACAGAGCTCATTATATATGCAAAAATAGCTCGTGATCGCGTTATCTCAAGAACGGATTGATGGATTCTGACCAAACTTGGTACATGTATGTATCTTGGGGGGCCAATGATCTGATTAGATTTTGGGGTCATGAGGTCAAAGGTCAAAGGTCACAGAGTTCATTATATATGCAAAAATAGCTCGTGATCGCGTTATCTCAAGAACGGATTGATGGATTCTGACCAAACTTGGTACATGTATGTATCTTGGGGGGCCAATGATCTGATTAGATTTTGGGGTCATGAGGTCAAAGGTCAAAGGTCACAGAGTTCATTATATATGCAAAAATAGCTCGTGATCGCGTTATCTCAAGAAGGGATTGACAGATCCGACCAAACTTGGTACATGTATGTATCTTGGGGGGGGGGGCAGATGATCTGATTAGATTTTGGGGTCATGAGGTCAAAGGTCAAAGGTCACAGAGCTCATTATATATGCAAAAATAGCTTAAGATTGGAAATCTCAAGAACTGAATATCAGATTTCAATCCAACTTGATACCTGAATGTATAATAGGGAACAATTGTAGTCATTAGATTTTGGGGTCATGAGGGCAAAGGTCAAGGTCACTTATAGCTCATAATTGTGATACATCAAGATCTAAAAGACAGAGTACCATCAAAATTGAGTTGACAGAATTAATTCTGTGTACATGTTGATTTGGGCTTGATATAAATAAATTGCGTAATGGCGGAGGCATCATTTTCGACTGCGCGCAGTCGAAGATCCATCTAGTTAATTTTTAACTTGACAGTTAAAAGGTTTTTGCAGTACTTTATTCAAGTACTTTTGTTCGGAGAGCAGGTTTACACGGTGAATGCATAGTACTCTATGATTATGTTCATAAATAGATCAACAAAAATATACAAATAATGCTGCATTGATAGTACAAACTACATGTATACGCGAAGGGAAGAGTTTTGAAAATGAGAATATCCGGCCGTAAGGCACGGTGAAACCATGCCATTTCAGGCAAAAATCTGTCATGTTTGGGCAAACTCGTGTTATATTTCGGCAAAATCATGTCACATTCGGTAAGCCCATGTCATATCCGGCAAAATAATGTCATATTTTTTATTCACGACTCCATGACTACATGTATGCATAGCAGATGGCGTATCTACGGGGGAACGGGGAGGCCTGTGCCCCCTCCCCTCAATCATTTGGACAAAAACAATAAAAAACATAAGGAAAACAGTTTGGAAAAAACAAAGAAATACATAAGGTGTGCCCCCTCCCCCCCCCCCCCCCCCCATCAGTCCCGCACGCTACGCCACTGAGCATAGCACTGTTTATGAGAGCAAAAGGCCAAGCTCTTCGATATAAACCCACATGTATGCTGTACGTGTAGGTGGCTAGATGCATATAATTAACACTCTCCTCTGACAGCCCGCATATGGTAGAATGAAAACAAACCTGTTTCTTATATGGAGCTGGTCTCTTTGATACGAAAAACATGTGGAGAGTTTTATTGCAAAAGGCAATATCTCATTTTTTTCTCAATTTGAGATATTTGCGCTTGAAGCTGCTGAAAAAAACCCAATGAAATAAGGAAATATACAGTAAAACCTGTTATAGTGACCACCTATGAGAAACAAAAACAGTCAGGTGACCTCTATAGACAGGTTCCATAACAATATTGTTTTTTCTATGCAGGGGATCACTTTAAGTGGCTACTTTATGCAGGTTGGCTGTTCTAGACAGGTGGCCAGTAAAATTAGTTTGAATTGCTGTACCTTGATATACAGACAAAGAGCAAATTACAATTTGACAGGCATTGCAGGCAACCCTGCCCTAGCGACCACCTGTCAATGGAGCAGTTTATATGTTGTAAATGAACCTGTCTATAATGACCACTTGTCTATAAAGACCACTGCTCATAAGGACCACCTTTTTGGCCTCATAGGAAACAGTTTACTTCTAAATGAACCTGTCTATAAAGACCTGGGGGGTGTTTCACAGAGATCCTAAGTTGATCTTAGCACTAAGATGGTCTTAAATATTATGGAAAGCCATTAGTGTCTTGAAACAGTTTTGTAAAAGTTATGTTGAAATGCATAAAATGTTGATTCAAATCATATATATTTTCTAATTATCAAAGAAATTTCATGAATTTTATGTGAAGATCATGAATCTCGTTGATATACATGTATGATTTGAATCAACATTTTATGCATTTCAACATAACTTTTACAAAACTGTTTCAAGACACTAGTGGCTTTCCATAATATTTAAGACCATCTTAGTGCTAAGATCAACTTAGGATCTTTGTGAAACACCCCCCTGCTTATGAAGACCCATGTTTTCTGTCTCCCTTGGGCAGTCATCATAGAAAGTTAAATTGTATTTTACGCTATACTTTAAAATTGTATAAACTGGCATTTATCACGTTTTTGCAAAAAACTATTTTGGGTATATTGTGCCTTAGTGGAGCCCATGGGATCGGTGGATGTAATGGTTTTACCAGACCCTTGTTATGCTGTCGCTAATTTGCGCATCTTTCGGCAAGTGGATTCCCTGGCTGTCCTGTCGCAGCATTAGCCCTTCAAGTGCTAGTGTCTAGTAGTTCATATAAAAGCAACTGAGTTAGTGCACATATTAAAATGCCTTAATACTGGCTTTGGCAGCAGAAGAATTAAGGACGTTATACTGTTTTGAAATCCAGCACACCAGCACACAGTGAAGACTGTGTACCGAGTCTCTTTTAGACTTAAAGGGACTTAGTAACATTGTCCAAATCCTCAAAATCCAATTGGAATTCTAGCGGTTCCCTCATACCTTGTTGTATTCGTATTAATTAACAATAAAAGCATGGGACAGGTTTTGTTTTTCCCAATTTTCCTTTTGTTTAAAAGATATTTACGATTGAAGTGTTCAGATGTTAAATTATCCGCTGGATCGTCAAAACCGTGTACAAAGTGAGTGCAATGAGTTAGTGAATATCACTTTGCATTTTTGCTCATTACTCGGCCATATAACGTCCATTTAACTTGAAATTTTCACCAACACCCAGTGGACATAGCAGATAACAACAATACATTGCATCAACCATTCATCACTTTTTGCACATGTCTGCAAAGTTACTAGATCCCTTTAATGGTAGACCCTTGTTAAACGCTGTCTCTAGCGCATCTTCCGGCAAGTGGATTCCCAAGATGCCCCTTTGCAGCATGAGCATTTCAAGTAGTTGGCCATATAAAATCAACTCAGTTAGGGCTATATGAAAAATGCCTTGAAACTGACTGCGGTAGCAAAAGGGCTAATTTCAAATCTAACACACAGTGACAACTGTGTGCAAAGTCGTCTCCCTTAGACTATATGCAGGTTCATGTAGCATATAATACATCAACAACACACATCCCTAGATGTGCTTGTTTCTATACCATGGACATCAGTGTAAATATACAGGGGCTGAGGGCAATTTTGCCCCCTACTTTTCAAAATAGCCCCCTGAAATCAGTAGGTAGCCCCCAAAATTAACCAACGGGTATTATGTGAACAATTTCTGGATATCCCATCAGATTGGAAAAGTAGCCCCCTAAAATCAAAAATTAATTCCTGCATGTACAGTTTCTGGTATGGGGAGGCCTTTCAGTTGGACAAAAACAATTGAGAATAGAGATATTAGAGATTTTAGAGATTTTTTGTAAAAAGGTTAATAAATACATGTACATGTAGAGTACCTTCAAATAATTGGACCCCCCCCCCCCCCCTACCAGGCGACACCACTGATACATGGTGTCAGGATGAGCAAGATTAAAGGGTACCACCACCCAAAAATAATATTCTTATGAATGAAAGGTAACATCTTTAGTAGTCCATTCCATCAACAAGTTCACAAAAATATGTTTCCAGAAAAAATATATATAATTGGAAAACGCATCACCATTCTAAAGCATGCGTTCATGGGTCTGAATTACAAAGACTAATTTGTCCAGAGCGAACGAATTGTCCGGGATTCTATTGTCTACAAACGTACGCGTGAATAGCATTGGCGCACTCGCAAATGTTTGGCCCGTACGGAACCAGGAAATAATAGTGGTTCCGTAAGTGGTGGTAATTAATTGCTTTGTTTATGAATTACACAACCCTTTGCAAAATGTTGGGTATATATTTGAAATCACAAAACGATACCAAATCATAAAACTTATGTGTTGTTCTTTGCCTGGTGGTCCCCTTTAAGTGGGTAGGAGAAGTGAGATGATGAAGTAGCAAGGGGATTATTGTTGTTTGGAAGAGGTGTCGAGGCTTGAATACAATGTAGGGTGATAGGTAGAGGGGAATCTGGGTAATATAGTACATGTATTGAAATCTTGATATATAACGAGGACCCTTTGGATCATAAAAAGTTACCTTGTTACCAGTATATCAGATTATACAGATATTATGTTTTATTAGGATAATGATGAAGTAATATAAAGAGCTTACAAGTACCAGCATAGTTACCTTGTGTTATGAGAGAGTTTTATTATATCGGAGCTCATTACAACAAGGTTACGTGGTAGAATACTGTCAGATAAGAAGAGTAGAGAAACTTGGGCATTTGTTTTAAATCCCAGTATTTTTTGAACTAGCACTGAAGGGGTTAATGGCAAAATAGATTGAACAAAGATATTAGGCCTTTCTCATGGAAGGAAGTTGAGCTGAATAGTAGTATAGCGATATAATATGCATATCTTTCCCCTTAAAATTAAATAAAATGTTTAAATTGTGTTTGTTTTAATATTAGTTAAAGGGGACCACCAGGCAAAGGACAACATATTATTATATGTTTTGGTACCGTTTTGTGATATCAAATAGATACCCAACATTTTGCAAAGGGTTGTGTAATTCATAAACAAAGCAATTAATTTCCACCACTTCCGGAACCACGGCTATCTCGTGGTTCCACACGGGCCAGGCATTTGCGAGTGCGCCAATGCAATTCACGCGTACGTCAATAGAATCCCGGATGATTCGTTCGCTCTGCATAGAGCGCCGCTGGCTGTGCTCGCATAATAGTCTGCGCATTCAGACCGCATGACCGCATGGCTGAGAATGGTGATGCGTTTTCCAATTATATATTTTTTTCTGAAAACATATTTTTGTGAACTTATTGAACGAACGGAATACTAAAGATGTTACCTTTCTATAAAAAGATTATTATTTTTGGGTGGTGGTACCCTTTAACCTGAGAATAAGTTATCTTACGATTGACTCATTTCTGACACTGAAATTGTATTGTTTTGTTTTCTTATTGCAGGAGCTTGCGTGCATCGACTGTGAGACCGACACGCATGAATGTTGTGCTTGTCATCGATAGAGGGTCTAAGATAAGCCCTGTATCTCTTGTAATGACACATAAGTCTAGACAAAGCTTGAACAATTTAAGATATCCAAACCTTGAAATCATCACTTCTCGTTTTGTTTTCTCATTGCAGGAGCCTGTATGCATCGACTGTGAGACCGACGCCCATGAATGTTGTGCTTGTCATCGATCGAGGGTCGCAGATAAGCCCTGTATCTCTGGGAATAGCACAGAAGGCTGCCAGAATTGCATTGGGAGCATTAGCCAGAAAGGACAAGGTATTAATACTTGGACCATATTTTTCACATTATGTAGACACTTATTTTATATTGCAATGCATGTATAATTCAGCTTTCAGCTACCAGACATGTATTAATTTATATTTTAAAGCCTTATCCATTCAATTCAATTTGGCCAGCTAAAAGAGTTATTTTTTCTCATTTTGTCTCTGATGAAAATTCTGCCAGGATCGAAAAGCTTGGGCCCTCAAATGACTCACATTTTGGTAGAAAGGCAAATTTTGTAGTAGATTGTCAGCAGTCTTTTCATTTATATGAATTATATTCACACTGGTTAACATGTCTATTTTTTTGCTCTTTATCATTCAAGTTTAAACTGTTGTAATTCTTCAAGATTTCTGTAAATTATATATATATATCTCCCATTTCATTAACTCCCTCGCTATCCCAGGTTGCTGTGCTGAGCATGGGACCCGATGTGGTTGTCAGCCAACCAGGCAGTTGCTATGATGACACCCTGGCTCCTGCATCCGCTGAAGTCAAGGGGCAACTAATCCAGTTCATTAACGGCATCAAGGGGAGCGATGGTGAGTGATTCCGGCTTGATTCTCCAATTATGTACTTTTTTACTTAAATTTTCATTATCAGTTTTGCCAAATCTTTCAACTATAAAGCAGAAACAGTTATTTTGAAAGAGCCCACAGATTTCTCAGAAAGTTAAATGCTAAAAATTGTTGACGTGATGCATGATGTATTTCAATGTTGGTGGAGCTCAAAAGTTAGCCGCAGAAAACAACATGCTATTTTCCCCTGTTATCGGACAATCGCAATATGCACCAAGCACTTTTCTTACTAGGGTGAAGATTTGATTCATGCATATTCTAAGTTGCATTCATACATGTATGCAAAATTCTTAGATAATCTAAATTCAAATACTTCCAGGGCCATTCTATCTATCGAACAGAGATCAATATGTGTAAATGCACTTCTTCAATAAGTGTAGTAGCACTTCTTCAATAAGTAGAGTACTTAGCACTTCTTCAATAAGTGCAGTAGACTTTACTCATTTATTACGTATGTTCTGAGTCACCTTCATAATATACATCATACGTGCATGAGGCCCCATGCTTGAGGCAATTCAATTGATTATGTCCCCAGTCATTGAGGTTCATGTATGTCTTGCGGATCAGACACGTTCATCACTATTCATAAAGCGTTAATAAAGCTTTGATTCCTCATGTGTCTGCTGCGCCATAGTCCAGGGGGGGGGGGGGGGGACACTCTCATACAAAAGTGCTACCCTCCCGTGTCCATCAACCTCTGAAATGGACCCTAACGTCAAATACATCAACCTCTGAAGCGCTTTTTTTGGACCCGGGTGCGTAGCCAGTCATGTTTGGAGTGAAACCCCCCCCCCCCCCCCCGGGCGCCATAGTTGTTTGTGAGGAAAGTGCATGTCACGGATGCTCAGGGATTGTTGATCCCTCCTTCACAAAATGTGAACACAAATAAAATAAAAAGAGGAAATAGGAAAGAAAGTCAAAGTGTGAGATGTTGTACCTGCATGACAATCTATGATAGAGTAACCATTCAACACCTGTCATCCTTGAAATAATGTGATGATTATGATAACGAATGTGATGATGATAAGATGATGATGATGATGATGATGATGATGATGATGATGATGATGATGATGATGATAGTGTCGATGATGAAGTTGATGATGATGATTGTGATGTTAATGATGATGATGAAGATGAAGATTACCATGACAATGATGATGACAACAATGAGGATGATGATGATGATGATGGCGATTAAATAATAATTCTTCTTTATCCCTTTCTTTCCAAACAGAGCCATCCAATCACACTGCAGCCCTGAGGAAGGCCTTTGATCTGATTCAGAGGACAGGTTTATCACAGCCAGCAAATAAAACAAATCCTGGTTAGTTGGCTTGCAAATATCTTATTCATATTCTGTTAAGGGTTGTGTAAAATAAACAGATTCAATATCCTGCATGTTTTGGTTAATGCAAATTTCACATGAATATTTGTGTTATTCTATCAATTCCATAGAGCGCACTAGTTATTGTATTCTCTTGAGAATTGGCGTACATCAGTATGTATAAGATGCTTGAATGGGTGATTGTTAATTTATAATTATCTGCATTAAAAACTAAATTTATGCTTTTATTGCCATGACAGAATTTTATTATTTTTTTTTTCTTGTATCTTGTGTTGTCAAAAGTAATGAGTTCAGTATGATAAACTTCTACTTACAATGTTCCTTCACAAATTTGTACTTAAACTTTTTTTTTCCTTTCGTTGATACAAAATTATGTGCTTTTCCATAGAATTTCCCGTCAAATTTGTTGCTACATTTTTCACGATTTCATTGATAACAGATTCCGTGATCCTGTACATCAGCACTGGTCATGCCGCCAGCCAGGACGAAGTGAAGACTTCCATCAACATTGCCATCTCCGAGAACAGAAGAGTCAGCAATAGGGTGGTCATCATGACATACGCACTGGTGGAAGGTCAGTATAACATCTTTTTGAGTGCTTAAATAGATGATTTTAACCCTTTGCCTGTGGGAACCTGGTGGTCCCTGTATTAGCTCAATGGGGATTTCAAAATTTGGCAGGGAATGTGATCATTTAAAATATTTGTTCTTCTGATCTCTCTATTTTTCTATCTCTTTTCAGTACTTATCCCTCCTCTTAAATTCTTCGATTTGAATAATATTCATGTAAAATACAATGAAATGATTGTGCATACATTTTTTCTTGATTTCCATTTCCCATCATTTTCTTGCCCAGAAATGGAATAAGTAATGTTAATTGCACTATTGCTATTTTAAATCTAAATTTTACTTCTTACTTCCAGGGCATCATTGTGAATTTCAAGAGTCTAAATAATTATCTGGATTGAATGATTATATAATTCATATATATAATTTCTCATGTATTCTAACAGAGGGGAGGACTGGTCTAGAAGAGCTTGCTTTCCTTCGTGACCTGGCCGAGCAGGACAACGGGACCTACCGAGCTACAGCGGGAGGGCAAGAGTTACCCCCTGTACAGGTATGTGCACCCTTTTGATGTACGGTCTCCAGTAGGTCTCCAGTAGGTCTCGGAGACGTCTCCCCAGTCGCGGACAAAATTAGTCTCCACGACGTCGCCGCAACTGATGGAGACGTCGCGCAGACGTCTCTGAGACCTGCTGGAGACTGGAAAAAAATCTCAAAAAAAATTGAACATGTTTGATTTCCCCGCGACTCCCCGGAGACCCGGCTAGTCTCCAGGAGACATCGCAGAGACGTCGCAGAGATGTCGCGGAGATATCTCCGCAACCAGCGGAGACTTGAGTCGCCAACATGTCGCCAACTAGTCTGCAGGCATTTAGCGGTTACCTCTCTATAGCAGCCAATCTGCCTTAAGTGGTCAATAAAAGTGATCTTCTGCAGAGAACAAAACAATGCTATGGAATCTGTCTGTAGAAGCCATAATGATCTAATTATCAGTTAAAGGAGTGAATTCAAAATGAGTTCACATTTACTCATTAGCTCACCTGAGCCAAAGGCTCAAGTGAGCTATTGTGATCGCTTTTTGTCCGTCGTCCGTCGTCCGTCGTCCGTCGTCCGTCGTCCGTCGTGCGTCGTCCGTCGTCCGTAAACTTTTTACATTTTCATCTTCTTCTCCAGAACCAATGATCGGATTCCAACCAAACTTGGCAGGAATCATATTTAGGGGTAGAGGAACCAAAGTTGCTAAAATGGTGGGCATGGCCCCCAGGGGGGCCCTGGGGGAGGGCACCAAATGTAAAAAATATGTAAATTTTAAACATCTTCTTCTCAAGATCCAGAAGTATGACAGACCTGATATTTCATATTTAGATGCCTCTATTGATGAAGAATGAAAGTTGTTCACAAGATTTTTGTGGGTGGTCCCATAAGGGCCCTGTGGGCGTAACAGTTTTTTTGGGGGCCCTACCATAGGAAATATACATTTTCATCTTCTTCTCCAGAATCAATGATTAGATTCCAACCAAACATGGCAGGAATCATCTTTAGGGGTAGAGGAACCAAAGTTGCTAAAATGGTGGGCGTGGCCCCCAGGGGGGCCCTGGAGAAGGGCACCAAGTGTAAAAAATATGTAAATTTTAAACATCTTCTTCTCAAGATCCAGAAGTATGACAGACCTGATATTTCATATGTAGATGCCTCTATTGATGAAGAATGAAAGTTGTTCACAAGATTTTTGTGGGTGGCCCCACAAGGGCCCTGTGGGCGTAACAGTTTTTTTTGGGGCCCTACCATAGGAAATATACATTTTCATCTTCTTCTCCAGAACCAATGATTAGATTCCAACCAAACATGACATTTTGTAACATGTAGGTATCTATATACCCTAAATCTCCGTGTATAAGGCGCACTTTTTTCCGTCGGAAACAAATAGAAAAAGTTGGGGGTGCGCCTTATACACAGGTACAGCAAAAAAAAAAAATATATAAGATAGGTAAAAAATAGGTAAAAAATTCAAGTTTATTAAGCAAATTACTAATGAATATTCATACATTCATGAGCAGCAGTACTCATTATATATGCAATTATCTAATAATTAACAATTTGTTATAAATTTTTCTCATAATTGAAGATTTTGTAAGTAAGTGTCCCAAAACAAAATTTCTTTTTTTTAGAAAGTAGGGGGTGCGCCTTATACACGAGTGCGCCGTACACACGGAGATTTACGGTAAATGACAATGCAAGTTGTCATATCGCAGAATGGCCCCATAGGGTCCCTATGTGAGTGGGGTTAATATGCTGAAGTGGTCAGTGGCTGGTGAAATGTGTTAAGCTTTGTCTTATATGTGTGTCTGTCTTTTTTTATGATTCACCCAAACATTATGGTAAATCATAATGTTAGGTACAGGGGATCAAAAGTTATTGATTAAATAGTACATCACATTATAGATTTTGGCATGATTTCAACTGATTTCATATCTTCTGAGGGTGCCAGAGAGAACATGCGCCAGATGTGAATTGATTGACCTCAGGTGAGCGTCGTGCCCCCCTGGGGCTCTTGTTAACTTGTGAGGTCTTAAAAGAATGAACAATATGTAACTTTTTTTGGCAAACCATAAGTAAATTACCTGAGACACCTGAACACGCTTGGAAAATTGTTTGCAAGTTATTTCCTTTTTTTTGTCCAGGGTGCTAATATAATTTCATATGTTCATGTATCATTGACATTAACAAATATTCAAATATTCAAATGATGAAATATTGTATCTTGATTATCTTGATTCAGATGGGAGTGATGACGGTGCTGAACCAGCTGAGTCATCTGCCGTCCACTGTTGGCATCTTCTACTCCGTGTTGCCACAGCAACCAAACCAAGCTCCCATCTCCTTCTCCCTGCCTTACATGGACTCCATGGGAACAGGTCAGATTTAAAAAGAAATATTTCAGATTGTTTAAATATTTCATATTTGTATTACTGTAAATGTGGTAATGTTCGCGGTGCATTAATTTTTGAGTATTTCGCCCTGAAGTCAGTGTCCGCGAATATTAAAACCTGCGAATATAAATGCGTGAGTTGCAATGCCTGTGAACACTTGCTCGGACGCGACTGTGTTTTTGTGTCGCTCAGCGTGAAATATTAATCGCGCGAAAATAACGTTTACAGCAATATCTTTATGCTGCTTTGATTCATTTTTATTTCATTGACTGTTGTTTGCAATATTTATTTTACTTCAATGAAGACTGAATGAAAATTAAAACAATTAAGTTTCATAATGTAACCAATTTGCTCAACTATTTCCCTTCAAACCAAGCCTATTCCCAGCATCACCAAAACACTACTGTATTTTGAAACGTCACATGCTGATCCCTCGCACATATCCTCAAGTTGATTTCTTATCCTTTATGATTGTGACAGGTTTATATAGCGTCTGACTAGCACGAGCATTGTGTTTCTGGGATGGAAAGCCACCACGGGAGCTTACTGGCTCAGTTGGTAGAACTCGATCGAGTCTTGCAATCTGGAGGTCTCTGATTCGATTATCGGGAAGCTCAATTTTCCTTGCCCATTTTCATTATGCCTCCGCCAACGAAGTGGCCGGAGGCATTATGTTTTCGGGTTGTCCGTCCGTCCGTCCGTCCGTCCGTACGTCCGTCCGTACGTCCGTCCGTACGTCCCGTTTTCGTTCTCGCGATATCTCAAGAACCAGTTGACGGATCAATTTCAAACTTGGTATGAGTGTACATATTGGGGTGACAATGATCTGATTAGATTTTAGGGGTCATGAGGTCAAAGGTCAAGGTCACAGGACTCAATATATATGCAAAAATGCCTCGTTCTCGCGATATCTCAAGAACTGGTTGACGGATCAAATTCAAACTTGGTATTAGTGGAGATATTGGGGTGGCAATGATCTGATTAGATTTTAGGGGTCATGAGGTCAAAGGTCAAGGTCACAGGACTCGATATATATATGCAAAAATGCCTCGTTCTCGCGATATCTCAAGAACTGGTTAACGGATCAAATTCAAACTTGGTATTAGTGTAGATATTGGGGTGGCAATGATCTGATTAGATTTTGGGGTTCATGAGGTTAAAGGTCAAGGTCACAGGACTCAATATATATGCAAAAATGCCTCGTTCTCGCGATATCTCAAGAACTGGTTGACGGATCAAATTCAAACTTGGTATTAGTGTAGATATTGGGGTGGCAATGATCTGATTAGATTTTGGGGTTCATGAGGACAAAGGTCAAGGTCACAGGAATCAATGTATGTGCAAAAATGCCTCGTTCTTGCGATATCTCAAGAACCGGTTGACGGATCAATTACATACTAGGTATGAGTGTACATATCGGGGTGCCACTGATCTGATTAGATTTGGGGGGTCATGAGGTCAAAGGTCAAGGTCACATGACTCAATATGTATGCGAAAATGGCTTGTAATTACAAAATTTCAAGAACTGAATGTCAGATTTCAATCAAACTCTGTACCTGTATCATAAAGAGTCAACGTAGCCATAAAATGTTGGGGTCATGAGGTTGAGGTCAAGGTCACGGGACTCATTATACATGCAAAAAAGCTTGTAATACCAAAATCTCAAGAACTAAATGTCAGATTTCAATCAAACTTGGTACCTGACTGTTTTTTTAGGGAGCCATCAAAGATTGGGATCATATGGTCAAGGTCACAGGACTCAAAATATAAGAAAATTAAATCAGTGCATGTTAATTTGGGCATATTAAAATCGCGTGATAGCGGAGGCATAATTTTCGATTGCGCGCAATCGAAGATCCATCTAGTTTATATTATTTTCTTTGTGATTTAGGTCTTATCATGAGCCTGACCAGACCGTGCTACGCCAATGACCAAGTGGTTGGGGTCATAGGATTGGACGTCAACATGGCCGACGTCTTGGAGGATGTGACATACTTTGAAGAAGGTGACAGGTCATATGCATTTATGATTGACAATCGAGGTAAGAACAAAATTCTTTAAGAAAACCTTAAAACTCTACAGGTAATTCTGCAGAAAAGAGCATTTATTAAAAAGATGCGATGGACAAACAAATCTCATAAAATTGTGTCTCTAGGAAGGGGAGGAGCTAAACCAAAATATCTATTAGTTACAATGCTTATGGATTGATTGAAAGGTACACAGTAACATGTTTGCCTTTATAGTTTTAACATCATATCATCAATATCCTGTCACTCTGCTTTTCAATTATTGCAGTAGTTAGGTAATAATAATTTAGTTGTAGTATGATATAAATAATTAGAATTAAAATATTGTTATTTTTTGTTCCATCCTTCAGGTCTGACCATCATGCACCCGTCACTTCCTAAGCCCTCTCTTGTCAGCGAGCAGCCAGCCTTTACCAGCATCTCTCACTTTGAGCAGTCCGAGGGATTTGAAAAGCTACAGGCGATCATGATCAAGTAAGAAACAGTGCAATTTTTGTAAGACATGCACCATCCCTGCATCATTCCTTTAAAACTTCCTTCCATCCAACTCAGAAAAGAATGTACATACCAGTCATTCTAGGATGGACATTTATCTTTGCATGAAACATAAGTATTATTTTTTTTTTTTGGGTAGCAAGAGGAATGTTTGTTATTTTTAAGGGCTAGGACATGGTGCTATATAAGTCGCCACTACTATTATTATTTAAGTCTTGCCTCTTAGTCTTGCCTCTCTCTCTTTGTAATTGCAGTGGATACCCACATTTCCTGGATATATTACTAATCCCCACATGACAGATGATATGAAATAGTTATTTTACTTACTATCATCTCACTTTATTTGCGACAGTATGTCCAGAAATTAATGAACAAACATTTTGAAAGGAATTTTGTTATATATTTTATACTCTTCATCAATATCTTTGTTTTTCTTTTCAGGGAAACATCTGGGAATGCTATTCTGCCAGTATCGGTAAATAGCACAGAGATGGCCAAGTACTCATGGAAACATGTAAGTTGATGTTGATCAATTATTTCAGTATTAATAATAGTAGTCCATTTTTATATAGCACTTTATCACCAAGGTCACAAAGCTCTCAGGGCATTATTGCCTTGGCTTTCGCCGAGCTGCCATGATGGTGCGCTCAAGTATTTCAAGGAATATTATGGGCATATATTCAGTGGCATTCATAGCAACATAGCACTTTGCTATTAAACACAACCAAAGATACTTTACTTCTAATTAAGATCCTGAAAATAATATTTACTTCATGAATTACATGTATGTTTTTACATTCGTGAATGATAGCACTGTGCAACAGCATGAACACATTTTTTGGCCGATAATAACACAAATAACTGAATATTATTTATTATTTATTTCTCATTATAAAATTATATTAATTAGTTCATTACTTTCTTCTAACAATACCTTGATATTTCTACATTCTTTAATACTTCCACATAAAAAAACGAAGTCTATGATTAGTGTAATTTTGTTGATTTAGGACGAATAATCAATTATTGTCTTTCCTGCTCTTTTTCTCACCAGATTGATGGGACCCCATTCACAGTGTGTACAGTGATCCTGACTCAGGAAAAGGAGCTACTTAATCTCAGACATTCAAATGGTATGTATCTAATCAAATGTTCAAGATACTCTTTAATCAAATCATTATAAAATCTCACCTCTAATTGATTAAAAGCTTGTCTGTATTGCTAGCGATATTATGTGATATTCATTGCGTCAGTTGGAGTTTTATTATCAGCATTTGCCATGGGCTAATATTCCAATTAAAGTTTTTTTCAAATATTATGGTGTTACCTCAAAAATGAACCCGGTGGCATTTGAATTTATCAATATTCATATTCTCATTATTGTAATTACTGAAATGTGTGCAGTGGTAGCATAAATATTTGCAGGATTCAAACAGCAAAGGTGTGACCTTTTGATAGCACCATGACCCGTGGGTAAATTATGATAACTATCATTATCATCATCGCATCTCTCATTTTCTGAAAATTTAATAAACCAACTTCCATTCTGAAACAACTATTTAATAATAACTGTTATTATTATTTTTTGTTGTTGAATGTTTAGTTCCCTTAGGTGACAGTCTGACGTACCACAGACTAGACTTACTGCCAGCCTCCAACATGTGTATGCACCTCAAGCAGCTAGCTACATTAGGTAAGTTTCAATTGTTATACCTCAGCCAAACAAAGTAGATGGGATTCAGCGTATGGTTGGGCAGTCAGGCAGGTGGTTTAGCATTAGAATGATGGTCAGTCCGTTGCAAAAACCTTGTGGAGAAAAATATTTCTACAGTGTTTGAGCGATAACATGCCTACTGTAGTTTGTTTAGCCAACCACTTAATTCATATTTATTATGCATATTTTTCTTATTTCAATAAATTGAATAGCAAAAATGATATGCAAATGAACAAGATTTGAAGGAGAGTATAAAGTATGCAATTTGAAAATGTTATGGACTTGAATAAGGTATATTATGCATTAATACTGTGAGATATTCCAAATCTGATAACAAATGCCACAAAATATCCAGTTTGTTTATTTTTACATTTGATGCTGACACAGACCTTCAAGAATTGCACATTATGCGACGATTAAATTCAACCTCTTTTAAACTCCCTCTTTCCGATCTTTAGATGGCAGCAGCCTGTTCCTTTCAGCTAGCAGCTTCGCCTCTCCCTATGAACATCTCAGCCAGGAAGAGACCAAGCTAGTAGTCCAGGCTTACATGGCATACCTCAGTGATAACACAAGGCTCATCGCTAACCCTGGTCTAAAGGTAAGACCATACAATACTACATGTGGGACTAAGTGTACGCAGTTGATCCCTTTTGCCTTTCCATATGACACCAAACTAGTGGTCCAGGCCTAGATGGTGTTCCTGACTGATAATACTGATTGCTAACACTGGACAGGTGCAGTGTTTTTCAATATGGTTGTCTGTACGATTTAAGCTGCAGAAGATTGATGTAGCATTTTGTTATTACCATGTACTATTCAGATGTTCATGAGGGGATAACAGTTCTAAGATTAGACCCGTGCTGGTTGTGTTTTCGGAACTCGTAAGATTTGTACAAGGCAAATGTTATTTTATGATCCCTAGACGATTTTGTTCAAATTCATTACAAAAATAACACTTTTTTCATCTTATTGGTATGCAAATTCATCTGTATTGGTATTTTATAAGAATTAGCGTTTTAACATTTTGATTAAAATACAAATAATTTCCTCCAAAATGTTCATCTTTTCATATGCAGCAAACAATCAAAAATGATGTTGCAGCCACGCGAGCCATTGAGAAGACTTGGATGAAACAGATCCTCAACAGTAACATCAATGAATACATCGTCAGAAGGTGAGTAGGATGTTTTGAATTCATTATGATGAATGAATATCTGGAAATACAATTCTGGATTGTTATCACTACAGCTAAATAATAAACCATCAAGTTGCACCTAGTCTTTCCATATGATTAGGTATTACTATATGTATGATGATTTAAAAAATGGAGTGCAATAATGATGATTATAATAATAGGAATTATACTAATGATGATAATAATTAAAGATTGTTAATAATGATATGATATTTATAAAGCACTGTAATATGTACCATTGTGGTCTTATTGTTACAGAAAGTGAGAGTTTTAATTCATCCTTTATTCTCCATAATTGTAATTCCTCTATTATCTCGCTGGGCAGTTAGTGAGGTTATTCAACAGCAAATGATTTACAATGTCATGACATCTTTTTCTTCTGCTTGATGATTTTCAGATATGTAGCCACAACAAGTGGAGCTCTGTGGGTGTATCCAGGAACACTGATGTCAAAGACCTTTGACCCGGCCAGGAGACCATGGTAAGACATAATTACTTACTAAATCTGTTTCCATCATATAGAAAATATATCAGCAAATGGATAATATTCACTTATATTTTTAATGGGAAAGGATCATCAAAATTAGCGTAGGGTCTTATGGTAATACTTGGTATAAAATAACATGTACTGTATATTCATACCCATCTTGGAGAATTGCTCTCTGGAATTATATCACCAAAGAAGAGACTACATTGATCGATACATAAACTGATGATAAAAACATTTTGTTGTAAACTTTGAATATATTGCGTCCATAATATTTCACTTTTGCACTGTAATTGCATACAAATTTCCATGTTATTAGTACATCACAATAATAAAATGGATATATATTGTAAAAGCAAAGATAAAGAATTTATTATTATGTTTTCTTTTTTTTCCACCAGGTACAAACGAGCCTTGGAGAACCCTGGTAGAATCACCCTGACCTCTCCCTATCTGGACAATGGTGGCGCTGGTTACATCGTCACACTCAGCAGGGTCATCTTTGAAGGAAGGTTAGTATTGCTGCATTTTAGTTCATTATTTTTGCAAAAAATAAATAAAATAGGCATTTAAATGAAGCATTGTATTACCAAACTGATTTTAGAAATGTATCAAGTTGAAGACATGACATAATCACTACATATTTATTTTGTGCCCAAAAACTCATAATTTTTTAGTGAAGGGAAAGTTTTGTTTACATTGCTCAAATATAAATACTATTTTCATTGTTGCCATTTGAAATATAATATTAGGCATTATAAATGTTTTTAGTGGCTTTGCTAATTACAGTATAAACTTCTATTGATATTTTAAAATTGCAGATCCAGTGGATACCACACAGAGGCAGATAATGCAGTAGCAGTGATGGGCATTGACCTGACTCTAGCGTATTTCTACCAACTGCTAGTGGAGACGCTGCCCGTCTGTGAAGAAGAACATATTAGGTATGTAGCCGCATAGTTTCAACCATGGGCGTCGATCTGTCCGGAAAACACAATACATTGGTGGGGCGAGCTATTGTTCACAAACAATGCTCGCCCCCCCAATGCATTGTGTTTTCCGAACAGATCGACGCCCCTGGTTTCAACCATCAAATGTTATACCATGGTTTTCAACCATAAAGATGCACAATGCTAGAAATTAACCTTTTTGCCTTGTGGCCCAGTCGGGAAATTAAAAACAAGATTGTTCGACTTTGAGTGGCCCGAAACCTAAATCTGGTGGCCCCAAACAATGAAAAACATAACAAATTCTGTTAAATCTGGTTGCCCGAACGGGCCAGTAGAATTTAGGATCAATGAAATTTGGTGGCCCGGGCACTGGATGCATATTACATGTATCATTGAACTGAAACCATAATAACAAGTTGTTATTACATGATTTTGTCAAGGTAACTATGTTTGTTGTGATATACTTAGTACTTGTCATATTTGCTGTCCTTGTATATCCTTGGATATCCTTACATAAGAATGCTTCAACGTAATCTTAAATTGATCATGTGAGATTCATGATACATTTATTACCAATCAGTTTGCATCGACCCTCAGTTTGTATTTGTGCACCACGGGTGTCTAACGACAGATGTGCACGCATTATAAATATATAGTTAATATTAGTAGGATTATTATTATTAAATTTATCATATTTATCTTGTTTACATCTCTCTTTTTGTAGGTGTTTTGTGATGGATGAGAGAGGGTATCTTGTTGCGCATCCTTACTTTGTTGAACCACTCGGCAGAGGCCCCATGGAGAAACAGCACATCACTCACCAGGTTTGTAGAAACATATACTGCTCATTCTACTAGTACTGCCTCTGAGAAGTCTATGATTTTGTATGCTAAATATATTCCTGTGGTACCTATGGACATACATTGTACCTGTATGCAAATGTTCAAATCAAGCACACAATTCGACCCCTTGTGTATGGGAACCTGTTGGGCTATGTACAAAGTTTACAGGGATTTCAGATCATATCGAAGGGAACAGGTTAACAAAATGGAGGCTAATTTTAGCTGACTCTAAAGGAAATTTTATTGATCGATTAACAACCTTTAACAAATTTCTTCCATCGATCTTCCTTCGCCCTTACAGGACATGCTTGTATCCAACTATGGACACGCTGTATGCAAATTTCCAAATCAAGCATGCATACAACTTGACAAAATAGGGGTTGATTTGCAAGGAAATTATTTAATTTAGAAAACTCGAGAGAGGAAATTTGATTGTATATATGATTATCAACCATTTACAAATTCCTTCTGTCGTCCTTCACCCATACAGGAGGTGCTCGTATCGAACGACGTGCTCTACCACACCGAGTTTGTTCAGAAGCTGCGTTGTAACCGCATCGGCAACAGAACCGTGCAACGCTACTACGCCTTCAACACTAGTTACAGCGAGGGCGTCGTGGCCAACAAGTTCCACAGCGAACACTGCATCCAGTACAAGATGACTCCCGTGCCGTTCAGCAACACGTTTGTGGGCGTGGTCAACGAGACGTGCGACTTTGTGACGGCCTTCTGCCCATGCAGCATGGTAAGTTAACACAATATCTCGCTTTATTCCCCCGACCGACGTCAGGTTATGGAAGGAGACTGAAATTGCACAAGTATAATGATGTATGTCACAAGGTAATTTGCATCTCTGAACTCCTCACAGTTGCTCTGTGACAGGTGCTTAGGTGGAGTTAAGGTGTGATGATGGAGCCATTTTGAATGCAGAGCGGTCATCAGGTTCTTGTTCTTTTTAATTGATGTAATTTAGAATATATGCAGTATTTGATATCAGTCATGGTGCATTTAGATTGATCGTCTGTGTCTGAACTGCCATCGTATGGAGCAGGAGTTATTGTCTCTCTCCCTGTACACTGCATCTTGACAATTATCCTGTCTTTTTTCAATTACATTTTTGTCAATAACTTCTTCTAAAAAGTTGTTATTTGTATCTGTGAATGCATACTGCATCTTGACAATTATCCTGTCTTTTTTCAATTACATTTTTAGTCAAAAAAAAGATCTTCTAAAAAGTTTGTATGTGTACCTTATTCCATCTTTTATTTTATCAAATTTATTTTATCTCATCTAGGTTGACAGACTCTGTCTGAACTGTCACCGCATGGAACAGGAGTGTGTGTATCCCTGTGAATGCACACTGTATCTTGACAATTATCCTGTCTTTTTTCAATTAAATTCTTGTCAAAAACATCTTCTAAAAAGATTAAAACTTTATCTCATCTTTTATCTTATTTATTTTATCTTTTCTAGGTTGACAGACTCTGTCTGAATTGTCACCGCATGGAGCAGGAGGAGTGTGAATGTCCCTGTGAGTGTACACTGGACCTGGACCCGTGCTCTGGAAACATACTCAATGCTGATGATGATGAGTAAGCATTCTAGTCCCTCTTCTCGAATTCCTTTTTCTGTTTTTTTTTAAATATCCAACTAGCAGATGAGAGTTTGTTTTTTAAGTTTGTCTGCCTTGCATTATTTTGAATAAACCCTGGTCCTTGCTGCATGTAAAATACTCTTCATGTTGACCATGACATTTTGTAATGCTTTACCAGTTCAGGACGGGTCCAAACATACTTGGGCTGGGGTCTATGGCAAATGCATGTTATACAGATAATCAAATAGTCTTGAAACTGTTTAATTATTGATGTACAAGTAGTGGAAATGAATAAAGAAGAGATACATGTTCATGTACCATCTTTATACTCTAATTGTTCTCTTTTTAGCAAGCTATTCTAATCCAAAATGTTTAAGACAATTACAAAACATTTATGAATGATTACAGCCCCATACAAAGAGTTTCATGTTGGTTTCTTTTTTGTTGTTCCAGCAACCCTAGCTGTCCGGGTATGGAGGAGAATGCCGGTCTGCCTGAAGTTGAAGAAGACATCACTGAAGAGCTTCCCCAATGCCAGGACTTCCAGTGTGATCATAGGACCACTGCAGGGTGAGTAATGAGAAGATCTGGGGGGTGTTTCACAAAGATCCTAAGTTGAACTTCACTCTAAGTTGGACTTAAAAAGTATTGAAAGCTGTTAGTTTCTGTGAAAACAAATTCTTAAAGTCTAAAAATCATTAAAGGTTGTTTCAATTCATATCAAAGATATTTCATGTTCTTCAGATAAAATTTATGAAAAGTCTAGAATACTTGCATTTTTGCTTTTGAATGTATTTTGTTCCAAGGCTACAAATGGCTTACCATACTTTTTAAGTCCAACTTAGAGTTCAGTTGAACTTAGGATCTTTGTGAAACACCCCCTGGTTGCAAGCTCTCAAGGGAGTTGAAATGGCACAATGAAAAGTGCTGGCTAGAATAGAACCCATTGACCAGAAATGCGCAAATCTAATGGCTCAAATGCGCATATGTTCTGACTTGCAATTAACAATTATTTATGCAACACCCCCAGGGGAATAATAGGTCAGTTTGCTCAACAGAAATAAATATAAAGTGCTATAAAAATAGCTTTCTGTTGTTGTTCATGATGATAACAGTTTACCAAACAATTATTAGAAATTTGTCAGGTGATTTCATTACAAATATCTTTTTTTGGTAGCAGTCTTAGTAATATATTGTACAATATACTCTTTCATAGCAATCTAGCTGTGAAAAATAGAGAGTTTGATAGTTACAAATTTGTAATGTATTAATTCCTTTTTGTTTGCAGGACGTGTCGTGGAGTGATGGACTGTGAATGGTGTGAATATGACCAAGATGCCAGCAGTCCTTTAGATGATCCATTCTGCGCCACACAGCGAGAGTGCTTTGGGGGAGTTATAGGGGCTGCAACACCCTATGGAGATGAGATAGGTAAGGATTTAGAAGAAAGGACTACTTTCTAATTTCTCATCTAAATAGACAAGAAGTTAAAAACTGCTTAAAACTGCTTAAACATGCTTATCTACTAATAATTGCGAGTGTAATAATAATAATAATAATGGTATTTATTCAACAAAATGTCACATTCGCAGCTACAAGCTGAATTGCAGTGTCATGTGCAACAATATTTATAAACATGGAAATAACATTAATAATAATAATAATAATATTTTCGATTTATATAGCGCCTAATATGATTGATAATCATCTCTTAGCGCTTTACAATTATATTATTACCCCGGTTATTGGATGCATACTTCAATCAATCCAGCACACAAAGTGCACGTTTATAAAAATGAGAGTCGGGAAGGAGCCTTAGCATTTGATCCTAGCAGAATCTTTGTCAGAGGATTCAGTCACGTTCATCGATTTTGTCCACAACCATGATTTGACTCTCCAATTCCACACCTGAGTATCCAGAACTGATGTGTGATCCTAGCGATCACTGATATCTGGAATAATGGAGGGAGAAGAAGAAGGAAGAAGATTATCTTTTATAACGAGGAACCTGATAAAGTTGAGTTAATTTCACAGGTCCAGGTCCAGTGTATGTTATTATTTTTTAAGCCATGATACAACAAGATATCTAATATTAAATTGGTCCTAGGTGCTTGTTATTATGAGGTTTCACTGTAATTTATCTCTTTCTTGTATGTTTTTCTTTCCAGTTGTGGTCCACCGGTCCTACATCTTTGAGTCTAACGCAAACGCCCATGTCGGTCCCGTAGCAGGGGCCCTTCTCGGGGTGATTCTATCCCTAGCTCTCGTCATCTACATCTACCGTCACCACATTACAAACCAGGAGCGTCGTCGGCGTGAGATGGCA
Organism: Echinarachnius parma; assembly: GCA_037951105.1. Classification (NCBI taxonomy): domain Eukaryota; kingdom Metazoa; phylum Echinodermata; class Echinoidea; order Clypeasteroida; family Echinarachniidae; genus Echinarachnius; species Echinarachnius parma. The sequence continues at coordinate 158,729 of JBAMJV010000173.1, forward strand.
GCGAACGGGTCGGATACCTCAGTGAGGATGACGCAGGGGGATGCGGATGTGGTGGAGGGGCCAGAGCAGGAGAGAGGGAGTGGGTCGCCCGAAAATCAGCCTCCACCTGGGGCATGTAAGTAACTTCAAATGTACTCCTATTGGCCTGGGGTCTGGCAATCAATCCTTTAAAAATCAATATAATTCCACTAACAGATATTATCAAGTCCCAATTTCATACTAGCTCTTAAATTATATTTTCTTTCATATAAGACAGTAATCTTGCAATTTTTAAATTTTTGGTTGAAAAAGGAGGACAGTATCTTCACCATGTATATGATGTTTTGGTTGCATCATATTTCCATATTTGATATGACACAACAATTTAGTGATTATCCTCTTCTATGTTCTTATCTTTCAACCAATAGATGCCCAGGGTAACATCATCCTAGCAGCGCTTCACCACCCCAGCCCTTATCACCAGCGAATGAGACAGGGGATCCGCATCTGGCGTCGTCAGGGCCAGGCACCTAGCGAGAGCGACCACGGTTACAGCACCATGACACCGCACGAGGACAGCGAATACCAGTACGTCGAACCGGAACCTGTCGCGACATCGCCGGAGTGCAGAAACATAGTCGACCCGCCTCCGGGAATGATACACGTGGATCGGTCGCGGGATGCGCACGGTGTTACGTGTAGGACTGCGCTCTTAGAGCAAGACTGTACACCGCCCTCTTGTGTTAATAACCCACTGGGGCCGTCCAGCGTACCAAAGATTGACCCTCCGCCGCAAACGGTTCTGCCGCGGAGGTCGCATCATATGCGTACGAGAGCGCAAGTACATTCTGTGGATACGACGTGTTAGCAGTGAGAGCAATAAAGACTCTATTCGTTCAATTTATTAGCAAGAGCGCAAAGGACTCATGTGGAAACCAAATTTGAGGAGAGATAAAGACTCTGTGAATCGTCTTCAAAAGGCACCAAATTCAGACCCAATGATGTGTCAAAGAATGTATCGACGTTACCCTGTATTTATTGTGAAGTGTGTACATACTACGCCAACTTGGAGAGGAGATTTCAACTGCCAAAGTATTAATTTTTGTACCGATATTTGAAAGGATCAAAGCGTACGTTGTGGTCAGTGTGTCATGCCATGTGTTGCATCGACTGTTTTATAGAGAGAATCCTTATGTCTTCAGCTATTTTCATCCTTGTACTCAGTGTACTCAATATGGAATGCCAAATGTCTATTTATGATACCTTATACCCAGTTTAATGGCTATAGTTTTATATTGTCGTATTTGGTGTATTAATAATTTTCTTATAATGATAATGTATTGACAAAACATGTATGGACTAGTTAGATGATGATCATGATGACCAATTTCCAGTACATTTTACTGAAAAAAAATCATCAAACAAATCATTTTTGTACCACATGAGATTAATGAATGTGTCAGAAATGAGTTCATTCTTTGTGCATTTTGTCATTCTTTAAAAAAGTAAAAATTTGAGGTTAATTACATTTAGGAAAATTAAATGATGAGCTGAATATTCAATATTTGTTCCAAACCTTTCAATTTTATTTGTTTAAAACTTCCAAAATATAAACATTGTTTGTGTGCCAAACCAATTAATTTGTGATGCCAAATGTTCTCAAGTCATTCATGTTTAATTTGGAACCAATTAAAAACCATACCATGTGGTTTTACAACATCGTACAAATATTTGTTTAGATTCATCATAATATCACAGATATTCGGTTTAATAAGTAAAATTTGTAAATTCCGCATGACTTGTGTAAAAAACAAAACACCTATCATAAAATCCTTGAACTGTTTAGTATATGAATTCTACGCATTAATATTATTATTGCTTTGCTTGGGCTGGGATCACATATTTTCTATAAATAATCAAAGTAGTTATAACCCTTGATGAGTAAAACAATTCAACTCCAAACACAGAAACAACAGATAGCGTTTGTGTCAAACAGATTTTTATCGGTAGTCTACATAATTATTATATATTTTGGGCCTTTGTTTCTAGAATTATTTCATTCTTGGTCCTTCTCATCACAATTTGTATGCAATTGTATTGATTTTTTTTAAATAAGTTTTTGAATTGCCAAATGAATATGAATGCAAAGTGAAATGCCAAATGTCTTGATTGATCCATTCAGTTTCTTCTTATCACATACATATCTTCCTTATTTCATATCAAATTTTAGCTCATCTTTATCTTCATTAATGCCAAATGTTTTTAATTATATGTACTCAGTATGTGATACCTTGCGAGTGAGCATTTGCTACTATTCCATGTTATGAATCCAGAGAATATGGAATCTTTTGTGATTTATTTCTGCCCAAAATGTATTTGTGATGCATCGGCGGTTATTTTTTATTACTTTTTATTAATTGAAATATCAAATTCTTCTCTTCCTTATTGCTATGCATGATGTTTGTTTGCAATAATGTTCAATAGATTATCTTCATATAATATGTATTCATCGTCATTGTCTGTCAACACATTATTTTTTTAGTGTGTACTTTGCTTTTTACAGCTAGTGATTTATATTGCAGATAACTTAATCGATTTTCCCTTCATACCAAATTTTCTGCAACTTGATTTTGATAATAGAATGATGAATGCTAAAAGCAAGATTAATTTTTGTTGTAATTACGTCAAGTTTTTCTTATTTTAGCAAGTGGATAGATACAGGAAAACTTTGCCAAATATTGTCTGTTGTCTGTATATTATTAACTTATATTATATTTGTACATATTTTTTTGTTGTAAAAGAGAGAAGAAGAGGTCATGAAACAATGTTCCCACCTTAGTTACTATGCCATATGTATTCATTTATTTTGTATTCCAATTTCATACCTCTTTTCAGATTTGTAAAGTTTATGTTTCGTATATGTATGTAGAACTTTTCACACTTATGTTTTAATAGACATACATGTATATGAAAGATAATTAGTCATAACCTTGAATACCATTATTTTGATTATACATCATGTTCATTTTCTTCATCTGGAAATCTGAATGAGAACAGTAACACTGTCTGCCCCACATATTAGCTATTTGAAGAGTTCATTTGCAAAAAATGGGGGGTGTTGCATAAAGAGTTGCGATTAATCGCAGGTCGGTAAATGCGCCTAAATGTGCAAATCTGATCGGCTCAAGGGCGCATGTTTTCTGACTTGCGATCAATCGCAACCTTGCAACTTTGCGATTAATCGCAACTCTTTATGTAACACCTCCCTGATGTTGCGATTTTAATAAATCAACATTTTGATTGGCACTGTGTCAGTATTAATTTTGAGCCATGATTATATGATGGTACCACTATTCTTCAAATACTAGAAATCTTCTTTTTTTTGCATTTTAAATCTTCATTTGTTCTGCATCTTTTTTCTTCCTTCCACTGTTTTCACCTTTTGCTTGTATTAAATGAGTACAGTACTAGATTCTTTAAAAACAGTAACAGTAAATTGAACAGACATGAAGTACTGAAGTGTGATTTCCCTGCTATTCGTTGCTTTGGTAATAAATGGTTTCTAACAATGTCAGGCAAGCCAAAGCAAATCAATTGTGACCTAGCGGTAACTAAGGAAGCAGTCGGCCAGCTCCAAGTTGTTTAGAACCATTAACTATGTTATTACGACACAATGTGATGTAATTATGTCACAGTTATAGGGCTACCTACTCATTTCAGGGGGCTATTTTGAAAATTAGGGGGCAAAGTCGCCCTCAGCCCCCGTGTATTTCCTACCCTGATTGCCATGGGTAATGGTTATAAGCAATGTCAGGCAAGCCAAAGCAAATCAATTGTGACCTAGCGGTAATTAAATACGCAATCAGCCAGCCCAATTCGAAGGACAAGCTAATACTAATAGCATACCTTGTTAGGAAGAAAAATACTGCTGAAAACTGCTCGTCTTCTAAAACAAAATTACCTGTGTAATAAAAAGAGAATCAATTGTGGGTCTAAGCTTTCGATCCTAGCAGAATCTCACATCCCATTCATACTTGCGTCTAGCACTGGCTCTGCCAGTAGCCAGTGCCGAGCCACTGTTTGCGCAAGTATGAATGAACAGTGGCTTAAGTCAGTGCCGAGCCAGTGCCAGACACAGTCAAGTATGAATGAAACAGTGGCCTGGATTGTGCACGCGCATTATGATTTTGCTCTATCTACATGCGTGCTCTGCACACAGGTTTTGCACAGCCATTGTGACGTCACAATACAATAGGGTTCACTGTACTACTTGTCCAGTGTTGATGCCTAGTATGAATGGGTAGACATCTTATCCCAGGCCAGTGCCAGGCCAGTGCCGAGCCAGTGCTAGACGCAAGTATGAATGGGGTGTTTGTCAGCAGCGTTAACTACCTGTATATTATTATTGATTTTGAGATTGAAATTTGTCTGTCCTCTTCTCAGGAAGCCGTTTAAAGTGTTTCTATTGTTCTCAGTAGTAAGATGAATTCACATCAGGCGACTCAATAATGCTGTGCAACTTTTCACGGCTGCCGAATTTCATCACAATGGTTTACGATCATTTATATTATCTTCCATTCTTCATTCATGATGTGATAGAAAAATTAAAACTGGTTAATTTCTAATGATATTTTTAGAACTTGCAAATTAATTGAATGCATATTTATTATAATAAAAAGGGTCAGGTAAAGACAGGATGATATTATCACCTGAGAATTACCAGACAGCAAAATAGGACATTCATTTCCTTTTAGTTTGAAGGATCAAACTATTTTAGACAAACCATTTGTTTAATAAGTGGGAAATATTTGTATAATTCATTATTTATATACTTTTATATTCTTACAGGGTTACAGCAAAATGAATTAATATTGTTCACTATGCACACACATAATGTTTGAATGTAATCGTTGCAGATTATGTAGATTTCTTGTATAATTATTCCTGATGAAATGCATGTCTTTATCCTATCATACATGAAAAGGGTTAGCATATATATGTTGTACCAAACTATAACAGTACATCATGCAATTATAAAAGAGTAATTAAACATTATTTTAATTTGAAAAAAAATGAATCATCATTCAGTATATTAGTGATGATAAATAATTCTGAATTGAAAAAGAATAATATGACTTACTAATTATGTCAGTGCATATTGTATAATGAATTAATAAATACAAATGCTATTTCATCATACAGATAATGTTAATTTGTGTATTTTCTTGCATTTTTTTATAAGAGAAGTTTAACCATAATTAAAATTGCGCAAATGAATAAATGTATGAATTAAAAAATATGTGGTAAATGAGTGAATGAATGCTCAATGGCAGAATGGTGGATGGATGATGGATGGATGGATGGATGGATATATGGAGATAGTGACGGATGGATGTATGAATGGATGATTGAAGGGATTGATGGATGGATGGATGGATATATGGAGATAGTGACGGTTGGTGTTTGAATGGATGAGTGGAGGGATTGATGGATGGATGGATGGATGGCTGGAGGGATTGATGGATGGAGGGATGGATGAAGAGATGGAGGGATGGATGAAGAGATGGCGGGATGGATTATTGATGGATGGGTGGAGGGATCGATTGATGAAAGGATGGATGGATCAATAGAGGGATGGGTGGAGGGAAGGATGGAGAGATTGATTGATGGATGGATGGATCTAGGGATGGATTAATGGATGGATGAATGAACAATTAAAAGGATGAAATAATGTATTGTCTAATCCCTGGAAACTAATTATGTCTGCTTTTAATTTAGATAACAGGGAAGTCTGCCAATTAATATTTCTTCTTTTATAACATGTTTTTTCTTCTAAATACTCGATACATTATTTTTTTTGCAAATAACTCTGTTTAATTTGCCAGCTATGCTGAGGCTATCTCGTTTTTAGTTTATGAAATACTCCCTCTACGGCACTGAACCGACAACCGTCCCGTCGCTTTTTGAGTTTCGTTTTGTAGTCTGCAAGTCGATTGAGGTCTCGATCTCGCGTCGAAAATGGATCCAGAAAGTTTTGACAAGGAGCTTTTACTGCGTTATTTGCGAGGAGAGATACCTTTCGAGCAATTAGTTCAAGGACATCAGGTTAGTATGGAAAATAGATTAAAGACGGGCATTTTATTCTCTCCTCAGAATAATATATCGTCGATATGTACATTTTCAATGAGCAGAAAATATAATGTAATTTCCGGTCATGTTTACAACGGTGGATTTGGATGCTGTAGATTCTAATTTATTTATTTCCCCTATTCGTAGCTTCTTGAATCAAACATGCAGCTTCAATGTTGTCAATATCAATACATATTATATGACTCTAGTGTCTAACATTACGCATTATTGATATTTGGGTGTTTTAAGGGCTAAACTAGACTAAATTAATTGACATTCAATTGAAATGACAACAAAAAGAAATGGCAATGTCAAATGATCTTAATGTTGTGATGAAAACGATGAAGGAGATTGTGATGCATGCTGATAAGTGAAACCGAGAAATTAATGATAATGGCAATGACAGTAGGCTATCGAAGTCGATGACATTGACAACTGTCTACATGCGACGTTTCGCACTTACACTAGGCATAACCAAATGAAAATTAAAATTGCACGAAAATAATGCAAATGGTATTCAATGGGTTGGGACTTACATAATGTAAATCATTATGCCCTTTGAAATAAAAAAAACAACTGATATTTGCCCAAAATATGGTATTTAATCCATTTGTTGTGTCACCATTTTCGCCATTCGTTTTATGGCGCGGTGTGCTGTGAGCTTACATTTCGCGTGCGCGCCCCACCGCCAGAGCCCACCGCTGTCGCTACCCGATCGCGCGGCATAGGCCGCATGCAGCACACGCGGCGGCGTATCGCAGCGGCGAACGAGGGCTAAATTCACCAAATCGTGGCCCCACAACCCTCGGTTTGTGCGATAAAACGAATGTGTGAGACTGCTTGAGGCAGAAAAAACTTCCGAGATTATATTGTAAAAACACCTGAATCTTCCAAAAATACAATTTTCCAAACTGCGGAATACTTCCGATTGCTCTAAAATTCGATATTTCAGCAAAGTTCACTGCGAAAATGCGGCAAAAAATGACTTACCGATGTCGAAATTGATCGAGTTTCTTGATTCAAAACACGAACCGGATCTATGATTTTTACTAGTACCTCTTGTGTATACTTCACATGCATACTACGTGGTTCAGTCAGCTGTTAGACCGCATTACATTAGGAAAAATAGTATATCCCTCCACCCTTGCAATAGTGAAGTTGCATTGCCCACAATCAAATATCGCGCAAACTACGTGTACAAAAATATGGTCTACGCACGCGCGCCATGTAACGCCGAATGCCGATGCCTACTTACACAAGTAAGTTTGTCCAGAATTTGATTCATAATTTTTGCTTTCTATTTCGACTGGATCAACTAATTTATTGTTACATTCTTCACCCGTTACTGTTAGGGCTTCGAACAGGATGAACCAGATGTAGAAACACCACTAGAGCAAGAGGCATCATCGGATAAGGAGCAAAACGATGGGAACGATGAAGGGGAAGAAGAAGATGATGATGAGGAGGAGGAAGATGAGGAGGAGGAAGATTCTGACGCTGTTATAGAGGTTGAAACAACACAAGTTGGTACTGCAGGGCCAAGCCGTGGTAAAGGTTAAATTTTGATGTTTTGGTAATACTATAGGCCTAGTTATTATGGACTTATGGTTAATTGGAGGTAAAATCTGTCCAGTCGACAAGGTTAATTATAATTTGAAAAAGAGTATAGTTCGTTGACCCTGTTGATAAGTACACCACATCCTGCACTTCTCGACCAAGTCAAAGTGACATAATAATTTAGCAAGTTGATTGTGGTTGTTATAACGAAAGAAGAAGAAAAAGAGAAAGAAGATCAACATATTCAATTTCATTGAATATATTACTTGATTATTACTTGAACATGGGAGCCGATAGAAACTAGATAAATCATTCTAAAATCCAAAATGTAGTAATTTTTAATTCAAATTTAATGAAGTTCGAAACTCACATGGTATTTATTATTATTACGGGACTTCACATGTGATGGTTTTGTCCTGAGAGCCTTAAATCAGTAGAACTCAACTTAGAAATAATGCGCTTGCATTTACCGGCCCACGGTATTGGGACTCTTTAAATTGTTCTGTTAGACAGGCCGTCAGCCTATCTGTATTTAAACGTAAGCTGAAATCCCTTTTACTTGCCAATTATTATGAACCCTAATTATTATACAAATAACTTGAGCATTGGATTTTGTCCCAGTAACAGTGTGTCCAAGTTATGTAAAGCCTTTATTTTTTTGTTTTGATTTTAAATTTTGATTTATATTTTTTAGTCTTGTACAATTTCAAAACTTAGTCTCCTATCCCTTTTGTACCTCCCTTCCCGTCTCCTCTCCACTTCTCTTCTCTCCTCTTTTCTTTCTCTTCCAATCTCTTACAATCATATTGTTTATCTTTAGATGTTCATTGTTAATTGAGCAAATAACTTTACTTTGGCCTGTTCTCTGTTAATTTTTTTCCCTGTATAATGTTGATTATATTGTTGAGAATTTATAGGAGACCTACAATCTACAAGCATTGCGCTTTTTAGTAGACCTCCTTTTTCCAATCTGTTTACCCGTATTCATTGTAAACTTGTATTTTGTTTGTTGTTGGAAATAAACGATCATTCATTCATTCATTCATTCAAATGGCCATTTCAAGCCTGTGTTAATTCTTTTACTCACATTTATCAAGCAGGGAGAGGACTAATCTCTACAGATGAAACCTCCAGCCAGGATGAGTTCCTGGAGATGACAGGTGAGAAAATCATTATTGGCCAAAATCATTTCATTTTAGGGTAAATATATTAATATTTTGTGTGCCCTCTCATAAAAATGTAAGTACCCCCCCCCCCATGCCCCCCATTGGAAAAATCTTAGCTAAGCCACTGGTTAGAAAAAAAAGTTCACTTCTTGACCGGTTCCCTTCTAGATTTTTAAAAATCATTACCATGGACAAAATGTCAAGGCCTAGCAAAGACTTTTTACCCACCTCATCACTCAATCCTCACAATTTTACCAGATCTGATATGATTTGATTTGATTTGATTTGATTTGATTTATAGATGAGGGTGCGATGAACCTTGAGCTTCAGCTGATGCGGGGGTCCCGGCGGAGGCGCCCGATGCCCGTGGGGGAGGGGAAGATGTCCCGGCCGAGGAGGAAACGGACCAGAGTGCCCAAGGACCTCAGGGGACTGCTGGGACAGGCTCACCTCTGCTTCGCTCGCAAGGAACATGATCAGGCCATCAAGATGTGCATGGAGATCATCCGCCGGGCACCTCGTAGCGTGGAGCCCTTCCAGCTCCTCGTCATGATATACGAGGACCAGGGCGATATGGAGAAAGCTATGCAGGTATACCTAAATACAGTGTCGTTGTGGACTTTGGCCTTTATCTTTAGGTAATTCCTATTGTTCAAATGTTACAATAGTGGGGGATGAAAGAATAGAAAATCTCCCCTGAACAATGGGTATCACTCACAAATCCATGCCAGTGGTCATATAGTCCAGCCTCAAGGCTTTTTTTCAGAGAACTCGGACCTGAATTCAGACTCGGACCTGAGGCCTCATGTAGAATGAAGAATTAAAAAAAATGTAGAATGAAAATAATTATTATTATACAATTTTTACTCTTTATGTTTTTCTACTGATTTTATCAAGATATAAGGGGGGGGGGGAGTGAGGCATGTGGCCCCCTCCCTATGCCACTTGCATTTTGTAACGTTGGCATGATTGATTATCATTGCTTTGTAGTTCAAACTGATTGCAGCCCACGTTTCACCCAGAGATACAGAGCAGTGGCAACAACTGGCTGAGATGTGCATCGAGAGGAACGACCTGAAAAAAGCTGTGTACTGCTACACAAAAGGTATGTTCATCGTCTGAATATAACCAAACACAGAGCTGACTCAACCTGATCTAACTGGTTTTCAGTCAGAATACAGTCCTGCCCAATCAGTGGGAGCCAATCAGTTGGCTCCCGACTGGCAAATTCAAAATTGTGATGCAGCGCACGCTGAACCAATTCTACCAATAACCAGTCGGATTGGGTCGAGTCCGCTGTGTATGCATTTGGTTTAAGACATTTATGAAGTCTGGGCCCATATTCATGAAAGCCTGCTTAGTTCCTTGCTAAGTCTATTTCGATGACATGGCTAAAAATGATACACAATATCTATAATCTTACAGTTGCTATCTAAGGTTAACTTAGAGGGTACCTAAGGCTTACCCAGTTGACTCTACTTGGGGACTAGGGAAGCTATTTGTTGCTCAATAAACTGCACTTGTAAAATACACTTAGCAAGGAACTAAGCTAGTGGGGTTTCATGAATATGGGCCCTGGACAATATCCTTTTTAAAATTTTAAAATAAATCATTCTAAACTCAGACCTGCATTTTGATGAACACCTATTTATATATTATTATAATTTGTTTTCACCATGAATTGTAATATACAGGAACAAATAATCATTTCCATTACAGTTACATTTATTGATTACTCATGAAACGGAGAGAAAAAGGGAGAAAATATATATAGTTCAGATTCTATGTATGATCTTATGACAATTTATTTGAATATAAAGGCACCACATCAGGTTTCAATTTAAACTTTCAATTCACAGTTATTTGGAATAATTAATCAGATGTAAAAAATGATATGTTTATTGTTCTCTTATTTTCTAGCCCTCAAAGTGAAACACAAGAACATTCATCTTGATACCTCAGAAAGATTTAGGAGATCATAGGAGAGCCAGTGAAATAAGCAAGTCTTTCCAACTCTTGATAAAAGTCTTGCTTTGGACAAATTATAATCAATTTATTGATATCAAAGCAATTTTTTAAACCCCCTTAAAAAATAAAGACATAAACAAATTTAACTAGATGCGATACATTCCTCTTCATCAATTTCTCATTCTCTAGCCCTCAAAGTGAAGCACAAGCACATACCTCTGCTCCATGCGAGAGCTAACCTCTATTCCGAGTTAGGAGAACACAGGAAAGCAAGCGAGTCTTACCAACTCATCATCAAAATGCTGCCGCCTCACGAATCACAGAAAGGAATCCAACTGGCCAGAGGACTTGTCCAGGTAATGATTTAATTTATCTCCATTCTGAAATCAACCCTCCACACTAACTTTTTTCTATGTGCCCATAAGCGCAATCAAAATGAATTATCAAATTTTACTTGCCTGAACATACATTTTACTCGTGTCGAGCCCTGCTGAAATGATCTTAACACATGCTTTATTTCTATATTTCAGATACAGTATTGCATTAAGATCAGATAAGAAAGCATGAAAGTTGGTAAATATTTTCTAAACCCTCTTTGTGAAAGCTTCCCATTATAAAGCTGTAGTCAGGTGTTTAAGAATGTAAACTTTCCCCATTTAATATCTTTCTGTGCTATTTGTTGTTCAGACTTGTCACAAGCTTGGAGATACAACGATGGCTATCAACACACTGGAACTCATGTTCAAGAAATACCCTGCGCATATCAACTCTGAAGGTAAATTTAAATTGTTGCTCGTAAGAATTATTATAAGAACTTATCTTTCTTCATTCTCTGTAAGTCTTACATTATTTGAATAGGAAATTTGCCCTTGATATAACTGTTTTGATTCGTTCGCAACTAAGAGAAAGGAGGCAATATTTTCAGGTTGTCCGTCTGTCCATCCGTTTGTTCTGTTCTTGTAATTGAGATATCTCAAGAACCGGCTAACATATTACATCAAACTTAATGGTACCTGTATTTATCTTGAGGAGCAGATGAATTGATTTTGGAGATAAGGAGGTTAAAGGTCAAAGGTCGCAGTGCTCATTATACAGTATATGTAAAAAAATCAAGTTGATGTACATGAGCGCTAGTGTGGTGTGAGAGCTGACTTTAATTTTGCTGATGATGCGTGGTCCAGACAAATTTTCTGTTAAGGGGTAGTTTAGTTTTGGTAGAGAGGGCGCTGTAGATCACAATTTTTTTGTGAGGTAATGAAAAACTGAGTGTCGAATTTGAGAGAACATGCAATTTTAATGGCAGAATAAACTTTATTTGGTCAAAATCGACCCAGAAACGGCTGAAATATCACTAAATATATCTTATCTTATAATTATTTGGGGCCCAAATAATTAGATGATTTTTAGAAAGAAAAAAAAAAAATGCTTGCACTTTTTCAAAAATTTTCAAAAGCGTTTTTTAAATAGTTGTTGATGATCTCGCTATTTAATCATTATATCAATAAAACATCACATGCATAATTTTGTATGAAAAATGGTTAAAACCAATGCCTTTTTAAAAAGCGCCCTCTTGTGTTTCAATGGCTCTTTTTGAATGATAACAGGCTTTTTACTTAGTCGTTTGTAATTTTGTATACCTTTCGAGCATGGTGGAGTTATAACTATTAGTTTATAATGTTACTGTGCAGGTTTTGGCTACTTAAGTTCAGCCTTACCAAAACTAAACTACCCCTTTAAAACCCAATGGTTACACACTCAAATATTATTTTTTCAAATACATTCTTTATCATCTGTTTTATCTCATTAAAGATGTGAACAACTTGTCAGAGCTGTACATCACAAGTCGGCAGTACATGAGCGCAATCAAGTTGATGTGCGACTACTGCGGGGTGAAAGCAGACTTCAACAACGCTGATGAAACATCACAAACTAATGAGTAAGAATCAACTTAGAATATATCAGTTTGTAAGCATTTTGATCAATAACCTTTTGAAATTTTCTGGAAATATTTGTCTCATGCATTCATAAAAGAGTGCAAGTACTTACTTTCATTGTTTTTAATAGTTTGAAATTATCACACATTATCCCATAATACTCATAGTATAATTTTGAAACACAATGTTAAGCATAGGCTACTCAGTTGAGTTTTAAAATGAAAATAAGAGATTATATTTTTTTTCTCTATCTTATTGTTCTTAGAGAAGAACAGAAGGAGCTTGATATTTTCATCCCAGAGGGCCTGCCCATAGACCTGCGGATCAAGCTGGCTGTATGTCTCATCTATACCAGACACGGCAAGGCAGTTGCCACGGTAACGCAACCTCTATTCTCTGAGAATCCCGAGGAGATGGGGGATCTGTATCTTGATGTGGCTGAGGCATATGTGGGGATCAGTAAGTATATATATACATGTATGTGTTTGTGTTGGGGGAGGGGGGGGGGGGGGGGGGGAGATGACAGATGATACAAAATGGTCTAGTTTGTGACTGACATTTCTCTTGCATTACAAGAGTAGAATGTAATTCCTTACATGTGAATCTCTTTTAAAATTAAGGGGATAGGTACATTTTCTGTTTGAACATTTGCGATTTTAAGTGCCAGATTGGGTCAGTAGAGCAAAAAGTTAGTGTGGATATTTGATACGGTAGGGTAAGGTGTCGAGCTTCAAGCCACTGCCAGACCTGTGTGATTCTGCTATTATAATGGTTAGAATGATTGTATGCTATGTTGTGGATCATGCAGAAATATAATGAGTAAATAACGTACAAAAATAAAAAATAAGTAAAGGGATAAAGGAATAAATAAGGGGGAAAATAAGTTTGTATTAATAATAAGCCCACATCCAAGTGTGAGGAAGGTGTCACAAGATGGTGAGCTTTAGTTGAAACAGGTATTTGCAGTCAGTATAAATAATTGTGTCGTGTAAATTAGTAATATTCCTTGTAAAACATAAAGCCATTATACTTTTTATTTTATTTCCTCTGCAGATATGTACAAAGAGGCCAAACCCATTCTTGCAGTACTTGTAGCAGCCAAGAACTACAATTTGGTAAGAAGCTAACCTTTCCTTGTAGTAGTTTCTATAGAAGAGGTTCTCATTTCTAAGCATCTATTTGATCCATACAACATACAAACCTTGGCAATGCCACAACCAATTATGATTATTTACATCATGGATCACCCTGCATCGTCACCATCTAAAAGAAGCAGCTTAAAGAGGTAGTACAGTTTTGGAAAGGCTGAGCTTTAGTAATCAAAACCTGCACAATAACATAACAAACTAATAGTTATAATTTCACCATGCTCGAAAGGTATAGAAAATTACAAACGACTAAGTAAAAAGCCTGTTATCATTAAAACGCATTGGTTTGAACCATTTTTCATACAAAATTATGCATGTGATGTTTTGTTAAAATAATGATTGAATAGAGAGATCAACAACTATTCAAAAACCTCTTTTGAAAATTTTTGAAAAAGTTTAAGCATTACAAAAAAAATTCTCAAAAATCTGATATTTTTATTGATAGTTCAGCCATTTCTGAACCGATTTTGATCAAATAAAGTTTATTCTGTCGTTATAATTGTATGATCTTTCAAATTTTACACTCAGTTTTTCATTATCTCACAAAAAAATTATTTCGTACCAAAACTGAACTACCCCTTTAAATTCTAACCCGGGCCGATAAGTGGCGGTAGTGCAAAGAGCTTTGACCACTAGACCAGATTACCTCTTCACACAGGAACAGGTCTGATTTGTCAAGTCTATAGCAGAGCTACCAACATTGAAATTCTAAATTCAACATTCGGGAAAGATTTAGGGAAATTTTTATCAGAAATCGGGGAGATATCTATCATTTGATAGATATCAATAGCATACAACCTAATTAAAATACTATTTCAATAATCAGGGAGATTGGCGGATGGGATGAAATGCGATGCATTAATCTTGGTCTATTTTCATGGAGTCTCCTGCGAAATCAGGGAAACACGGCAGCTCTGGTATGGTCTCATCAATATGGTCTCATCAATATTTGTTTAAAAATTGATTGATAATATAATGTTATCGCTAAAAATACTATTATTCTGATTTCCTTGTATGTACTTTTTTTTAGCCTGCAGTGTGGCTGCGGTACGCTGAGTGTCTCAGCTCGCTTGGAGAATTATCAGAGTCCAGCAAAGCATACAAAGAGGTGCTGAATCAAGCCCCGAGACACCTGGACGCAAGACTAGCCCTGGCAGCTATTGAACAGCAGCTAGGCAGGACAGAGTCTGCTTTGCAAGCCCTCACCCTAGGTGAGATTTGTATTCTTATCTGGTAATTTATTACGATGAAGTCAAAGATATATTCTTTTATTTAAAATATTATTGATAAGTTTGGTTTACTCAGGGTTAGCATCTGTTTGTACTTTTCTCACAGAGGGACCTGTGTCTAATATTAATACATGGGATCCACACCCATAATCAAAGCAGCACTTATTGTGCACACTCTCCACTCCCTGGGGAGCATTCAAGCCAGTGTTACTTCAGATGTGCACACATACTTCACACACACCCTTAACTTTGATTTAATGTTGTGTTTTTTTTTTTTCAGAGTGTAGGCTCCATTTTAATGTCACTTCTATAAAGTTTTCAAATTAAAAGATAGCCCTATCAATGCAAGAACAACTTGTCTGCAGTGGCCTCTTTTCTTGTTTCCCCTACGTGATGCCTACACACGGATTTGGCTGTAATTCCAATGGATAGGTCATGTCCATTAACCTGTTAGCTACTAGATTATGTGATTCCCAGGGATTTAATACAGGGCCCACTAGATTTCCGTAGGCATTGGGTAAATGGAATGAACCACCTAATTATAATTTGATAATTTGGTTTATTCCTACTCCAGAGCCGGCAGATGACGAAGAAGACCAGATCATGTCGAAGCAGGACATCGAGATTGTATTCAGGCAGTGCAGCTTACTGTGCACACAGGGTCATTCCGAGGAGTTTGTGGAGAGAGCTCTCAATCTACTGGCAAAGCTGCTCATGAAAGACCAAGGAGGTAAGTTCAGTAGGGGGCATATCAACAATGGGAGGGGGGGGGGGGGGGGGTGGGGTGTAGCCAAGATTCAGCTACAAGGAGGGGGTGTAGGGGAGAACCAGGCAGCTAGTGCAGCTTACTGCGCACACAGGTTCACACAGAGGAGTTTGTAGAGAGAGCTCTCAACCTACTGGCAAAGCTGCTCATGAAGGACCAGGGAGGTAAGTTCAGTAGGGGGCGTATCAACATTGGGATAGGGGGGGGGGGGATGTAGCCAATATTCAGCTACTAGGAGGGGGTGTAGGGGGGGGGGGGGCACCAGGCAGTGCAGCTTACTGCGCGCACAGGTCCATACAGAGGAGTTTGTGGAGAAAGCTCTCAACCTACTGGCAAAGCTGCTCATTAAAGACCAGGGAGGTAAGTTCAGTAGGGGGCGTATCAACATTGAGAGAGGAGGGAGGGGGGGGGGGGATGTAGCCAATATTCAGCTACTAGGACGGGGTGTAGGGGGGGGCACCAGGCAGTGCAGCTTACTGCGCGCACAGGTCCATACAGAGGAGTTTGTGGAGAAAGCTCTCAATCTACTGGCAAAGCTGCTCATGAAGGACCAAGGAGGTAAGTTCAGTAGGGGGTGTATCAACATTGGGAGAGGGGGGGGGGGGGTGATGTAGCCAATATTCAGCTACTAGGAAGGGGTGTAGGGACACCAGGCAGCTAGTGCAGCTTACTGCGCGCACAGGTCCATACAGAGGAGTTTGTGGAGAGAGCTCTCAACCTACTGGCAAAGCTGCTCATGAAGGACCAAGGAGGTAAGTTCAGTAGGGGGCGTATCAACATTGGGAGAGGGGGGGGGGATGTAGCCAAGATTCAGCTACTAGGAGGGGGTGTAGGGAGGGGGGGGGCACCAGGCAGTGCAGCTTACTGCGCGCACAGGGTCATTCGGAGGAGTTTGTGGAGAGAGCTCTCAACCTACTGGCAAAGCTGCTCATGAAGGACCAAGGAGGTAAGTTCAGTATGGGGCGTATCAACATTGGGAGAGGGGGGGGGGGGGGGGGGTGTAGGTGGAACCTGGCAGTGCAGCTTACTGTGCATACAGGGTCATTTTGAGGAGTTTGTGGAGAGAGCTCTCAACCTACTGGCAAAGCTGCTCATGAATGACCAGGGAGGTAAGTGTCTAGGAGGGGCGTATCAACCTTGGGAGGGGGGGGGGGGGGGGGGGTTGTAGCCAAGATTCAGCTACTAGGAGGGGGTGTAGGGGAGAACCAGGCAGCTAGTGCAGCTTACTGCGCACACAGGTCCACACAGAGGAGTTCGTGGAGAAAGCTCTCAACCTACTGGCAAAGCTGCTCATGAATGACCAGGGAGGTAAGTGTCTAGGAGGGGCATATCAACCTTGGGAGGGGGGGGGGGTTGTAGCCAAGATTCAGCTACTAGGAGGGGGTGTAGGGGAGAACCAGGCAGCTAGTGCAGCTTACTGCGCACACAGGTCCACACAGAGGAGTTCGTGGAGAAAGCTCTCAACCTACTGGCAAAGCTGCTCATGAATGACCAGGGAGGTAAGTGTCTAGGAGGGGCGTATCAACCTTGGGAGGGGGGGGGGGGGGGGTTGTAGCCAAGATTCAGCTACTAGGAGGGGGTGTAGGGGAGAACCAGGCAGCTAGTGCAGCTTACTGCGCACACAGGTCCACACAGAGGAGTTCGTGGAGAAAGCTCTCAACCTACTGGCAAAGCTGCTCATGAATGACCAGGGAGGTAAGTGTCTAGGAGGGGCGTATCAACCTTGGGAGGGGGGGGGGGGTTGTAGCCAAGATTCAGCTACTAGGAGGGGGTGTAGGGGAGAACCAGGCAGCTAGTGCAGCTTACTGCGCACACAGGTCCACACAGAGGAGTTCGTGGAGAAAGCTCTCAACCTACTGGCAAAGCTGCTCATGAATGACCAGGGAGGTAAGTGTCTAGGAGGGGCGTATCAACCTTGGGAGGGGGGGGGGGGGGGGGTTGTAGCCAAGATTCAGCTACTAGGAGGGGGTGTAGGGGAGAACCAGGCAGCTAGTGCAGCTTACTGCGCACACAGGTCCACACACAGGAGTTTGTAGAGAAAGCTCTCAACCTTCTAGCAAAACTGCTCATGAAAGACCAAGGAGGTAAGTGTCTAGGAGGGGCATATCAACATTGGGAGGGGGGGGGGGGGGGTAGCCAATATTCAGCTACTAGGAGGGGGTGTAGGGGGGGGGGGGACACCAGGCAGTGCAGCTTACTGCGCACACAGGGTCATTCGGAGGAGTTTGTGGAGAGAGCTCTCAACCTACTGGCAAAGCTGCTCATGAAAGACCAAGGAGGTAAGTGTCTAGGAGGGGCATATCAACATTGGGAGGGGGGGGGGGGGGGGTAGCCAATATTCAGCTACTAGGAGGGGGTGTAGGGGGGGGCACCAGGCAGTGCAGCTTACTGCGCGCACAGGTCCATACAGAGGAGTTCGTGGAGAAAGCTCTCAACCTACTGGCAAAGCTGCTCATGAATGACCAGGGAGGTAAGTGTCTAGGAGGGGCGTATCAACCTTGGGAGGGGGGGGGGGGGGGGGGGGTTGTAGCCAAGATTCAGCTACTAGGAGGGGGTGTAGGGGAGAACCAGGCAGCTAGTGCAGCTTACTGCGCACACAGGTCCACACAGAGGAGTTTGTAGAGAAAGCTCTCAACCTTCTTGCAAAGCTGCTCATAAAAGACCAAGTAGGTTAGCCTAGTGTGTATTTGGTGGTAGTGGTGTGTGTATGTGTAAGTGTATGTGACGAGGGGGGGGGGGGTCGGGTATGGCCAGAATTCAGCCAATAGAGGGGAGGGGGTCTGGTTTAGATGTATGGGCCATTCAGTTTGTATTCATGTTTTCAGAATTAAGCAAAGATTTGAGGGAAAGGAATTCTTTTCATCCATTTATCCACAAGAAACGATAACGTATCTAATCGAGTAGAAATTTGATAAATTTAGATTTTGATTAATATTACATTACTAGCTATTAATGTTTTTAAAATATTACGAATTCTAAATTTCGTCTCCCACTACGCAGATCATGCCAACTACAGTGTGATCAGTAAGGCAGAGTGGTTCGGGCTCATTCAGAGGACGTACCAGTCACTGGGGGAGTGCAAGAAATACAAGGAAGCTTGCGGAGTGCTCTCCAAGGTCCTGGATTCAAATCTCTTTGAGAGGGAAGTCGACAAAATGAAGGTATTTATACGTTTATTCAAGAAATTTAAAAGCAAAATACTGCTTTAAATCGCTTATCTAAGTACTAAAAACAAAGGCACAGTGGTTCGGTCTCATAAAGGAGACATACCAGTCACTGGGGGAATTCAAGAAATACAAGAAAGCTTGCCGAGTTCTTTCCAAGGTCCTGGATTCAAATCTCTTTGAGAGGGAAGTCGTCAAAATGAAGGTACGTTTCTTTTCTGCAGGCCTTTACGAATTCAAGTCATTTTGTGCTCTCATTTTCCATGTCCTTTCCGTTATTTGGGCTCTGGTCAGTTTCCCCTATGTATGACATTATATTTTCTTAAAGGAGCACCTGTAAAGTGTCAGATATTGCCCAAAATGACATTTGAGACTTCAATTCTATACCAAAATCATTGTAAGATATGTCTGAATGATGTGTGAAAGTTTCATTGAAAAAGAACACTGCTTTCCTGGCTAAAAAAGTGAAAATTTGCGTCAGATTTTACATCTAATTACAGTATGACGTTCATGACCGTTTATAAATGCTCTTGAGCTGAATACTAAAGGGGCATTTGAAAAAAATCTAACCCTATTTTATTCTACTCTTACCATAAGCCAAACAACACGGTAGAAGAGAAATGTGGAAGCTCAAATTAATTTTTGTGGAGTTAGACACTTTACAGGTGCATGTTAAAATGGCATGCTATTTTAGGTAATTTTGTCTGTAGTTCTGTAAAAATGCAAGTAATGTTGTGCTTCCATGTAATTTTGGTTTAACAGAAACTGAAATTCATGCTGATCTGTGCATCTTATCTCGATGGCAGCTTTGAGAATGCCTTCTATTACATCAGGGAATTTGTGAGTCAGGTGAGTGGTGTTAGAAATAGAAACCTTTATTTAATAAGTACTCATCTAATGATTCTAAGTCATTTAACAAATAGTCATGTTCTTCAATTAGTTCTTTTAAAATGTGTCTCTAGAGTAATAGTAAATAAATCTGTTTGGTAATAATTTGATACAAGATTAGAGCAAAAATTTGGTAGGGGTTCAGAAGTATCTTATTCCCTGAAACAAGGATTTTATAATTTTTTGATGGACAAGAATGATAAATTACTCATAATGAATTGAGATGTCTCAATTTTAAACTTTATTTTGTTCTGTTACAATAGTAAACAAATCAACATATCAGCTTGTTTATTACATCTAAAATAGTGTTCTTTTGTGGCTGCTTGAATAATAGCTAACATAAAAAAAAAAATCCCTTAACAATTAGAAGCAATACCAGTATACACCCTCTGGGTATACACAGATTAAATAAAAAATAAGAAAAGTCAAACATGCAAAGATTTCTTCATGCAATGTTCTTAAAAATCTCTCTATCTTTTGGTTATGTTTCTCTTTATACAGTGTGGCAACAAGAAGAATGTGATGAATCTGTTTAGTCTCATCGTCAGCAGCATGAATGATACAAGGCACCATAGGTTCTGCCTTAGACTAACCATAAGAGTAAGTATACAAGCAAAGCAATAATTTCTGAGTCTAAAGCCTTTTCTTTTGACTCTTAAGCACAATGTGCGATAATTTATTTTGCACGTCTTATGTTGATATCACATGAAGAATGTGATGAATCTGTTTAGTCTCATCGTCAGCAGCATGAACAATACAAGGCACCATAGGTTCTGCCTTAGACTAACCATAAGAGTAAGTATACAAGGGGAACTATCATTTCTGAGTCTAAATTATTTTCTTTTGACTCATAGACCAACCATAAGAGTAAGTATACAATCTCTTCGCAGTCTAAAACAATTCTTCTGGATCTCTCTAGCATGATTTGCTATTATTTCAACAGTTTCGTGTTGATTTATTTTTAAAAAAAGATCAGTTAGCAAGGAATACAGATGATTAATTTTGATTTATTTATTCATTAATTTTTTTCTAGTTATAACTCATTACTCTATCCAATGTTACATTAGTTACTGATGCATGTTATTTATTGTATGCTTGTTTATAAGTGAAAATTAATGAAATGAAATCAAATAAATTAAAGGCATGTTAATAATAATAATATATAGCATAGAGCGCCATGTATCTAGATGCCCTATTCAGAGGCGCATTATAACCCTTGGTCATCAGGTACAGTTCAAACCGGCACAATTATCTTGTGCACCATCTTAACTCCCAGGGGAGCATACTAGCCTAAGCTGCCCTATGATGTAGAGTGCTGCAGGCTAATTACATTTCTGTTTGCATCTCTTTTAGTTATACTCTGACAGTCAAGCCCTGTGTATTATCAATGGACACAATGCACTACAGACGGGGAGCTACAAGCATGCAATAGGTACGTAGGCTACTTGGGATATTCATGATCACAGTTTAACAAAGTGAATAGTTAAACTCATTTTTTCTTTGAAGATGGCATTGTTGCATTGTATTATTTGGAATGTAATATGTGGTTGCTTTGATATGTATATTATGCAGACCAAGTGATCCATTCATCCCTCTGTAAATCAGCATTAGCCTGTTTGTTGTGGCATCTCACAACTTACCATCTGTATTCATTATTTGTTTTTATATTATAGTTCGTAATAATGCCATTATGAATAGATATATATTTTAAAATGATTAATTTTTGTTTATTTAACCCTTTAATTTGCAGCTGAGTATGTGCGAGCCTACCACACAGATCCACGTGATCCCTTCATACCTCTGTGCATCGGCATCAGCCTGTTTGCTGTGGCATCGCAGAAGTTCACCGTGAACAAAGACTCGGTCATCGCTCAGGTAGGAAATATACTTTCAAGGTTTGATAATATAATTACAGCGTTTACATAACCACTGGTGCTGAGTATGCTGCTATGTCGATGGTTACGTATCCTGCTGTTGTTGTGCAAGCTCTGATGATGTTTCATATGCAATGTCGGAAAACATGGCAGCCTCCAGTGGTCAGCAGTCAAAACAGATGAAAGTGATCTCAAAACCATTGATTATTTCCATTATTAGTGATGCCCATGAGGAAATATACAACTTAAAGTGAAGCACTGATCAGTAACAGTAAGCAACAATGTTAATGAACTGTAGAGGGCGCTTTTCCAGAATAGGAAGTGGAACTTTACATATATATATGGAAGTATTCTGTATTTTATGCATTAGTTGAAAATATCATGTAATCTTGTCAATAGTTAATGACCTAGTTTTTGTATTTGGATATAAATTAACCCCTCAAGGGCCTATGAGATTTTATTTTCATTTAATTTCACTGGGGAACTTACTTAGCCAGTGGCTGCATTTCAGACAGTCCCTTATATTGCCTTTCCCATCTATTATAGTTAATGCAGGCTACTCCAGGTTCCCATAGTGAATTGGTTAATGTTTTCATATCCTTGTTCAGTTTTTGTGGCAAAGTTGTTATTTCTATGGAAATATATTTTCTAAATTGTCCATTTTAAGTGAGAAAGTAGTATATAACAACTGTTTTAGTTTCCCTCTTTCATTTGATATGTTCAGAAAAATATGATTTCACATTCAAAATTTCTATTATTTTGTCATTACCATGAATAATATGTATTGTGTTATGCTCGTCAAGTTGATGACATATATAATGATGATTATTAATAGCTATAATGTTTTCCTCATGAC
Source organism: Echinarachnius parma (assembly GCA_037951105.1). Taxonomy (NCBI): domain Eukaryota; kingdom Metazoa; phylum Echinodermata; class Echinoidea; order Clypeasteroida; family Echinarachniidae; genus Echinarachnius; species Echinarachnius parma. The sequence goes on from JBAMJV010000173.1 coordinate 181,387, forward strand.
GTTTCCTACAGGGCTTTTCTCTGCTGAGGTTATACCAGAAGTTGAGAGGGGATACTCAGGAGAGTAACTATAACATAGGCCGGGCATTGCAGCAAGTCGGTTAGTTCATGAATTCTCAAACTCAAACTTCTGTTTGTACAGTAAAACCTGTCTTAGTGGCCACCTGTATATAACAACCAACCATAGGCCGGGCATTGCAGCAAGTCGGTTAGTTCACGAATTCCCATACTTAACTTTTGTTTTAACAGTCAAACCTGTCTTAGTGGCCACCTGTCTATAGCAACCTACCTGCCTATAGTGGCCATAGTAACTATAACATAGGCCGGGCCTTGAAGCAACCCCGTTAGTTCATGAATTCTCATACTCAACTTTTGTTTTAACAGTTAAACCTGTCTTAGTGGCAACCTGTCTATAGCGACCTACCTGCCTAGAGTGGCCATAGTAACTATAACATAGGCCGGGCCTTGAAGCAAGTCGGTTAGTTCACGAATTCCCATACTAAACTTTTGTTTTAACAGTCAAACCTGTCTTAGTGGCCACCTGTCTATAGCAACCTACCTGCCTATAGTGGCCATAGTAACTATAACATAGGCCGAGCCTTGAAGCAAGTCGGTTAGTTCATGAATTCTCATACTCAACTTTTGTTTTAACAGTCAAACCTGTCTTAGTGGCAACCTGTCTATAGCGACCTACCTGCCTAGAGTGGCCATAGTAACTATAACATAGGCTGGGCCTTGAAGCAAGTCGGTTAGTTCATTATCATACTCAACTTCTGTTTGTACAGTCAAACCTGTCTTGTGGCCACTTGTCTATGGCAACCTACCTGTCTATAGTGGCCATAGTAACTATAACATAGGCCGGGCCTTGAAGCAAGTCGGTTAGTTCATTATCATACTCAACTTCTGTTTGTACAGTCAGACCTGTCTTAGTGGCAACCTGTCTATAGCAGCAATCCTGTCTATAGTGGCCATAGTAACTATAACAAAGGCCGGGCCTTGCAACAAGTCGGTTAGTTCATGAATTCTCAAACTCAAACTTCTGTTTGTACAGTCAGACCTGTCTTAGTGGCAACCTGTCTATAGCGACCTACCTGCGTAGAGTGGCCATAGTAACTATAACATAGGCCGGGCCTTGTAGCAAGTCGGTTAGTTCATGAATTCCCATACTTAACTTTTGTTTGAACAGTCACACCTATATTAGTTGCCACCTATCTATAGCAGCCAACCTGCCTATAGTGGCCATCACAAATGATCCTCTGAAGGGAATTTAAACAAAATTATAGAACCTGTCTTCAAACGTCACCTGCCAACAATGGCCACTTTTTTTGTTTCCCTAAGGTGGTCACTTATATACAAAGGTTTGACTGTATATAAACCAACACAAAAAGTATGTCCCCCCACTAAGCAACTGCTCATAATTTTATAACCAAGAATCGTTTCAAGATTTCGTATCGCCAAAATATTTCTATGAAGTCAAACATAAAGGAAACTGACTAGAAATATTTTTAAATTATTGAAAACGAGCAAAGAAAAATAGGCTTCGCCGGGAAACAAATCCGAGACCCATTAGGAAAACCACATATAGAAATAAGAGGTAACCATTAACTTCATGGTTAAGGAAGCACAAATGAAAGAGAAATTGCAATTTGTTTTAATTTGCCAAATAAATATCATTATTGTAGTTTATTGAGTATTGAGAATTTTCAAATTGCAATTAATGTATTTAACCACGTGTGCCATTGAAAAATAAGAAAGGATGGAATTTTGAACGGCATTGTTTCAAAAATCATAATCAATGCATTCAGCCACATGTGCTGTTTCAGAACAGTGTACAGGCATGTGAAAGTTCTTGTGACTTTTGAAATTGGGTTATGTTGTCTTTAATCTGTGCTCATTCGGCCATGAAATGATGAATATCTCTGATTTTCACACAAAATGTACGTAACAGCTGTAGGAATATTGTGGTAAGACGACATCGTTAAACAATTATCGGTTATGAAAAGTTATTAAGGGGGGAGGGGGGGGGACTTACTTTTTTTTTGGGGGGGGGGGGGGTTTAGAATGGGATTGTGAACAATAGCCCATCATAGCCTTTGCCAAGCTTTTGGAGGCCGATCAAGTTCACTGCAGTTCAAATAAGAAAATAATAAAAGCATCAAACCGGCACAAAAAAGGAGTGGCAATAAGAACCAATATTTATCAACCACAGTTTGAATAGGAGAAAACTGTGTACGTAACCTTGAAGGCTAATTACTTCACACCTGTGAAGGACTCTGCCAAAATGTAGTTTCTGACATGCCCAGGTGGGCAAGTTTCAAAAAAAAAAAAAAAAAAAATCATCCAAAATTATTCAATATTTGTTACATTTAATAAAAGGGCATTACATTATTTTGTTGCTTTTTATTTAAAGATTCAAGAGAAATTAGTGATTTATAATAGAAAACCTGGAGAAATTAGTTGCTGTCGATAAGTTTTCATTTCATTTACATCATCCTCATAAGTTCATTTCAAGTTCAATTTTCTCATAGTAACTAAACTATTTGCCCTGGGCAAGTGGTTATGTGGGTATCATAATCAAGTCCTGTTTATCAACATATTAATGGAGTGGAATCGTGATATTTTAAACCCGGACAATTCAATACAATTTATGTGTAGTATATTGTCTTCGTTTAGAAATAAACCGCTTTCCTTCATGTTTACAAATTGTTTCCTTTATATTTTGAAGTAATGGCCTATTTTCATGCACCTACATGAAATTAATTTCAATTAAAGATTGTCATGCATGGGGATGTAGAGGGCAGTATTCACATTTTAACATGATTATCTCCCAAAGTACTAAAAGCGACTTAACGCCCCTCTCTTTCTCAACTGTCGATATTTGCTTGTTTCCTTGCTACAGGTCTGACCCACCTAGCGGTACACTACTACCACAAGGGCCTCGAGCTTCAACCTGCCATAGCAGACGACCTCCGCTTTGACCTTCGACCCCAAATCGCATTCAACTTATCCCTGATCTATCGCCAGAATGGGAACACAGAACTAGCGTTGGAATTGTTGTCTACGCACAGTGTTGTATGAAAAGACAAGAGAGGAAATTCTCTGAGCGCTGTGTTACAGACCTGGTGCTAATGGAGGTTACTCTTGCCTATGACCTTTGACCTCATATTGTATCAAACCTGTCCCTGATCTATCGGCAGAATGGTAACACAGAACCACGCACAGTGTTATATGGAGAGACAAGATGTAGCTAGAAGGTGATTCCCAGAGCGCTGTGTTATAGACCTGATGCTGAGGAAGATGACTGGCCTATGACCTTTGACCTTAGTTCGCATTCAACCTGTCCCTGATCTATCGGCAGAAGGGCAACGCAGAACTAGCATTGGAATTACTGTCTATGCACAGTGTTATATGAAGAGACAAGATATCGCCACACAAGAGAGGAAATTCACCAAGCTCTGTGTCATAGACCTGGTTATGAGGAAGATGGAGATGATGAAGAAATGTCAAGAAGTCACTGGCCTATGACCTTTGACCTCAGATCATATATCGGATGGAAGGAAACGCAGAACTTGCTTTACATTTCTGTCTTTCAATTTGTCATATGAAAGTCCTGGTGCTGACGCAAGATAATGAAGAAGATAGATGAAAAGACGTTGCCTTCCATGTAAGAGGATGATGATCCTCGAGTGGGAAGGGACTGAAGAAGAAATGACAAGGTTGCCTGGCTGGAATGCTCCCCAGGGAGTGGAAAAACGTGCACTTTGTGTGCTGGATTTATTGCAGTACGCGTCAGATGATGGGGGTAATATTATCATTGTGAAGCGCTTAGAGATTATTATCAATCATATTCACACCATATAAATTAAGTATATTATTATTAAGAGGTTTGGTGAACTTCAGATCTTCCATGTCATATTGCATTTAATATCTTTTATTAGACTAGAAAAACAGAACTAACACAAAAACTGCTGTCTATACTCTGTGTCCTATGAGGAGACAAGAAGTTCATGCCTTGCCAAATGGTATTGTTAGAAGAAAGTTGACCGAGAAAGGAGGTGTGAAATGTTAAGGAAATAACAATTGAGCTTTTATAATGGGGTAGTCATGGTTGATTGCCTTCTTTAATAGCAACTACTACATCACAAATTTTGTGTGTGCCTGCATTGCTTAGAGCCATTATGCATAGCGATGAAGAGCTGTGATGTTACACCCTGGTACTCGGTAGAGTAAGCTCTGAGGCTTCTGTCTTAACACTGTGTAACAAATGCTTGAAGATTTGTAATACAGCACTGAATTATTGGTAGAAGAGATGAGAAAGGCAGAATTTGAGTACTCTGAAACTTTGTAATTCAGATGGTGATCGTAATTATGTAATCTTCTAAGGGGTTTCTGTATGGTCATAATACGGTCATGTGACTTTTAACCCATTCCCTGCTAGATCATGTTGCAAATCCTAGATAGTTAATACATAATGCATCAGAGTTCCTTTAATAAACAGCGGGTTAAATTGGTTCAATATTATCATGATATGTTATGATCTTGCTTACTGCAGGCGCAGTATTAACAGCAAGATTATTTCATGCTTGGTTATAGGGAAACATTCTCGCAAAGGGATGTTTAACCCTAACCAGGCCGGGTTATTTTGGCTATGCTCTGGCCGGGGGGGGGTGGATTCCACCCCCCCCTGAGATCTCGGCCGTCGAACGCGCGGCCGCCACAAAATTTGGCTCGCAGATAGCTTGCAACATAATCTACAAGATTGCATTGTTATTTTTTTGAAAATAATCAAATTTTAATTAATTATGCAAATTTATGCAGAAATCCCCTTTTTGTCTGTAAATCACTAAATATTGCTCAGAATATGCTAATTTTGTGCATGAATATTCTTTATGGCTTAATTAACAGGTTTTGAACATTAAAAATTGCGACAGCCAAAATTTTCCTTATGTATTTCTTTGTTTTTGGAATTTCTTATGTATTTCTTTGTTTTTTTACTTTTGTTTTTTATTGTTTTTTTTAATGGAATAAATTATTCATCATTATCCAACCATTTTCAGCCCAAAATTAAATGATTGCAGTGATTAGAATGAAAAATAATGAAGGTTTTGTCTATTCTAGGAAAAAATTAATTTCCATAGGATTTGTACACAAATCACAAAATTTAGCGATTTTCGGGCCGACGGACACTTACAAAACGTCACGTGACTTTAGAACGGTGTACCCGGTCGTCGCAAATTTGGTCTCAAAAGTTGCGCAAGACTTCAATGAAAAAACTCATGAAGTCGCGCGGCAATACAGGCGCGCGTTGCGGAATTATCGCGCAAAAAGTCGAGGGGGGGGTGGATTCCACCCCCCCCGGCCTGGTTAGGGTTAAAGGGATAGTACAGTTTTGGTTTAGAGTTCGCTTCAAGAATTTCTTTGCGAGATAGTGAAAAACTACATTTAATATTTTTAAAAAACACTTGATTTTCAATACAAATTAAACTCAATATTGGTTCAATTAATCCTGATTATCTCTTTATCAAATGTTTATGTTAATAAATTCACATTCAAATGTGTCTAATTAGTGCCCTCTTGAGGTAACTGCTGCTATTTGAATGAAAGCAGCGTCCTGAATGAGATATTAAAGACCTCTTTCTACCATTCAAGTAAGGCAGAATGGTAATTATTATTACCTTTTCAATGATATAGTGACTAAAATTCAATTAAACCAAATATTTCTGGCATATGCTCAGTAACACAGATGTGCAATATTGTATGTATTTTTATTTTTGTGTCAGAAGAACTTAAGGGGATCGCTCAGGTGCTCTCATAACAAATTTTTGGTTCCAATGTCCAACATTGATGTAACAAGATAATTGTTTTCTGTGTTATGTAAGTCAATTATATCATCAAATAAAAAGTTTGGGAGAAATTAATAAGTGTCCTTCAACCCCTAGTACAATTTAGACCAGAGTCTTACGCACATGACGACACACGTTTGTTCAGCCTTACCGAGTAACTTCGGTAGTATCTTTTATTCGGATAATTGTTTATTTAACATGTAGTCTTGCATTTCCTTTTGTGTTTGAGTTATTTGCTTAGCATGGTAGGCACGAAGTGGCTTTTCAAATCTGACAGAACTATCAAACCACCATTCCTGAAACGCTTGTAAGATCAATATTGAACTGACAGGCTACCGACATTCCCTTCAGGTAGTCCATGTCACCACGGCAACCGGTAAATATTTGAAGGTGGCTTTCACACAATGAGCGCAAAAAATAACTTGAACATTTTTTTACTCTACTTGGTACTTGTCAAGCCACATAGCTTTTTTATAAAGTTGCATACTTCCTTCTATTGTCCTCGAGTGCACTGGAGTGACAAAATTCACGCCTACAGTCATTGTATTTTTTTGTTAAGCTCCTGCATTGAATGTTTGCTCCCTTTGATCTTGCATTGTGGAGAAGTGTAGACGATTTGTGGGAAAATTAGTTTTTGCCCCAATAATAACATGAACAATTTGTGTCACCTGCTGTGTTATCAGTACACATGTAGAACACATATGGGAGGGGTTCGTGGGCTTAGAAAAGGTTATGTGTCCTGTTCACACCAGGAATAATGCGTTCACCCCAGGAATAATCTTTTACTTTGAATTTAGGTACATGATTTGTGGGAAAAATTAGTTTTTGCCCCAATAATAACAGACGAGATTGTCTCACTTGCTGGGATATGGTTACAAATGTAGAACACATATGGGAGGGGTTTGTGTGCTTAGAAAAGATTATGTGTCCTGTTCGCACAAGGAATAATGCGTTCACACCAGGAATAATCTTTTACTTTGAATTTAGGTACATTATTTGTTGGAAAAATTGGTTTTTGCCCCAATAATAACAAGACGAGATTGTCTCACTTGCTGGGATATGGTTACAAATGTAGAACACATATGGGAAGGGTTTGTGTGCTTAGAAAAGATTATGTGTCCTGTTCACACAAGGAATAATGCGTTCACACCAGGAATAATCTTTTACTTTGAATTTAGGTACATGATTTGTGGGAAAAATTAGTTTTTGCCCCAATAATAACGAGACGAGATTGTCTCTCATGCTGGGATATGGTTACAAATGTAGAACACATGTGGGAGGGGTTTGTGTGCTTAGAAAAGATTATGTGTCCTGTTCACACCAGGAATAATGCATTCACACCAGGAATAATGTTTGACTTTTAATATACTGTAGGTGATGCACGTTGTAGCAGGTTGTAACAATGACATGTAAGCCAGTGGCATAGATTCTGGGGGGGGGGGGCATGAAGAACATTTGCCACCCCCCCCCCCCCCCCCCCCCCCCTAGCTTGTATTCTTACCTCCACCTGATGTTCCCCAATCTCCCCTTGATCTTCCTTTGTAAAAAAGTGAACTCGAATTGTGGGGAAAAAATTGTTTTTGCCCCAATAATAACAAGACGAGTTTCATTTTGTCTCACCCGCTGAGTTATCGGTACAAAAGTAGAACACATGTGGGAGGGGTTGGCAAGTAAAATTTAATAAATTGTCCAGTTTGCTTGCCTGATCAGGCAACTAAATCATAGTTCAGCTACTAGAGAATAATGTTATCTCATATGTTTGAATCTCATCTAGAAGTAAGAGGGCAAGTCAATTTTATATTGGGGCAAGTACGATTTCAAAATGTATGTTCTTACTTGCCCGAATGGGCCAGTATAGAAACAAGTTAGTGTGGAAACTTGATATAAAATAATGTAGTACTTAACCACATTTGGGTCGTGTTTTCCTCTTTTGGGCAGCCGACCATATTTAAAATGACATCGCTCTTCACTACCAATACAACTGTGTTGTAATTGTAGAGTAACTTTTAGCAAGTGTGAAGGTGATGATGATGACGATGATGACTACGATGATAATTGTTGGCATACATATATATTTTGCATATTCTGTTCAGCTGGCTGACATTTGAATTGCAGTTATGATATGATTACATTAAATGGACACAAAAAGAACTACATGTATTCAGCCTCCTGATTTTTTAATTTTATGTTTGCTATTAATAATATTACTAGTACTATGGTGATGATGATGATGGTGATGGTGATGATGATGATGATGATGACGATGGTGGTGGTGGTGGTGGAGGTGGTGATGATTATGATGATGATGGTGGTGGTGGTGGTGGTGGTGGTGGTGGTGTTGGTGTTGGTGTTGGTGGTGATGATGATGATGGTGATGGTGATGGTGCTTATATTAATGATTTGATGATTTTACCAGTGGAGAGGGTAGTGACTAATGGGGATGGTGGTCGTGTTGGTAATGTTGAATATGGTAGCTGAAGATGTTATGGTAGTATAGCGGGAAATGGAATAATGGTGATGGTGATGCTGGTAGTGGTGAAGATGACGGTGGTGTTTTTGTCACAATGATGATGGTGATGATGATGATGATGATGATGATGACGTTTATGATGATGGTGAGGATGGTGATGGTGATGGTGACAATGGTGGTGATAGATGATGATGATTGTGGTGATGATGGTGACGGTGATGGTTGACTGGTGGAGGGGATAGTGACTGTGATGGGGATGGTGGTGGTTTTAATGTTGAAGATCGTAGCTGATGATGTTATGGTTATAGTACATGTAATAGAACATGAGATAATGGTGATGGTGATGAAGGTGATGTTGGTAGTGATGAAGATGACGGTGATTTTGTTGGTGGTTTCACGACAATGATGATGATGATGCTGCTGCTGCTGCTGCTGCTGCTGATGATGATGGTGATTACGATGATAGAAGTGGCAATAATGGTGGAAGTGACGAAATTATTGCTAATGATAGGATATAAGCAATTATACATTTTCGTTCAGATATGGGAACCGCAAAATATGGTTGATGCTGATACATACCTGCGATGTATTGACTTAGTAAACGTTGTTTCTTTATTATTATTATTATTTTCGCTAGATGGAGCATGACAGACCAACTTGAATAAAGTGAAGGGTGTGGGTTTGGATGCAGTCAGTCGAAAACGGAACAAATTTGTTGAAAAATGTTTGTTTAACTGAAACAAATATAATTATATGGACAAGGCCAACTGATAGTAACATGTCATGCCATAAAACCCACAAAGGTTGACTACATTTGCTGGTTGTTAACCTTTCCAAATTTCTTTGCTTCACTAAATGTGTATTGTTGCAATTGCGTTATTTTGTTATGATTTATGTATATCACTGATTGGTGCGTTCTCATAGACTTTTCTAGATAGAATCATGGATTGAAACGCATTTCAAATCTAGAACGTCGACGTCGGCGTGATGACGTCATGATTAAGCCACATCCGATCCACACGTTCACACATATCCATTCACCTCCCGTCGTCTATTCAGAAAATTAATATTTATGGATGCATTTAAATTTGCTCCTCTAAACCAGAATCATGGTTTGAAACGCACTTCAAATCTAGAACCTGGACATGGTTTTAATGATGTCGTCACGATTAATAAAGCCACATCCACACGTTCACACCTTGTCCACCTCCCGTCGTCTGGTCAAAAGACGACGCCTAATTGGTCAAATCCACGTCGTCCTTAAGACCTTAACTAAACGAAAGGAAGTGAGCAATAAGTCAAACGTGTGGGCGAGGTTTAATCTTCTTGACATAATCACGCCATCGTCAAAGTTTCAGATGAAATCCATTTTTTGTTTGCTAAAATGTAGAGAACTAAAGATGAATCCTCTCACCAATACTCAAATGATGAATAAGAAATTCTACCCCGATCCTAATTGATGAAAAAGCAACAACTGAACTTTATCAACGTACATTATCATGCTCATATATCATGTACGTCTCATTATCTGCAGATTAATGCCGGGAGGAAGATGTTTATGATACATGTATTCCTAGTAGTATTGTACAACCAACAAAAGCTCACATTTGTTACACAGTAGTTTGACTGGACGAGAATAGGGGAATACACACGTGTAGAAAATTAAAAGGATACCCCACTCACTGATATATTCAATGACTGAAACACAGTCCCATCCCATTTCTCATTGATACCAAAAATCCGCCAATGAATCACGTATTATCTGAAGTCAAATGCCTGAGGTAACATTCAATCACTATACTATTATTGTGCATCTGTACTACAGGTTCATATTAAAGGATCTAACAACTTTATTGACACGCAAAAAATATGATAAAATAACGTATTACGGTGATCCACTATATCTACTGATAGTGAGGTGTGAAAATTATAATAATGTTACATGGATGTTATATGGCTGAGTAATGAGCGAAAATGCAAAGTGACATTTGCCATAACTGTGTACAAAATTGAAACTCTCCCAAGGAGAATTTCAAATTCAAACAGTTCACTCATGAATATCTATTATAACGAAAGATAAATTCTGAAAATCGAAAACAATTTACATGATTATATTGGTAATACAAATACAACAAGGTGTGTGAGAACTGCTAGAGTTCTGAGTATAACATCCCATTCACACTTGCGTCTAGCACTGGCTCGGCACTGGCTTACTACTTGTCCAGCGTTGATGCCTACTGCCTAGTATGAATGGGTAGACATCTTATCCCAGGCCAGTGCCAGGGGGTGCTAGACGCAAGTATGAATGGGGTGTAAGTGTTGACGATGTTGGGAATGTTTTTATATCGATCCCTTCAAGTTGCTGGGACAAGCATGCGTGTATACGTTGAAAGAACTACAGGGACGTCCCCGCCATTCACTGATTCACAACTTGGGATGATATTAACTAAAAGGCATGCCTGTAAAGTGTCTAACTCCACAAAATTACTTGGAGCTTCCTCATTTCTCTTCTACTGTGTTGTTTAGCTTAAGAGAATAATAAAATAGGGTTAGATTTTTTCAAATACCCCTTTAGTATGACGATATCTATCATTCAGCTCAAGAGCGTTAATGAACGGTCATAAACCTCATAGACGTCATACAGCAATTCGTTGTAAAAACTGACGCATATTTTCGCTTTTTTAACCAAGAAAGCAGTGTTCCTTTTCAATGAAACTTTCACACATCATTCGGACATATCTTACAATGATTTTGGTATAGGATTGAAGTCTCAAATGTCACTTTTGGCAATATCTGACACTTTATAGGTAGACCTTTAATATAAAATAATAATCTACAACTAACGGCGGGGATGAAATGTAAATATTGTAGTTCCTGTAGTAAACTGTATACGAGCAACTTAATTTTCATATAAAATACAATGTCTTTCAGATAATATAAACGCATTAGAGAAGTTAGTGATACTACCACATTTAATAGGCACAATATAGCCCAAAGTCATATGACTGAAATGTTTATAACATTAATCCATGCCCCATATGATGTCCGAAGAATGAGACAAATGTTGATACTATTCTAACACTTTCCAAAAGCCCTCAAAACAACCCTTTAACCTTCTGTTATCGTGTATGGTTGTAATAAGTTCAAGCAAGTTCAATGAATCCTTCTAATGGTTCGAGAAGTTAATGATACGACCATAATTTCATATAGATGGCCCAATGGCTAATCGCCTAATGCCGGACATTTCATGAATACATGCCTGGAGGACGAGTTTCTGCTCTTTAAATACATTGCTTAAAAAAAACCTATTATCTTAAAGTCAAACGCAACCTCATTAGCATTTTACCTCCTGCTTGTGTTGGTGATTTCAGAAACCTTTAATGTTAATGGTTTGAGAAGTTTATGATACGACCATATTTGATAGAGGCACCATGGCGTATGTGAAATGTCAGGACAACCATCTACTCATTATAATTACATCGACGTTATTCTGGGTCTTTCCAAATGCAGCCCGATCATCCTTATGTTATCTTTGATAGTTGCGCTAACGTTTATTATAAAGGAGCCTTTCAATGATGTGAGAAGTTAGTGATAAAATCATATTTGAAAGAATCACAATGTCGCAAAGTCACGTGAATGAAATATCAAGAATACATGCCCGGAGGGCGGGCAGTAACTCCTCAAATATTGAACATGGTAAATGATCTGAAACGATACCACAATCAGATCTCATACAAAGAGCACATTGACGAAAAAACAACATTATTATCATCGTATAAGAAGAATCCTAATTAACTTTGGAACGCAATTATACAAACACAATCACCGTTATATAGAATCTCTTAAAGCTTGTGATCACAATACAAATATTTGTGGCCGTCATCTATGGACAGCCTTCGTAGTCGATGTGACCCGATAATCACCGTAAGTTATACCAATCAAATGTGGGAGGAAGAATTAATATTATGGAGGCCATAGTCTTGGCAACATTGAAAATATTGGGTACCGCACCTCCCAACTGTAACTTACAAACTTGCCAAAACTATAATAATACCTACGATTTTCGTGCCGGCTTTCTAGCCAACAATATTCTGATGATGATGATTATGGTAATGATAATTGATGATTGCGGCGGTGGTGGTGGTGGTGGTGATGATAGAGATGATGAAGATGATGATAATGATGATGATGATGAGGATTATAATGAGAATGATGAGGATGATGGGGATGATGATGATGATGATGATGATGATGATGATGATAATGATGATGATGGTGGTGGGGATGGTGATAGTGGTGGTGGTGGTGGTGGTGGTGGTGGTGGTGGTGGTGGTAGTAGTCGTAGTGTTGGTGATGGTGATGATTTTGTGGTGGAGATTTTTTTTATAATGATGATGTTATAATACAAACACTTAATATTAATATTGTACAAAAATTATTAAAAATTATTAAGTCACATGACAGAATGATGATAATGATGATGATGATGATGATGATGATGATAATGATGATGGCGGCGGTGGTGGTGGTGGTGGTGATGGTGAAGATGATGATAATGATGATGATGATGATGAGGATGATGAGAATGATGAGGATGATGGGAATGATGATGATAATGATGATGATGATGATGATGATGATGATGATGATGATGATGATGATGATGATAATGATGATGATGATGATGATGGTGGTGGTGGTGGGGGTGGTGATAGTGGTGGTGGTGGTGGTGGTGGTGGTGGTGGTGGTGGTGGTTGTGGTGGTGGTAGTGGTGATGGTAGTGGTGGTAGTGTTGGTGATGGTGATGATATTGTGGTGGTGATTTTTTTTTTATAATGATGATGTTATAATACAAACACTTAATATTAATATTGTACAACAATTATTACAAATTATTAAGTCACATGACAGAAATGTCATGAACACATGCCCGGAGTACGTGTTTCCGCTCCTCACATAATATCGACGCCATATTCGGCTCTTTGTCAAGGAAGCAGGCCGATCATTAGCCTATCACCTACTGCTTGTGTATGATTTCAATGAAACTCTTTAATGGTTTGAGAAGTTAGTGACACAATAATAGTTTATCGACACAATTAATGGCCCAAAGTCACGCGAATTAAATATCAAGAACGCATGCCCGGAGGACGTACGAGTACAAACTCTTCAGATATTTATGATATTGAACACGATAAATGAGCTGAAACGATTCCACAATGACATTTCCGTGAATTGAAGTAAGAACTATTATAGTCATCGTATATACACGCATAATTATGTATATTTAACTTTTGATAACAATACAAACATAATCACCGTACGAAGGGGTACGATCGAAGAATCATTTGAAGCTGGTGATCACAATAGTGACAATACAAATATTTGTTGCCGTCAGCTACGTACAGCCATCGTATGTCGTAGGCGATGTGACCCGATGATCACCGTAAAACATATCAATCAAATGTGGGAGGAAGAATGGAGATAATGGAGGCCGTAGTCTTGGCAACCATCTGACATGTTGGGGACCGCACCTCCCTTTTTTAAACTTACAAACTTGCCAAAGCTAATGACTGTTTATACCCACGCTTTACATAGGCTGTGCTGTAGTAAACATTATCATGATGAGATGATGAGGATGATGAGGATGATGAGGATGATGAGGATGATGCGGATGATGCGGATGGTGAGGATGAGGATGATGATGATGATGATGATGATGATGATGATGATGATGATGATGATGATGATGATTATGATGGTGATGATGAGGATGGTGGTGGTGGTGATAGTGGTGGTGGTGGTGGTGATGTTGGTTGTGGTGAATTTTTTTATGATGATGATAATAATACAAACAATATTGTTTTTCGTGTTTGTTCAGATATTTATGATATTGAACATGATAAATGAGCTAAAACGATACCACAATGACATTTCTATTTGCACAACATTTTACGTGTCACACATCCATGATTAAACTGTTTGTTTTTAAAAGTGATTGGATTCACAGTTATTTGACGGTCAAGTTATCAAGTCAGAAAGCATTGACGCCGTACGACCTGGGCCCCGTTGCAGAAAGAATTACAATCGATTATAAAGCCTTTGCAATTAATTGTCAGATCATGTCACTAAATGCGCGAATCTGATTGGTTCAAATGCGTATATTTTCTGACTTGCAATTAATTGTAACGTTACAATCGATTGCAAGTCCTTCTGCAACCGGGTCTATAGTATAGTTAGCATAACTATGATTAAAGAGTTTTCTACATGTACAGTAGGTTGTGTATAAAGATAAGCTGAATAAAACACCGCTTTGAAAACTATCCAATTCAAATTTTCGCTCATTGGGCTTTTCGGGGATTTATTTACGACTGAAGCAAAACAAATATTTATTTAGATTTGTTCAGTACGTAACAATACAAATAACACAAACGTTGCCCTTCATAATAGAGTTAGATTTAGACAGAACAAAATATATAAAACTTCTATATCCTAATTAAGCATGACTCATCAAGCCCGCAAATCATAATTCCTGGTTTTATTTTGGTTCGCCCTCTTAATATAGTTCCTGCAATGAAACGGTGAAATATAAGGATTCACGACCCCGATTAAATCAGGGTCGTGAATTTTGGAGAATGTTGTCAAATTGGGACAAATTACCAGCTTTGTTGTAGTTTTTTGTTCTCCACCGCGTGTCAGAAGAGGGTGACAAACTATTAATCGGCTTCTGAGATTGATTTGTCACAGGGTGTCAATTGGAAACCAGCATTTCAGACATTTTCTTACAATGACGTAACAATGTATAATGAAGGGACCCTTTTGAAAATCAGCCTCTGCTGAAAGGGCAACCCCACCCTTTTTTGGAAAGAAATAATTAAAACGAATGAAATCCAACTATACTTTAATTTGTTTCTGAAAGTTATTATGTGCAACCCTTTCCTGTTATGTCATAAAATAATATTGTTTAATTATTGTTTTAAGTTCTCTCAAGTTTATCTTCTTTGAAGTTCTCTAAATAGTTTAAGTTCTAAAAAAAAAACTAAAAAAACATTGTAACATATTTTATATCGCATTGTCATTCTCTTTATTACTGTCTTTATTTGATTATTTTATCATTTGTTATCATTAGGAAGTTTAGAAATCAATACAAACCAACAGTAACGGATCCTACTGATTGTGAACTGACAAGTTGTTAATCTCCAGACTAAGACTTAATATGAGCGCAATAAAATGTATATAGAACAAGGTCGGATTTATTCTATTTTAATGATGGATTAACCGATGATTCATCAATAATGATCTTATTATATTCTTTATTCTTAATACGCACCTCACGTTATTATTATTTGTTTACAACATATACGTAAGTCACGACTAATACATATTCGTCATATCTCCTTTAATTACTTCCATAGTTCCCTTCAAACTTAGCTCAGTTTTGTTCTTAATGGAGTTGTCCCAATACAATCATATAGTTATAGCTTTTGCCGTCCACTTTCAAACTTTCGTCATTCAATGTTATACATTTGTCCAGGGAAATTTGAACTTCAATTGCGTCTCTAGAAGCCTAATGTGTGCCAAATGCTAACTTCAATTTCGTCTTTGGTCGATCAATTTCACAAAACGTCCACTCAATTTAGTCGTTTGTCACACATGTTCGTCAATTACAATTCAAATTCGTCGGTCACAGTTGCTGAACATATCAGTCGGAAAACCTATACTTGATGCGACTTCCTGGCCCAGTTTCATTAAACTTGTCCAATTGTTTTAATTTGTAAATGTCAAATTAGTGTAACCAATTATATTATGGTAATATAATTTAGGGAAAAAAACCCAATTTCATTGTAGCTTGATGAAACAGGCCCCATAATGTAATACTTGACCTCGACCATGTTTAACACTTGTAAACACAATACATTGTCATGTAATACATCGATGGTTGCATTTTAGTCATCAGTAAATAGACAATACACACATTATGTCTTTAATTTAAATTATTGATGAATTATGATGAAATTCAAGGCGAAGAGACGTCATTGTTAGACGGAAATTTGGAAGAATGAAATTCTACGTCACAAAATCAAAATACCAGCACGCATAATTCCGAATGTGTGCATATCGAAAACAATGGTGTTTGTACATTCCTTGACACAGTTTTATCATCAGATAACCTTAATACACAACAAATGATGACCGAATTTTCTTACAAAGTAATAATAGTTATTCTAGATTAGGTTTAAATTGCGTGTAATGATTTGCTCCACATTCAGTGACAAAATGGTGGGAACTAGGTTGTGCTCCCGTTTTCTATTATTTGATGCTTGATGCGACTTCCTGGCCCAGTTTCATTAAACTTGTCCAATTGTTTTAATTTGTAAATGTCAAATTAGTGTAACCATATACATATGGTAATATAATTTAGTAAAAAAGCTCCATGTTCATTGTAGCTTGATGAAACAGGCCCCATAATGTAATACTTGACCTCTACCATGTTTAACCCTTGAAAACACAATACATTGTCATGTAATACATCGATGGTTGCATTTTAGTCATCAGTAAATAGACAATACACACATTATGTCTTTAATTTAAATTATTGATGAACTATGATGACATTCAAGGCGAAGAGACGTCATTGTTAGACGGAAATTTGGAAGAATGAAATTCTACGTCACAAAATCAAAATACCAGCACTCATAATCCCGAATGTGTGTCGAAAACAATGGTGTTTGTAAATTCCTTGACACAGTTTTATCATCAGATAACCTTAATACACAACAAATGATGACCGAATTTTCTCACAACGTAATAATAGTTGTTCTAGATCAGATTGAAATTGCCTGCGGTGATTTGCCCTAGGTATACAGTGACATAATGGTGGGAATTAGGTTGTGCTCCTGTTTTCTATTATTTGAACAATAATTATGTTTGTTTTCTCCTGACACAAGATTATTAACCAAATGATATCCTAATTAAAGTGATCTAGTAACTTTGTTGACATGTGCAAAAAGCGATTAATGGTTGATACAATGTACATTGTTGTGATCTGATATGTCCACTGAGTAATGTGTGACATTTTCACGTTAAATGGCCGAGTAATGAGCAAATATGATAAGTGATCATCACTAACTCATTGCATTGCCTTTGTACACTGTTTTCACTATCCAATGGATAGCTTAGCATCCGGACACTTCAATCGTAAATATATGTTTTAGTGACATTCGAAAAAAACGAAACGTGTCCCATGCTTCTATTAATATGAATACAAGGTATGAGAGAACCACTGAAGATTCGAGTAAGTACTCGATCCCTTTAACCGATTTTTTGTGTGCGTTTTGAACTGGAGCAAATGTTGGAGAGAGCAGAATTGAGACCAAGCCTATATGATTAACCTACCAAGTACCAAGTGTATGTTTGACATACTAGTAGTATTAATGAGGCCTCGATGTTGATATGCAGTAATGACAGTTTCCATTGGAGAGGGGTGGGGGGGGGGGGGGGGGGGGGGGTTGGGGTGGAAGGTGGATGACAGTCTGTGGGTGTGAGAAGTCACAATTGGAAAAGAAGAACATAATAACTCCTTTAATTTCAAGTCGACTATGTTCAAGGCCGAGGCAGCCATCAAATATCAGATACCAAATATGGCATCAATGCTGGACTAGACTATACATTAGTTTCAGATATGCAACTCGGTAGAATGAGTCGTCAAATGTGAATATTTCGTATTATCAGGGTGACAAACAAGTGAATATATTTACAAAACTCCAAATATAGATAGTTATTGTTAGGTGCTACAATATCAAGTTAAACATATGATTAGTTAAAGAGATATAACTAACCGGATGCGTGAGATATATAAACAAATATACTGTATACAAACAATTGTTGGTTTGTATAGATTCATCTTTAATGTGATGAATAGATACATAGCTAGCAA
This sequence comes from Echinarachnius parma, assembly GCA_037951105.1. Classification (NCBI taxonomy): domain Eukaryota; kingdom Metazoa; phylum Echinodermata; class Echinoidea; order Clypeasteroida; family Echinarachniidae; genus Echinarachnius; species Echinarachnius parma. Next base: position 199,633 of record JBAMJV010000173.1, read on the forward strand.
TCCTATAGCAAGGAAGATGTAAAGCTAGTAAGCTCTAGCTACATAATCTTACATCTAAACGGTTAGATACAACGGTTAGATAGCTGAATATATATATAATAGCAAGCCTTATAACTAGCTATAGCTAGTAAGATAGCTGAATAATATTATAGCGATCTTATTATATGGATATATAGATAGATACCTGAATAGATATATCATTGCGAGCCAACTGGCAAGCTAGTTAGATAGATAAATAGGTCGATAATAGCGAACTAACTAGCTTGCTAGATATAGTATATAGCGAGCTATAACTGGCTAGGTAAAGTTAGATTTTAAAAATGCATATATTATATAACATTGATTTACAGGCAGAACAAATAATTATATTAGTTTGGCAAGTTTTAAACAAAATTAAACATATATAAATTATATATTTGTTGTGCACAAGGCACTTTATTCGTCGGACTGTACAGTCTTGTTATTTGATGCGTTCAATTAAACCCGATATATCTATATAAATATATATATATATCTATCTATAAATAAAAAGTCAATAAAATAAACTCGGAAACACGCTAGAATTCCTTGGTAAAGTCTTTATTCAATTACTATCGACCGGTTTCTTTCTCTTCAAAAAATAACTATATACTGTATATATATATATATATTTATTTATTTATCTATCTATCTAAACAGTTGTAAGATATATGTAAGGTCACTGACATTGTATGTTCTCCTAATCGTTTGATTGATTACAGATAATAATTAGAGGGTTCAATAACATTGACGGGGTCTGAACTATGACAAATCTTCTGTCAGATTTTTCTTTAGCTTGACTATTTGCTGTCTGCGTTACTCCCACATTTTGAATTAAAATGTTAATTGTTTATTATTCATTTTATCTACCACTGTCTAGTGATTAGGCAAACCGTCTTTCCGATCAAGTGCCCGTGGAAACAGCAACGGATTATACACTTTCACAGATTTCAAAAGAACAAAACAATTCAAATAAATCATGAATTAGTGTCCATTATGCGAAACATTATGGACTGTTTTCACTTTTTGTTCCATGCACGACAGTAAATAGTGTCATGTAAATAATGATAATTGTAATAGTTATTATAAGGAGATTAAGGTCATTGATTTACTCTACCACTGTCTATTGATTCACCAAGGCTGGTTTTCGATCAGTATGCGTAAAGAAGAAGTATACTATATTTTACGACTGTACAATTATACCTTGATTTGTATAGTTGTATACGAAACTTTGACGTGATTGTTGCCATTTTACCTCATGCATGAAATGATGTTATTAATATACCATGTATATAATAATTTCGATATTATTAGTATTATGTTATTAATATACCATGTATATAATAATTTCGATATTATTAGTATATCTATTAAATAGGTAAAAGTTCAATCCGATAAACTATCGGATTCGCAATAAGTTATAAACCCTGCTCACCTCGCATATCAGTGGTGCAAGGTGTATATTAAAGCTACGCCACACCTGTAAAAGGGTTACAAGGGTGTAAAGGGTTAACGCAACGGTATAACTATGGGAAGAAGTCAGGTCAATGGTTTTGTTTTGCCATTCATACTTCGATTAACATGACTTTTATGGATACATCGCATTGCACTTTTGTCTTTTGTATCTTGTCTATTTTACATTCATATGTTTTTGTTTACGTTATGGAAGTAAATTAAATGAATGGAAAGCGGAATTCTTTTATTTAAGATGCATGATGCAGAGTTGAACACGCTTGTCAATCAATGTTTTGTTCGAGTTTGTTTACGAGTCTGTGAATATTTGTTGTTTCATTTCCCGCGCGTTTCCTGAAAGATACGCAAACATGACACGAATTATTGTGTTTTTATTATTAGATAATTGGATGATTAACCTACGTATTCAATCAATTAAGCTTTAATCCAAATACATACATTGAATGCACTCATTTGATTCGGTACGGTGAACATGTCAATCGTTTCTCAAACAGTTAATTAATTTCTTATTCTCTAACTAATCCCAGTCTTTATGGTTCACATATTCTGATATTGGACTGAAAACAATTATCTTTATAATATGCCAGTCCTCTTTATATTACCCGTTTCTACACTATGTCCCTGTTGATGATATATACATACTTGTTTGAGCTATATGCTAAGAACTATTATGTTGAAAAATCTGTTTAATTTATAAATTGGTGAATTGTAATACAAATTAACGAAAATAACTATTTATGTTCTAAAGTTACATTCTAATCCCACCGATATAATATATATATTGTTTGCAATCTTAAATGGAGCTAGGAACTTTGTTGACATGTGCACAAAGTGACAATGGTTGGTACAATGTGTATTTTTGTGGACTGATATGTTCACTAGGATTTCACGTTACATGGAATGTTATATGGCCGAGTTATGAGCGAAAATGCAAAGTGATATTCGCTAACTCATTACACTGACTTTGTACACATTTATAACTTTCCAGTGGATATTGCAAAGTCCGAACACTTCAATATTCGTAAATATCCAATAAGGGGGAAAACCGAACCTGTCCCATGCTTCTATTGGCAATATGAATGCAATGAGGTATGTGAGAACCGCTAGAGTTCCGAGTAAGTTTTGTGGATTTTAGATCCCTTTAACTAACATTATATTCATGGAACATACAAACAAGTCGATATTATCTGCACAAGTCCCACGGTCTTACGATTACTCTTCATCAAATTGCTATCTATTATTTTGATTTATTCTGAACTATTTTCCTCCATTGATTTTTTTTCCTTCAGGCATGACCTTGATCCTGTAACCTACGTCAATTGTTATTGTGACGCTCTCTTCCGATTATCACTATTATTCTTTTTTTTGGATTCCTGCAGACGCGGATCATCGCCCGACTGTAACAGAGTGATTGTCTTCAACAATTGAGATCGCGCATCGGGGCAAAATGATTAATGTGACAATTATCGATCCATTATCAGACAATAAAGTTATTAGTTCAAGCCTCAACGATTGTGATGCGTGGGGATGCTACGCCGTGGGTCGTCAGTTTGAACTAGGCGAGTTTGTGCGCGCTGCAGAACATAGCTGAGCCAGGGTATGATTTTCCGCACCGAGCGCGAGGCGTACGCAAGATGGCACCGCGCATTTATAGCGAATCCGATCCATCTTTAAACAATGAACAACAAAACACATGCTTTTTACATTATGCGTAATATAGAGAAAATTTTTGAAAATGTTTTTTCAATAATTATTTAGGATCAAATTCAGCTCATATTCGAACAAAATTATCAAATTTTCGGGTAATCGATTGTATCTCTTTCTGCAACGGGGCCTAGGTGATACATGAGTGGCACATCAGTAAACAATTTCACAGGACATTGATACTGAACAAAATATAACATACCAGCATGGTTTTTTTTTTTTAAATAGAACAATCAAATATTTTTTGAACAGTTTGTACCTAATCTAATACAATGATTTTTGATTTATATTTTGCCATTAGTAAGATGAAGAATGGCAGCAAAATAATTCAACTCTGTCGAAATAATGATTTTAATTTCACGATTGACTGCATTTATTATCCGGTTAATTTCACCATCTACAGCAAAAGTAAGACTTATGATTTATATGTTACTGTTATTCTCAATATTCAATTATTGGTATAGACATTTGACAATACCACGCTTCTATAGTCATTGGTAGATGAGTGGGTGATTCAGCAATTCAATGCATACAAACTTGCCCTAAGAAGGTTGAGAACTAGGCCGGGAACTGGGTCGCATAAACTGCGCTAGCCAGCCGAACGCGAATCTAACCACTCGCGAAATTGTCGCAAAGTCCCGATTCGCGAAAATCTATATACGCGAAATTTATGGCGTATACAGTATATCCTTGCAATTAAATTTGGCACATAGGGGGTTAATTTATTCAGAAGTGATCTTGACATATATTACTCAAGGAGATTATTAGCATTGCGAAACTGATCGTTATCTACCAACATCTGTCCTTCGTGGATCTTTCCTTTTCTTCATTTAGTCTTTATTGAGGTTAAAAATCAGCAAACCAAAAATCAACAAAATCAAAGGAAAAAAAACACGTAGATTGTTGCAGTCGACCTCCCAAACAAATTTGGTGAAAGAAAACAACAATTGGAATTAAACAAATATTCAAAACGTTTATTGGGCAAGGTATCCAAAAATAACTTTTCACCGTCGCTCTGAAAAGAATTATCGCTTGCCTACTCAGATTTGTAAAGAAAGATTCGATTTGTAAAAGAAGTCAATCGTAAAACCAAAATCAAATAAAAATTAAACCGGTTCGCCGATCCAAAACCAGCACTCTTTGCCTATCTTTTGTTCCTGGTCCGTAGAGGTGTTGACATCAGCACAAAGGGTGTCAACTATGTTTACATGATGACGTCATACTTCCATCAATATAGCCTACTTTTGTGTTTACATTCCTTATCACTGGTCGACCGGAGAGCTTTGCTTGGTAAATAATTATTAAAACAAAAATAATGAATGTCGCTACATTCCTTTAATTCTCAGATAGATATATAATTATATAACTACTGTTTGTACATGAGCCGATTACAGCTAAGCGCAAAATAACAATAATTATGCTATGAAATATTAAGTTGAATGGAAACCCGGTGTAACAGGGATAAGTGTCCAGCCAGGGATAATTGGCAATGTTGTCATTTGGACAGTTTAAATTCCTATTATTGACCGCACTCAACATACACATACAACTTACACTCTCAAACACAAACATACAGACAGACAAACAAACGAACAGACAGACAAATACTACACACTTATTCATTCAAATCGTCACACTGACGTCACTGATACAATGTAAGCGTATCTGAGTGGTAATTAGATAAGCTGAACTTGAATATACAAAAATGAATTAATATGTCAAGTATAATTGTTTTTACACGTGACACACACAGTACACACGCATATATGGAGCGATGTGGACAGATATATCCCTTGATTGTATTTGTCCTGGACACTAGGACACTTATCACTGGCAAACCGGAATACCAGTCTCTTTTGAGGCATTCTTTGATCATTATGATTTTCTCTACCATTGGAAGAAAAAAAAATCATATTTATGAAAGATATCTCATTTAGAGGCGGTTTTTTCTGTCTTGTTGAATGGTCGATTATGACCTAGTCCCATTGCACCGTTTCTCCTTCGGTTTCCTTTCCGTTTGACATCTGGAAGGTACTAGCAGCGCAATAAACGAAATAATGCGGTCCAAGTTTGGACTGGACTTGTAGGGTACTACTACTTTTAACTCGGCTCCGTTCCGCGTGAAACGAAACGTCATGGAACTTTAAAAATTTGCTAGATATTGACCGTCCTGCCACATTTTGGTCGGATAGGAAACGGAATGAGAAACGATGCAGTGACACTATGCCATAACTGAATAGGATTATTTACTCTCCTCAATTATCTTTTTTATATTTATGCATATTCATGCATATTCAGGACACATCCCCCGAATACTCGGGGTGCATGATCCATTGAGAATGCATACAGAAGTCAAATAGTATTTGAACAAATAATCTCCGTTTATCTGACCCCTTTGTTATCGACACATATTTTTCAGTTTACATAATCATATTTGACAAAATACTTTCGTTGCTAAGGATGCCTTTCTTTTCTGTGAATCGTGACCTCCTACATTATACTGTTGACCATTTCCCCTGTAAGCATACTAGCCCGAATTCTCATCAGTGGCTCAACTTTTGTCCGGCCTAAAAAGACACAGACTACCAGTAACCAGTTAAACCGCTTTGCAGCTGTGGTCCCATTAATTGTTGCTATTCGCCACCGGAGATATTCTAATTGTTTCCTTTCATTATCCAGTCAATCCACTGAGTCCTGCTTATAGGCAGGGCCGCTTGAAATTCAAGTCATAGTATAGTCGGTCATCAGGACATTGTATTACTGGTGACCAGTTATACTACTACTGAATTTACTGAAATGGTATGAATGGCAAGCAGCCCTTTGTAAATTCCTAAGCAGAACTAGAGAGATTGACTGGATACTGAAAGGAAACGAATATAATATCTCTGGTCGCGAGTGGCAACAATCAATAGGTCTGCAGATAGCAAAATGGTTTAACTTGTTACCGGTAGTCTTTGTCTTTTTAGGCCGGACTAAGTTGAGCCAATGATGAGCATTCGGGCCAATATGATTAAAGTTGGGGATTCACGTCATATCGGGCTCACCACGCAACTTCGTCAGTTTGTTGACTGCGTTGTCATAATAATTATTTGGCCAACCTTTGCGTGATCGGGCCTCGTCAAACAAAAAATTCTTCTCCGACACGACATCATTATTACCGGACCCTAAACAATGAAGAAGTCAGTTGGCCTTGACTTTGGGTCTGTCATGCACCGATAGGGCCTGCATGCACGGTAACTGAAGGGTGAAACTAATGGTGGAGGTCCGTTAACCAAGCGAGTCCTGATCGTTCGTCAAACCCCACGCCCACTCGAGAGGAAATTTACACTTTAGAGGTACTTTTCTGCCCCCTTTTTTAAAAACTTTAGTTGTCAGTTGTTAGTTTAGTCATTATTGAAGAAGAGGTTGACGAATTACATAATTGCGGCTAAGTTGTTGACTAGAATTATTACAGACTAAACCATCTTTATTTCTTATTTTAATTTTATGTTTCTATTTGTATTAGACATGTTAGATGTGATAATTTGTTCGGTGTAGATTTTGCTTACAGATTTCGCGTTTATTTTCTGTATATTTATGTCATTCATTATGTCAATTTTACTTATTTTATATTTGTATACACAGTGCACCTGTAAAGCGAACGAACGAACTAACTAACTAACTAACTAACTAACTAACTAACTAACTAACTAACTAACTAGCTAACTAATTAACTAACTAACTAACTAACTAAATAACTCACTAACTAACTCACTAACTAACTAACTTACTAACTAACCAACTAACTAACTAATTAACTAGCTAACAAAGTAACTAAGTAACTAACTTATTAAATAACTAACTTTCAAATACATTAATACATAAGTATATATATAACAATTTAACGATCAAATACAAAATCATTGTCTTTTTCACAGAAACTATTTCACAGAGCGTCTGATTTTAGAAGTGTTTCATTAAAATTTTCAATATCATTTGAACGATCAACAATGTTATTATCCCTTTTTTCTCTCATGAAATGACGAAATTGTAACAAAAGTAAAAATGACAGCCCCTCAAAATGAAAACGAAATCTTTTGTAGCCTTTTTTGGAATGCAACCAATGGCAGTTACCATTGTCAGTTGACGGGCGTTTAACCTTGGCTTTGTGTCTAAGGCATTTATTCATATCATATAATAAATTAATAGTTAGTATAACTATCAACCGTAAAGTCAAGGAATGCGGCCCACTTTAGCTAAAGTATAGCTATTAATGATAAAAATTGTCAATGACTTTTGCTGGAAGAATTACAAATATGTTGAGGTATACTCATACTGACAGGGGAACTATGAATGTTCCGTCGCCCTTACATCCTGGTAATCACATCATAACGTGGTCAAAATAAATAAGTAAACCCGTAGGTGTTCGCTTTAGTATAAATGAACAACCTACACGATAATGTATACGCATCATCGTTGGAAACTTATTTTATACGTTTTAACACACATTTGAGTCAGGGATATCGTTGATGGCCCATTATATACTTTATAGATATCATTAATATGCATGGGCGTAGATACTTACGTAATACCTATTCATCAGGGGGGGGGGGGGGGTGAATGAATATATCATCCCCCCTGATGAATAGGTATCAATTACAGATCTACGCCCATGTTAATATGTATGCTAGGTATGCCTTCCAAGAAAATGGGTTTTCAAAGGAGAAGGAACAGAACTATTACTGTATATTGGTACATGTATAACCAAATCTTTACAAAAAAATATCATGCAAAGGTAAATGTTTGTTCCACAAAAAGTCTTTCACAGAGTGTATATTACTTTAACAGTTTTCATTCAGATTATCAATACATTTAAACGATCACCAATGACATCTAGCCCCCATTTAATTACTTTGTACGCTGCTCGAAATAATTGTGAATTAATAACGAAGTTACGTTTCTGAGGCCCGAATCATGGGAAGAGAACATGGTGTCTGCATCGTAACAGAACAATATCTCTAAAACTTTGACCTTGCAGTAACTTCAATATGATGTACGTACGTCTGCATGAAGTAATATTTAATATTTATTCGCTTCCAGTTAAAAGTTGTTATTTTACATGTTGTCAGGGGCAGAGTCATTCAACATTTTATAAACCATCAGACATATCTTAAATACATATCTTGGAACTAAGCTATTCATATAACTATACATTTTAGGGAGTTTATGTGAGGGGGTAGAATCCCAACAAGGGGGGCATTCGTCCACCCCTTCCCCTATAATATCAACTAATGCACAGCCCCCACGTTAAGATGTGATTACCATGATGACTGGGGGCGACGGAAATTAAATAATGTTTAAGTATACATGTACCTCACAAATATTTGTGTAATTCTTTTGGCAGAAGTCATTGACAACTATAGCTATATAGCTAAAGTGGGCCGCATTCCTCGCCTTTACGGTTGATAGTTATATTAACTATTATATGATTTGTATAAATGACATGGACACAAAGCCAAGGTTAAACGCCTGTCAACTAACAATGGTAATTGCCCGTCGGTAAAATTCCAAACGAGTATGCACAACAGATTTATTCCGTCCATTTTCATTTTGAGGGGCTGCAATTTGTACTTCAAATCATGTTCATTTTGGTAAAAGATTTGGAATATTAGCCCCAACGATTTGGAATAGTTTACCATAAGAGATAAGAGAACTTGAATCTATCACTGTATTTAAATCACACTTGAAGACCCACATTTCCCTCTTATTTTGTAATTAATCTTTGAGTAAATATTATGTAAGCATTAAGTTTCTGATTGTATTTTGTATTTTGTTATGTGTTTTTGTGTAAGCGCTATGATACCCACGTGAATAGCGTACTTCAAATGACAGTTATTAAACATTTAGTACAAATTAAAGAATCAAAATCAAAATATGGAACGTTCCATTGTCATATTCCCACAGGCATGTGCACAAAGTTGGGCAAAGAAACCTGTTTTTTCTCGAAAATTGAACGAGTGGAATTAAGCTCTTCATATGTGGGGAAGGAGTAAAGAAAGAAATACATACCTTACAACTAGTTTCACTAATTGGGCACAGGTTGCCCCGCCTCCTTTGCCCTTGTCTTGGTGGTAACTAATTTCAACTTGGTCTTCACCCATTTGGTTTACTCCCGTTTCTGTCTACTATAAAAATCAGAATTCAGGGGCGTAGAATTACGAATAGGGTTTAAGGTTAAGGTAATGGTAAAGGAATGATTGAAGGAGACAACAACGCAAAGAAAAGCACAGTCTCTTATGTCATGGTACTGTTGCTTGATATCAAATTGATGTCCAACAATTTGCGAAGGGTTGTGACAATGCAATTAGTCACCCAAACTTATGGAATCAATGGGGCCTCGTGGTTCCGTAAGCGCCAAACGTTTGTGAGGGCGCTGATTCTATACACGCGTATATTTGGAGACAATAGAACCACAGAAGTCGCGTACGTCCTGGACAATAGCATAGTCTTCTTCTGCAGACCCATGAACACATACTTAAGTATATATGCTTATTAGTTTTCAAATGATATAATTTGTCTGGAAACCCATTTTCTGAACCTGTTGGTGGATTGGACTACTAAAACTATTACCTTTCATTTATAAGAATATCACTTGTGGGTGTCGGTTCCCTTTAAGGTTAGGGTTAGGGTTGGGGAGTCAAGTTTGGAGTTTTGAAATAGAAGTTCCAGGCATCATGATGTAGACCAAATGATACGCAGAACAAATGGGTGGAAACCAAGCGCCCATAATTCGTCTGAATTGACTCTCATACTATGCGACGCCATCATTGTATTTCTGCCCGTTTTGTCAACATTTCTCAACATTTTCTCAACGTTCGAAACAAACCATTGATATTCATATGCTTTTTGTAATGAAATACAATGAAATAATGACTTCCTTTTACAATGACTGGCACCAACTGAAAACAACCTTGCTGACCGAATAACAACTTTTAATTGGAAGCGAATAAATATTAAATATTATTTCATGCAGACGTACGTACATCATATTGAAGTTACTGCAAGGTCAAAGTTTTAGAGATATTGTTCTGTTACGATGCAGACACCATGTTCTCTTCCCATGATTCGGGCCTCAGAAACGTAACTTCGTTATTAATTCACAATTATTTCGAGCAGCGTATAAAATTAATAATCAGTTTGAAGGCAAAATTATGTTATTTATAATTTACATTTAAATTATCATCCTAAAACTAATTTATTTTCTATTTGATTGCGGACGAATAAACTAAATCTTAGCAAATGATATAAGCATGACCCATTGACACTTACATTTCAGCTGCAAGTGAAAAACAGATATTTGTTATTCTTAACACGAACGGTGCCACAGACGAGAATTTGAACACATTGTTAAAGGGATACAGTTTTGGTCAAACTTAATTTTAGTAACCAAAACCTGCACTATTACCTTACAAACTAATAGTTATAACTCCACTATTCTCGGAAGGAGTACAAAATAAGTAAAAAGCATGTTATCATTAAAAAAGGAGTCGTTAAAACTCAAGAAGGCGCTCTCTAAACACTTATCGGTTTCAACCATTTTAAATAAAGTATTGTGCATGTGATGTTTTGTTGAAATAGTGATTAGATAGAGAAATAATCAACAACTATTTTAAAACCTCTTTTTTATATTTTTGAAAAACGGAAGAATTTAAAAACATTTTTAACGGCTGGTTCGAAATTAACGAATAATTGTGGGGCCCCACAATTATTACAAATGGTTATGTTTAAGGATATTTCAGCCATTTCTGAACCGATTTTGATCAAATAAAGTTTACTCTGTCATTAAAAAATTGTATACTCTTTCGAATTTGACAATCGGATTATCATTATCTCACCAAAAAATTATTTTGTGTAGCGCCCTCTATACGAAAACTCAACTATCCCTTTAAATGTCTATTTGTAGAAGATGTATAAGTCAATGTAGAAGAGTTTAAAAAAGGTATTATCTATACATGTTTATTATGACTACGTGGTTGTCTTTCGGCGCTTCAGGAAAAAAATTATATATAGTTTCAAGGAGTTATAATCTGACAAAGGATAATGGAATGCTATCACATAATATTTATGAATATTGGGATAAAACATGGAATGCTATCGCACAATTTGACAGAAAGGAGACACATTGTGAAATTTGGAAGGCGTGTTATGAAATATCATTTTTGTTTACAAGTTTATGACAAGTTTCCACAAACGGGGATTGCGATGTCTTGTTTAAAAGCAATTAAAGTCAGTTCTCATTATTGGGGTAAAGCCCCTATGTCGCGTTTCAAGCATGTTTTTGTACTATATTTTACTGTCAACGCCCTTTTCTAGCGGTCCCTTTTGATCTACAGTCGAAAATAACAATGGTTGCTCGAGAAACCGGTCAACAAAACGCTTTCTTTTGACGCCATAATCACGATAATTATATTATTGTATTATCCGAATCTCTTACATTTTTGAATATCTACTCTCTTATAAAATTTGGCACCTGTCGTTACAATTCAAAAGGTTAGACTACTATTAGAGATTGATTATTACGATGACAGCAATTACACGATATCTCATACGTGGCGGCCCATTTGATCTCATGATATTCGGCAATTATATTAGTTGTCATGGAAACTACTTAACAGCATTCTTTCTTTTGTCCAAATAATTATATGATTGATTCATTGAAATACGAGAAGCTATCTATATAATTATACTCTGTCTGGATTGAACACCATGATTATAGTCATTCTGGATGGAAGGCGTATTATATAGCATTATCACGATCCTAACCGTTAAAGTAAATATGAGCGATTTCATACTTGAAGAAATAAGTTGTTTAGTTACACCTGAAACCTATATATATATGCGCGGTTTATTCCGGTAGAATCGATTCCCATTGCCTCTCGGTAAATATTGGCTTTATTTAACTAAATATACTATGTGTTGCCTTGGTATTGTATAACACACAAAACGTGTCCTAACTTGTGATTAAACCCTTGCCTCCGATTGACTTTAATGTCCATAGCCCTGATACGTGATACACTGTTTTTCAGTGGCCAAAGGGTTCCCTCATGCTAAAAAAGGTTCCATAACTTGGTGGAAAGATACTATATTTGCCATAGCGGTCAGCGTGGAATAAAAGAACATCAGCCACACAAAAGCAGAAAGTACTATTAAAGGGATCTAGTAACTTCATTGAAAAATGATGAATAGTAAGTTTGGATGAAATGTGTAATTTTGTAATGTTCAATGATTGATGTGCGAAAATCTCACGATATAAATGAATGTTTTAATTATGAACCGAATAGTGAGCAAACAATAATGCTAAGTAGTATAATTATGATTACTCACTACACTTGCGTTGTATACATTTATAATTATCCAGTAGATAATCTAAAATTCAAACACTTCGATCATAAACATCTTTATTACAAAAGAGAATTTCGGAAACCAGAACCTGCTCCACTGTTAATACTATTGCAATTAGGTATGTATATGTGAGAACCGCTAGAGTTTTAGGTAAGTCTTGTCGATTTTGACAATGTTACTAGAACACTTTAAAGAATATTTCTACTATGATGCCATCGCAATTATAGTGGGAAAGAAACCATTTTGTTCTTGTCAACACTGATCTTCAATATTGCCCCACCCAAATGAAATAAATACACATTTTATTTATCTTTTGCGGTCCATATTAGATATAAGGAATATCAGCTAGGGAGTATTTTTGAAAGGAGAACAGGATATTTGTATGTACAAACTAAACATAGTAGCAATGGAAAGGAAATGACGTTGTCATCTTGAACAAACTTAACATAACTATGAAGTCAATATTGCAAGTTCATCTTCAAATTAATGAAAATAAATGTATTACCCACTGATGAACACAGATTACCCCGCAAAAATCAAATAAATGCACATTATGAGATTTGACTAAAAATGTTGTGAAATTATAATTTGTTTCCAGTGAAGAGCGAAGAAATTATCCATGTCATAAACACGATGAACACAAACTAAGGGTGTATTTAGTTTTAGAGCACGTGACTTTGTTACCACACCCTAAACAAACAGACGCCGTGCACTATGTAGAATTTTCTTATAAATATTCTTTTATTACTGGCAAAATCCAAACATTCCAAATGTTGTGACGTACGTTATCATATTGCTTATATGATTAACCCGTTCGTGACTGATTGATTTTGCTATAACATGCATTCTCTATAGAGAATTTTCGAGTATTTTCGGGACCGGTCCTGAAGGGGTTGAGGTTGTTGACTTTTGTATATGTATATTTTCTTTCCTTGGAGAGTAAACTAGTTTAGAACGGATTAAAAACCAGGGCGGAAAAATGGGAATAACAAAATAAAGCTTTTCTTTAACATAATGTTTATTAATTGTAGTTATTTGAACTCATTCATCTTACGTTTGATGTGTTTATGTCTGGGACTAAATTGACACCCTGGCAATACGCTGTAAAAGGGTAATTTTTGTTTAATGCAGTGTCTTTAAATGAATGTATATCGGTGTGCTTTTTAAATAGCAAATAAAGGATAAGGACTATGATTAATTAATTAATTAATTAATTAATATATGAATCCTGAACACCATTTAATAATAATTTTACTTTATTTTCCCAATATATAGCTTTAATTCATCCTTAAACGTGATCTATGGGGGATATTTCACAACAATTGTAAGTTGAGCTTAAATGTTTAAGGTAGGCTTAATATTATGGAAAAACCGTTAGCCGTTGTCATACAAAATTGCAAAACATTTTAAAACATGACATACAAATTTATAAAAAAAAAACACATCAATATCTACATATTTCAAGGAGATTTTTGATCGCGATGTAAAATTCATTGAGAGTCTGACATGTTTGCGTATTCTCTTTTTAATCAATAATATGCCAAGGCTACAAATATAATGATTTTATGAAAGAGATCCAACTTCAAATTAAAGTTCCACTTAAACTCTTTGTGAAACACATTTTCATTTATTTGTTTTTCTACTAAACTCGCATACAGGTGGATTCTTTATGCAATATTCTTGTTCAAAATCTAAATATATCAATCTCAATGTCACTCATGCTTTGGTTGGATGTCTTCGAATGGTTAAATCAATAATAAATGATCATTCGTTTCTATTTTAATAAAACAAATACACCAACAAGGTTAGTGGTGGCACAGTATCATAAAGAGATACTCAGTAATTTAGGATGATTATCATCATAACATTGATACACCAGTTATTCCCAACAAGACGCGACCTTCTACAACAAAGGTGTTATGTTTTTCGTCACGTCTTTGGTGTTTTTTCAAGTTCATTTGAATTATTTAGTCCCCCAAGTATCAATGAATGCAGACTATATTGAATTATTACAAACTCTTTGGACCAATGGAGTTAACAGTGTTAATGTGCTCATTCAGAGTTCGATAAACTCTAATTCTAAGCGATCGTTATCTCTTTTTTTAGAAACATTATTTTTCAATTTATCAATATTTATCTCCATTTGTTCACATCGCAACAATGTGAAACAGTAGGATAACCAGCCAGGTGAGAAATGAAGCTTCATATCTAACTCATCAACTGCGACGTCATTGAGTGGTATAGTTAATTACTTTATAGACATACGTGTATATTCGTTCGTTCTGTTTATTAATTCTTCTTCATGGGAAAAGGAAAAGAAAATCTTATCCCTTATCGCTGTCGTGACATTTGCTCAAGTCATATTTCGAGAACGTCATTCAATTTTAAAGTTTATCTAATTTACTCTTAATTAACAGATTTGATTGCAATCAACAAAATATAATTATCATTTACATCATATTACATGCAACGTGATTGGTGTCGAGATCATGTTTTCACGAAGAATTGCCCAACTCATTATCAGATATCAGATGTATTGTGCAGGATGATAAAAGGCTGTATTTGTGTTGTTTGGAAATGAATAAGAAAAACCTGACACATTCCTAGTGGAATTCGATATCATGCACCTCATTTGATCTTGGATATCTCACATTTCATTGTCAAATGCCCTTTTAAATAAAGGCAACTTCGATAACTTGTGCTACGTACTGCATTTATTAATCTCGTACCGAAAAAAATCGTTTGATCGCATTCATCACCCCGACTTTAACGATTAGCCCGTATTGAATTGGAAATAAAAGAAGAAGACAGTAGGCAGCACTATTAATTTCCCCTCGATATTGAACGTTGAAATAACAATTTATTTTGGCGGGGAGATGTGGATACCGTGCATAGTTTGCGAGGTGTTTGACATTAAATTTGTAACAAAGCCCTCCCCGGTCTGTTGAGCTACGATGTTATTTCAATTTGACCTATTTTTGTCAATACCTTCCGATTTGATTTACCCTTGATCTTGAAACGTTTATGTTTACCTTACAACACATAATCACAAAAAATGTGTATGGTTAAACGGAGCCAAACAGAAAAGGAGCTTTTGAGAAACGAAACAACCCATGCCTGACCTTGGTCTGCTTATATAAAACAAAAACACGAAATTCCAGTGGAGGAGTTAGTTTATGTCGGGGCATGGTGAAGGAGAGGGGGGAGGGGGGGGGGGGGGGTGGGTAGGTGCAAATCAGGGGGGATTGTTCCTACGAATGCGCAGTCAAGTTGACAATTTTACAAGAATATCATCATTGTTTTTTTAAAGCTAAACTTTGGTATCTTTAGTTTGCATGCATTTCCCCCTAATTATACTTATAGTACAATATCTACGAAATCATATTACATTCCCCTACCCATCCAGGTCTCCTTTGGCCTAGCCCCCCCCCCCCCCCCCCCCCCTTCCACTGCGCCAATATAGGCAACTTGTTTGTTATAGTCATTTCCGAGTCAATACATTCCCGAAATGTATACAAAAACAGTGATTGTGATAGCTGCATGCGAAACCCAACAATCTTTCTCCCAGTTGATAAACAGTGTTTTATGAGAAGTATTCAGTGTCACTTCGCACAGGGATTACATAAATACCAGCGCGGATATTGTCATGTGTTCAAGCGCATCAAACCATTTCGTATGGATAATGATGAACTTGCATTAATTACACTTGCACGATACCATCTGCAATTAAAGAATAGCTGCTTCACATTTTGTTCTGCATAAGCCATCCATGTATTGTTGTCATATCAAATATTCCCCCACCCCCTGTTATGGTTAATAAGCAGTTCCTCGTTCACTATGGGAACATTCCAGTCTGGCGCAAAGAAAAGCTATTAATTACCAGCGCAAAAAATATTATAACCCTTCGCATCAAACCATTTATGATTGTTATATAGCATTCATAGAGCGCCTGGTATCTATAATAGGTGCCTTGGCTATTAAGAGACGCATTATTATCACCCTTGGTCATCAGGTACAGTTAAAGCCCGCACAATTATCATGTGCAACATCTCAACTCCCTGGGGAGTATACTAGCCCGAGCCGATATCAGGGCGCTACTGCAGGCTAATTAACACCCGACCAAGTACCCATTATTACTCCTGAGACGACATGGTATAGTAAGGCATACTATTCTTTTTGAACTCGGGCTCCGTCATCTGTAGTCAGGCGCTTATCCGATCGTGCCACAACACCTCCAAACCATTCCGAGAATTGTTGTGGCACGAGCGAACGGGCGCTTGACCTCCAATCACGAGGTCCCGAGTTCGACACCGATCCATATCCCGGCATTTATGTCATTCATTCCGCAAAACCTTCAATTCACATTGCCTCCTACCTCTCCGGGGCCTCTCTGTCCCAACCAAAGAGTACTTGGTGCATAAGTACATGATCTGGTGCAAATGTGCATGTTGCTCATACACATGTTTACGGTTTCTCGCGGCTAGTATGCTCACCGAGGAGTTGAGAAGGTGCACATCATAACTACATGGGTCTAAAATGTACCAGAGGTTGTGACAATAAGAGCGCTAAAGCGATTCTGCTTAATAACACAATAATAACGCAATAATAACACATCCAAATAACATAATACCATAGCGTCGGCAATATGCCTCTATGTATTCACTACTGGTTGCAAGCATTTGTGTTCTCTGCACTATCAGAGTTCAAGCATTCAAATGAAATGCACACATGAAATTGTCATGATTATTTAACATTCTCACTTCATGATCTGTTCTTTTTAACCTCTCTTTCATCTGTCTAAGATCATTTGAATTTAATACATAATACAACATTTCTTTGCCTCAAAGTGTGTATTATATATGTGAAATTCTTCCTCGAACGACCCGTTTTTTAAAATCAATATTTGCCCCCATTGTGCCTCCTTAAAGGAGCAGAGATTTTCTGCAAGATTGTTGGTGGAAGTTTCATTGTCACAAGGCACGAGCGCGAGAGAATAACTGATATAACGAATCGTGTGATCGTGCAGTTTCAGAACTCACCAGCTGCAATAATAATGTTCATCATTTTTTTGTGAGGAACGGTGCATGGCGGATTATATATAGACCAATCTGGTTTCAAGTCTACGTCTGCCATAACTGGGGGTGGGGGGGGGGGGGGGGGGGGGGGGGGGCTTCAAGCATGTCTAGCATGCTGAAAAAAGGTCTCTTAGAACCACACTGATTGTTTAGAAGACACTAATACACCTGGGCCCCGTTGCAGAAAGAGATACAATCGATTGTAAAGCCCGGCGCAGACAGAGCCGACTCGACCCGATCCGACTGGTTTCAAACAGGCTAGAGTTGGGCCCGGTCGGTCGGAGCAGATTTATCGTGTTGAATCGGCCCCAACTGGCATCCGACTGTCTCTGGACTGGCAAAATGTGTGTCGCGAGGCACTGAAAACTGAGCCGATCGGAATGACAACCAGTCGAATCGGCTCTGTCTGCGCCGGGCATTAGTTGCAATATTAATCGCAAGTCAGATCACGTGTTCTAGATGCGCAAATCTGATTGGTTGAAACGCGTAAAATTTCTGACTTACGATCAACATGATCAATCGTAACTTACAATCGATTGTATCTCTTTCTGCAACGGGGCCCTGGCATGTTACATTAAGGGTTAGAACCTCTTCAAATTATCTTTGTTGTACTCTTGGACGCCCCCCCAGTTATGGCCAACGATATAGTACTAACGACTTGAAATCGGATTGGTCTATAGCTACGGGTAAAGGAGAAGGGGAAATACCCCTCAAATTGCAAACAGAAACATTATTGAGGGAACCAAAACAAATACTTAGTTCATAAAGCGTGGCCCAACTAGTTGGCCTATGCATGTCATTATATTGCTTATAAACATAACTCGAAATAAACACAAGACCACTAGATCAAACAATTACAAAAAAACAACATATTCAACTCAGTTATCAAGGATTTCCACAAGACGACTGTTTAAATTGCGGGTACATGAAGTTGACGTCAACATCAGCATGAACGGTATTCATGATTACGATTACAATAGGATTGCGATATGATAACAATAGGACTACAATAGGCGACTAATTATTAGTAGACACGCCCAAAGATCAACTATTGCGCATGCAACTCGGTATACGTGAATTACAACTTTTGCGGCTTTAAGTGTTATGTTATAACTGTCTGGTTATTTTTCATCAAGGACTTACCAGTACCGAAGGGTCTGATTGACAGTTTTGCGATGAAGTTTGTATTATTTCTGACTGTTCTTCATAAATAGGCCAAGTAAACAATTTGTTCAATTTGCGTTTGGTGCTTATAAAGATTGAATAGTTTCGGTATCTAAATGGAATCTGTACGACCAAAATTTCCGTCTAATTGTTTTTACATAGATATGTAAACAATTTCAGGAGGGTATTTACATTCATTCGACTCACTGGTCACGATCAAAAGAATCATACAGCAGTCTCAATGACATCATCACAGTATATCTGTGATCGCTGGGTCTCGATCAAAATGGTCACAGAGTTGTAAGCAATGGCGGGTATGGCGTGCAATAAGTGCAATTCAACCTTGATTTGATGGAGGAGGCGAGTTAGCTCAGTGGTGAGCGCATCCGACTATAAAAGACCTCGCGGACTCAGTTCGAATCCCACTCACATTGCGTTCACGCCCCCCCCCCCCCCCCCCCCCCCCCCCCCCATGATCCATTTGCAGGACAGAAATCCACGGAAAACCCCCCATCTCTCGGATAGGACGATACATTGAGGTCTTGTAATTGTAGGAGAGCCACACATAGTACATGCATATATATATATATCGCTGCCATCGACATGATCGATATTGCAAAAGATAGAGGCATCCCTTACACATTATAACATGCACGTTTCTCGACACGAATTGCCCTCCATATGTGGGTTCTCCCACGCGACGTTTGGGTAAAGTTCTCATTTTGTTCAATCGGCGGTATTCACGCAGATTTAGACACTATGAAAGGCAACAAATGACATATTATGTCAATTGCACTGTACTGTTTAGGTTCTCATCTGCGGTGTTTTGTCTGCTAGAAGTTGACACACTTATTCGGCTGCACATGTGCGAGACGAGCACACGTAATTAGTGCTAACTTGCCGTCTAGTGCGGAAACACACCCAGCTCCTACGATTCTATGAGCGTGATTAATATAATCGGAAATATCTCATTATTTGTTTGGGATCACTTATTTATGAGCGTGCAGCTTTTCAATATATCATTGAAGTTTAGTGGATATTTCTGACTGTGATTCGCACGCTATTATATATATATATATAAGGTAAGTGTTCCCCGTTGCGTCGACCGGCCACTGTGGCCCTGTGGTATAGTGCGTCCGTTTCTTAACAAGGAGCCTTTTGGTTCGAGCCTAAGTCGGGTCATACCAAAATATGTACAAATAGAACATTCTGCTTTCTAGCTTGAAGCTAACATTTATAGAATGGTGTAGGGAAGTTAAATAATTGTATCTACCACAAGAATAAAAAGAACTTTGACTTTTGTCTGGAATACTCGACTCGTTCCTCGCACACGTTCACAAACTTCTGAATTTTCGTAATGGTAGGGCCCGATCCAAGTCGCTTGCGACGTCAACGGAAAGAGTTATTTTCTCGTGATGTACTATTTAATCGAATTTGACAGAAACGTGTTATTTATATACACCGAACCTGCGAACCAGCTTCATTTATTATTGTTTTACTTATGTTTTAGTTCAGGGGAGATTCATGGTGTATAATATTTGTTTTGAGAATTGGTGTGCCTTGACAATGCCTTCACGGATTTATAATGTTATAACATGCAGTTAAAACAAAAAATATTATGTTCCACCTATAGTATTAACTCCTTTAAAGTTGTAGAGGCAGGTATATAGTATATCCCTAATGTAGTAAAAATAAATATCTGTGAGTAATATGTTTGTTTTTTGCTTGCCGATCTTTGTATGTTTGCCTTGTCTGTTTTATACGTTTAGAGGTGCTGTTTAATTTGTTTATAAGTTTACTGATGCTATTTAATATATTTATACGTTTGTTTATGCTTTTGAAATTGTTTAAAGTTTATACCAACACATAGTTATGATTTTGCATTTGTAAAATAATTGTATTATTTCATGCTGTTGGATTTTATTTGAATAAATTCGATAACTGTAATTTCGTTTATTTTGTTCGCTATAGATGACTCCACACGTCTCGCCCAGAATATACATACTTTATACGCTGGGAGCCTTTGCGATCCTCGCAACTCTTGAATACTCGCAGTGTCAACTCACCCCGAACTGTCCCATCAACGTTACGTAAGTTATTGTATTATTGATTCGCATTTAATGTATCCAAGTATTTCAAGATGATCTCCGTAAACGCGGATTTCTCTGTTATTTATTTATTGTATTATTATTATTATTATTGTATTATTATTATTATCATTTGTATTATAATTATTATTATTAATCATTTTGTCATTACTATTAGTATTAATACTAATATCATACTCATTATTACTATCATTCTTTATATCATTGATTTCATTATTATTATCATTATTAAATATTATGATTATAATTATTATTATAATTGTTAGTATTATTATTAGTATAAAGCCGAATATTCATTTTGTCCCCGT
Organism: Echinarachnius parma; assembly: GCA_037951105.1. Classification (NCBI taxonomy): domain Eukaryota; kingdom Metazoa; phylum Echinodermata; class Echinoidea; order Clypeasteroida; family Echinarachniidae; genus Echinarachnius; species Echinarachnius parma. The sequence continues at coordinate 220,864 of JBAMJV010000173.1, forward strand.
GGGAGTAAGGGTTTGGGGGGGGGGGGGGGGGGGGTGCGTTGACACAGCGGATAGATATGGCCGTACATACTATCCAATGTTACCGAAATTTTATACAGTCATTTTACCAGTTAAGACACAATGTTGTACACCATGTGTAAAAAAAATGTGTAAAAAATTGTTTTATCGTGTTTTAAATTCGAAACATTAAAATGTACCAAATTATAACGATTTAAATTGTGTTTTTCCATACAGAGTTCCAACAAACATAACAAAGAGTAGGACAATAGCCACAACCATTGACATTGGTACACAGACTATGTAAGTTCTTATAACCTAATCAAAACTGGTGATATGAATAATGTAACATAATTCATTATAAAATGGGTAGAAGAATCCCTGCATTCTGATTGGTCAATTAGCGTGTACAATTTTGTACTGATGCATGGCTCACTAGTTTGATTTCCACAGTTGTTTGCGCTCATTTTATAAAAGAAATGCTGCACAGGCATATTTCGTGGATCGAAATTTGATATACAAATTTTCATTTCATTAAAAAAAACAAAAAACAATTATATCATTTTTTTTTTAAATCTAAAATTGTAGAATTTATATTAAAAAAATTATATCATTTAAAACCAAAAAAAAAATAATAAAATGTGAACATTTTTTCCCCCAGTCATGCGTCGGTACTTTTACAGGCATGCGTCGGTAAATTTACAGGCATGCGTCGGTAAATTTACAGGCATGCGTCGGTAAATTTAGCCATTACTGGGGATTTTCACATTTATTTGCGCCCATTTTATAAAACAAATGCTGCACAGGCATATTTCGTGGATCGGTAAGAATTGGATGCACTCTTTTAAATTTGGAATGGTCTAAAACCCACTCGCTGCGCTCGTGGGTTTAAACCATTCCAAAGTTAAACTCGTGCATCCAAGTTTTACCGATCCACTCATGCCTGTGCATCATTTGTATACTGGCTGTATATCTCAGCTCCCATAATAAGGCGCAACGAATTCACGCTTTTAAAGGGATAGCAACTATGTTGACATGTGCAAAAAGTGATGAGTAGTTGATACAATGTACATTGTTGTTACCTGATATGTCCACTGGGCACTGGCGTAAATCTGTTCGGAAAGCACAATGCATTGGGGGGTCGAGCTATTGTTCACAAACAATGCTCGCCCCTCCAATGCATTGTGTTTTCCGGACAGATTTACGCCAGTGCCACTGGGTGTTGTGTGAACATTTCAAGTTAAATGCACGTTACATGGCCGAGTAATGAGCAAACATGCAAAGTGATGTTCACTAACTCATTGCACTCACTTTGTACACGGTTTCGCGGTCCAGTGGATACTTTAACATCTCAACACTTAAATCGTAAATATCTTTTTAACGAAAGGGAAATTTGAAAACCCCAACCTGTCCCATACTTTTATTGTTAATACGAATACAACAAGGTATGAGAGAACCGTTAGAATTCCAATTGGATTTTGAGGATTTGGACAATGTTACTAAGTCCCTTAAAATGAATACTTTCACGCCAGGTATCCATTTACAACACCTGGGTTTAGAGCAAAAAGTGATAATTGGTTTATACAATGCATAATTATTGTTTTTATCTGATATTTCCACTATGGGTATATTGTGTGAAAATGTCAAGTTAAATGGACGTTATATGGCCGATTAATGAGCAAAAATGTAAAGTGATATTCTCTAACTCATTGCACTGACTTTGTTGTACACAGTTACAACTATCCAGTAGATAGTTTAACATCTGAACACTTCATAAATATCGTAAATATCTTTTTAACGAAAGGGAAATTTGAAAAACCGAAACCTGACCCATGCTTCTATTGTTAATACTAATACAGCAAGGTATGAGGGAAACGCTAGAATTCCAATTGGATTTTGAGGATTTGGACAATGTTACTATCTAGATCCCTTTCAAAGCCACATAACAGTATAATGTATAGAGGTAGTTACCGAAAACATATCTGTATTTGCCAACATTTTGATCAATATTGTTGAAATAGCATACAAAGGGCTTGTGTGGTAAAATCCGAACCTTAGTATTGTTAAATGCAGAAATATCGGTTGAAACTCAATGCACGACGCCAGAACGCGACTGAGATTGGGCCTAAATTCACCGCCCGTTCGTCCCTCTCCGCCTGACTGGGTATTGGTCGACACAGCCCGCATGCCGTGTACATGGTACGCTTGCACAAATTTTGCATGCAGCCTATACGGTTGAATTGAATTTCTATTCATAGCGGTTTTTTTTCGAACATTAATTGCTCAAAAAGTAAATTTAAACGATTTTTTTTTTCTCAAAATCTTACATTACATTAACTATTAATAAATTACATTAACAGATAAGTTATGCTATATTCTTCACATGGTAAGCTTATTTTTCATTTTGTTTGTGTGTGGGGCGTTTACCAATACTGTTATTTGGATTTAACGTACATTTTATTGCATAATCACTAAGCGTTGATTTATGTTTGCCAAAAATTATGTTACATGTATATTTCCGGTCCTCAGTTACAAGACAATGTTTGCTTCAAGTCATTTTTAACGTAATTCCAGTCAATTATTTAAAAAAATGTAAACGTAAACAAATATCAAATTGTTGATATCCCCTTTGATGGTCGTGATCAAATATATCATTGTAAACATTGTCTTTTTGAAAAATAAATAATTAGAAATGCATTACGGAATTTGTAAGTTATTTCACAGTTTCTTGTGAGTTTAATAGCTTAGCAACGTTGTATCTTATTGAATATCTTTAGAGGGACTTAGGGATTGTCCAAATCCACATAACTTACTTAGAACTCTATAGTGGTTCTCTTAAAGCCTTGTGTGCGTATTACCAAGGAACATGATTTGGATTTTCGAATTTCCATTACGTTAAAAGGATATTTACGATGAATTTTTTTAAATTATCCTCTGGCAAGCTATAACTGTGTACAAAGTCAGTTTAATGAGTAAGCGAATATCACCTTGCATTTTCACTCATTAAAGGGATCTAGTAACTTTGTTGACATGTGCAAAAAGTGATGAATGCTTGATGCAATGTATATTGTTGTTATCTGATATGTCCACAGGGTATTGTGTGATGAACATTTCAAGTCAAATGGACGTTGCATGGCCGAGTAATGAGCAAAAATGCAAAGTGATATTCACTATTCTCACTGCACTCACTTTGTACACGGTTTCAAAACTCCAACGGAGTTTTCATTATCTGAACACTTCAATCGTACATATCTTTGTAACGAAAGAGAAATTTGAAAAACCGAAACCTGTCCCATGATTTTATTGTCAATACGAATGCAACAAGGTATGATGGAACCGCTAGAATTCAAATTGGATTTTTAGGATTTGGACAATGTTACTAAGTCCCTTTAATTGGCCATAACCTACATTTATATAAAGGCAATTTCCACACATTACTTAGTAGACATGTCAGATCACAAAAATGTACATTTTATCAACCAAACATCACTTTTTGCACATGTCAACAAAGTAACTAGATTCCTTCAAGTCAAATTTAATCGACAAAACGGTGTATTCATGGCTATCATTACACTGTCTTATTCGCATATATATATTTTCATAGTAAAACTGGAACTGTTTGCAGTTACAATATAATTTATAAAAGAGGAGCAGTTTTAGGCGAAGATTATCAACAAATTAAATGCGAATTTTGTTCTAATGTCTCTCCTACCCTGTAACTCAATATTTGGATAGTCTATTTATTGATTCTATTCTCGTTCTATAGATAAGTATTCAACGATCCATTAGAAAGTGAAATTAAAATAACTTAGCTGCAGCCGTTTTCTTGTTGATGTAAAAAGCCGTAAATGTTTCGAAACACAACACAACAACAAAAATCATCGATATGTTCTATTATCAAGACGACTTCATGTTATTGAAGTACGATTGCTCAAAGGTCTTAAATATTGTATTTTTTTTACAAATGACCTACCATTATTTTAAGTCTAATATATAATTTCAGTTCAATTAAAAATCAATGTGAGACACCCCCGGATCGAGTTGAATAGTAATTTCGTTATCACACAGAACTCAATACTCGATAGAGCAATACGTTGAGGTAGAGAATGTCACGGAAGAACAAGACGCATGCTGTCCCGGTTACGTCGAGCTCTCAGCACAGTGTCAAGGTAAAATATATAGGTTTTCTCATCCATTTTCAAACTTTGGTCATTCAATTTCGAAAATGTTTAAAGATTTAATGACAGTTTGGGGAAAGTTACCGAAAACATAACTATTGGCAACACTAATTGATCAATATTGTTGAATAGGTATTTAAAAAGGTCTTGGGTGGTAAAATCCTAACCTAAGCATTGTTAAATGCAGATATACCGGAATAAATCCAATGGCCGCCCGTGAATTTTATAAATCCACCGCCCGTTCGCACCTGTCCGCGCCGCTAGCGCTGGGCTGGAGATATCGACAAGCCGGCATACCAGATAGCACATGTGCAGCACTGGTTTTTTGCACGTAGCGTATGCGCGATTCCGCGTTGGCGATATATTTACAGTAAATCAGTTTTATAATTTTGCAAATATATCATTTAGTAGGCGGTTTCCTGGCCAAATTGTTATAATCCCATATTAGTAAAACTATATTCTTTCACATGGTTGGTAATAAGAGCGTACATTTCATGTTGTGTGTGTGGGGCGTTGCCCACTACTGTCATTCACCTTTAACTACAATTTTGTCTCGAAACGTCATCCCATGGCTCGATTTCGCCTTTCCGCATTTATTTCCGTCAATGGTCATTCATTTTGTTTTCCTTATCAATTCATCCGGTTTTGTCAAAGACAGATTCAATTTCGTCCAACCACAGCATCTATCGCTAATTGTTATGATCGATTTTGTCATTGCGCAAACGATTTCATACAACTACCATTCAAATTCCTCAAATGAAAATATTATGCCTCGATTTTTAAAAATTTGTATTAGCTTATGATTATCCCTATCATACGTTACTGTCATAGGCGTAGTAGGTATGGGGCTGGGGGCGGTAGCCACCTGGAGTTTTCTAAACGGCTATATTCTGGCAAAAAGTACCTTAAATTCGGGCAAAACGTGTCATATTCGGGCAAAACCATGTCACATTTCGGCAAATCGATTTCATATTCGGGCAAATCGGTGACATATTTGGGAAAAATGAAGCAATATTCGAGCAAACTCATGTCATATTCGGGAAAATCATTATTTCGGACTTTTCATCATTTCATCAAAAACAAAGAGGCGAAGACATTTTTTTAACATTTATTTAAAACAAAATGTATTATAACAAAATAGTTTTGCTTGTCCGGTAAAATATGGAAAGGATAATTTTCGGGCAAAAGACCTCACCCCCCCCCCCCCCCCCCCCCCTGTGAAAGATGTGCTCATACACCCATGGTTACTGTTATAAAGGCTTATTAACGTAATTAAATACGTACAATAAAACGAAATGGATCATGGAAAAACATATACTAATATAACTTAACCTAGGATCTCACAGACAAAAACAACACCGAAAATACATGACATAGTTTGTTACTTATAAAATGACCAGAGGACTTATCAGTGAAATTTTGGTCATACGCATATATTTTAAGTTGTCTTTGCATGAAACTGTCAAAGTGTATCATTTTATACGTACGGAGTCCCATGATTAGGTACGACGTTGTACTGTAAAATATCTGTAATTCAGCCGTTTGGTTAACACAGTTACGAAATGGATACTACAGTTTCAGTTTAGAGGGCGCTTCAAGAAATAATTAATTTGTGAGGTAATGAACAAAATGTGTATTATCCGGACGAGCATGTGATTTTAAGAATAAAGCCAACTTTCTTTGATCACAATCGGTTCAGAAAGGGCTGAAATATCAATAATTATCCAATCGGAATAATTCAACAGTTCAAGAAAAAAAAAATACTGTAATGCCTACAACTTTTGTACCAAAGATGTTTTTTTTTTAAATCTCATTATTGAATCATAATCTCAACAAAACATCACATTCACAATTTGTTACAAAAGATGGTTGAAACCAATATGTATAGAGTTCCATCTTGTGTTTTAACGGCTGCTTTTTTAATGATAACAGTATTTTAACTTAGCCGTTTGAAAGTTTTTCTACTTTTCGGGCCTGGTGGAATTATAACTAATAGCTTGTAATTGATATGGTGCAAGTTGTGGTTACTAAAATCAGTTTGACAAAAACTGTACTATCCCTTTACTGTTATAACATTATTTTCAGTTTCAAATATCACTTATGGTTCTAGTTTCATAACATAGCAAATCTGTTATTGATCATTATTTATTATGAAAGTTTAATTCAATAAAGTTCAATTCAATTTAATTGTTATTCAAATAATTAACTATCCATATATTGATAGTTATCTTTTCATACGTATCCATGTTAAGATGGGTTTGCATGTACTTGCTAAGTAATAAAGTTTATGTATTTACGTACGTATAGAGTCACATGATTTAATATGACTTAGTACTGTTAATAATTATCTATTTTTCAGCCGTTTTACTGCAAGATATATTATTTCATTACAAATCCAATTTTGAATTTTTGAATTAAAGAGATTAACGAGTGCTCGTCTGTTCCTTGCCAAAATGGAGCGAACTGTACGGACCAAATAGAAGGATACGTGTGCAACTGTACCGAAGGGTTCGAGGGGGTGCACTGTGAAACAGGTGAGATAATTCGAATGTTTTTTATAACTTGTCTTGATGTTACAAATTACCATTGGATATACTGCGGTTCACCATTTTGAATTAGACTTGCACAAGTGCTTATATAAAACTTTGTAAAACTTTTGAAAGGCGCTATATAAATGCCCACATTATATTATGTTACGTTATGTTATGTTATGTTATGTTATATAACTATCGATCAACGTATATTTTAGTTCTAAATCACGAGTATAAAAGCACGTTTGTTCTTTTTCTGATCATCTTTCATTTCCATAGATACCGATGAGTGTTCGTCTAATCCTTGTCTGAATGGAGCCAACTGTACAGATCAAGTTAACGGATACGTGTGCAACTGTACCGATGGGTTCGAAGGGGTGCATTGTGAAACAGGTTAGGGATTTGTTATCTGATTATACAGTTTTTAATTTACGTCGTACCCCCCAACCCCAAAGCGGTCATGTTCGAGTGAAATTCAATGAGATATCTATACTTTCTATAATTCTTCAAAAGTTTAATTCACAAAGAATGGCCGGCGTCCGTTAGACGTCATTTCTTAGGGAAGGGTAGAAGTATCATGACTAATATTATTTCCCCCTAACTGCTGTACTAGTTTGAAGATATAAAAGTTCAGTTCATACTCACAGATAAGATACACCAAGGATCAGCAGTATTACGAGCATCGCTTCCTCGCTGGTCCCTTTTCCTATTTGTTATAATACGATGCACATTAATGTAATACTTTTGTATATAAGTATGTCTGTATGTTGGTGTTGGCAATGAAGTAAAATATTATGCTTTGGACTGAACTGAGATAAAGCGCCTTCTCATATGCAATCTCCATTTTTAATATGTTTTTATGTTAGATACCGATGAATGTTCGTCTATTCCGTGCCAAAACGGAGGGAACTGTACTGACCAGGTCAACGGGTACATATGCAGCTGTGTTGCTGGTTATGAGGGAATCCACTGCGAGACAGGTTAGGCGTAATTTTGTGAGAGTTATATTCGGAGTAATTTTGATAAATGGAACATAACGGGACAATTTTGCTCTTTAATTATCATGTACTAATTGTTTAGAGTATCATTTTATTAAAGATTTAGTGGTTTCATTCTGTAGGATTAACAGTATATGTCTGAAATATTATAACCCAATATTATCGTTGTCTATAGATGTGCTTGCAATATTTAACGATGCCAGAGCCTATATATGCACACAATAATGATGAAGGAAAAATTCATCATAATTGTCATTACTAAAATAGAATCATCTACTGGGCTATTTTTTCCCCTGTCCATTATATCGATCAGATACGGATGAATGCTCTCCCAATCCTTGCCTGAATGGAGCTACGTGTGTTGACCAAGTAAATGGATATAAGTGCAACTGTACGGCTGGTTACGAAGGAGTACATTGTCAAACAGGTGGGCTATTTATATATCTCTTTAATATCTCTTAAAGTAACACCTCCTCACCTTACCTAACCCGAAGACATAATGGCCGTGAGGGAACCACCAGTAGCTTGGCAACCAGCTTCCTCCATCCTCCTCTGACTTTCGTCATCCTCATAACGACACCCTTTCTGTGATGTTATCTTCCAATCTTTTCCAATGTCTGCCTCTCTTTCTTCCTTCTTGTACAGTATATACTATGTAGAACTGATAAGTGGATACCACATCACGGAACCAAACTAGCCAGGAACAGATAACCTTCCGTTATTGTCCTTTCTGAAAATGATTGTTCTATATTACGAAAATACTAGATAACAAAATATTAACATTAATGTGGAATATTGAAGATATAAATCGGTAAAAATAATAATTTGTCGGTTTCTGAAAAAATGTTAGTTGTACGAAAAAACTGGAGAAAATATAAATTATTTTTTTGGAATATTGAACATAGCAGTTGGTTTCATTTTTGTTGTCGGTTCTTAAATGTCTGTTCTACGTACACATACTGGATAGAACTAACAACAAACAATGTAAATCATTAATCATTTGGAATATTAAACAGAGTAATTGATTAATCATTTGGAATATTAAACAGAGTAATTGATTAATTATTTGTCTGTTTTGTTCTCTAATTAGACACGGATGAATGTTCGTCTAACCCTTGTCAGAATGGAGCGACTTGTGCTGATCAGGTGAACGGATATAATTGTACCTGTGCGGCTGGTTATGAAGGTGTTTACTGCGAAACAGGTGATTAACGTTTAACTTAATTGAGATGTTTAACATTAATCTGTTTAACATACATAGTTTAAAATTAAAGTATACATTTATTGAGTTTTAATTAAGATTTAGCTGATATTTCTATATTTCATATAATCCATAACATGAATATTCAAGAAAGTATTTCAAAACATTGTTATTATGGAGTTTTTTTTTAAAGATGTAGTGGTTTCATTCTGTAGGATTAACAGTATATGTCTGAAATATTATTACCCAATATTATCGTTGTCTATAGATGTGCTTGCAATATTTGAGGATGCCAGAGCCTAAATATGCACACAATAATGATGGAGGAAAAATGTATCATAATTGTCATTACTAAAATAGAATCATCTACTGGGCTATTTTTCCCCTGTCCATTATCAATCAGATACGGATGAATGCTCTCCCAATCCTTGCCTGAATGGAGCTACGTGTGTTGACCAAGTAAATGGATATATGTGCAACTGTACGGCTGGTTACGAAGGAGTACATTGTCAAACAGGTGGGCTATTTATATATCTCTTTAATATCTCTTAAAGTAACACCTCCTCACCTTACCTAACCCGAAGACATACTGGCCGTGAGGGAACCACCAGTGGCTTGGCAACCAGCTTCCTCCATCCTCCTCTGTCTTTCGCCATCCTCATAACGACACCCTTTCTGTGATTTTATCTTCCAATCTTTTCCAATGTCTGCATCTCTTTCTTCCTTCTTGTACTGTACTATGTATAACTGTTAAGTGGATACCACATCACGGGACCAAACAAGCCAGGAACAGATACCGTTCCATTATTGTCCTTTCTGAAAATTATTGTTCTACATTACGAGAGTACTAGATAACAAAATATTAACATTGATGTGGCATATTGAAGATACAAATCGGTAAAAATAATAATTTGTCGGTTTCTGAAAATGGTAATTGTACAAAAATATTAGACAAAATATAAATTATTTATCTGGAATATTTAACAGAGCAATTAGTTTAATTTTCTTGTCGGTTCTAAAATGTCGTCCTACGTACAAATACTGGATAGAACGGAAACAATGTAAATCATAAATCATTTGAAATATTAAACAGAGTAATTGATTAATTATTTGTCTGTTTTGTTCTATAATTAGACACGGATGAATGTTCGTCTAACCCTTGTCAGAATGGAGCGACTTGTGCTGATCAGGTGAACGGATATAATTGTACCTGTGTGGCTGGTTATGAAGGTGTTCACTGCGAAACAGGTGATTAACGTTTTACTTAATAGAGATGTTTAACATTAATCTGTTCAACGTACATAGTTTAACATTAAAGTATACATTTATTGAGTTTTAATTTAGATTCAGCTGATATTTCCATATTTCATATAATCCATAACATGAATATTACAAGAAAGTGTTTCAAAACATTGTTATTATGGAGTTTTTTTATAAAAGATGTAGTGGTTTCATTCTGTAGGATTAACAGTATATGTCTGAAATATTATTAGCCAATATAACGGGACAATTTTGCTCTTTAATTAGCATGTACTCAATTGTTAAGAGTATCATTTTATTAAAGATTTAATGGTTTCATTCTGTAGGATTAACAGTATATGTCTGAAATGTTATTACCCAATATCATCGTTGTCTATAGATGTCCTTGCAATATTTGAGGATGCCAGAGCCTAAATATGCAAACAGTAATGATGGAGGAAAAATGTATCATAATTGTCATTACTAAAATAGAATCATCTACTGGATTATTTTCCCATGTCCTTTATCAATCAGATACGGATGAATGCTCTCCCAATCCTTGCCTGAATGGAGCTACGTGTGCTGACCAAGTAAATGGATATATGTGCAACTGTACGGCTGGTTACGAAGGAGTACATTGTCAAACAGGTGGGCTATTTATATATCATTTTAATATCTCTTCAAGTAACACCTCCTCACCTTACCTAACCCGAAGACATACTGGCCGTGAGGGAACCACCAGTAGCTTGGCAACCAGCTTCCTCCATCCTCCTCTGACTTTCGTCATCCTCATAACGACACCCTTTCTGTGATTTGATCTTCCAATCTTGGCCAATGTCTGCCTCTCTTTCTTCCTTCTTGTACTGTACTATGTAGAACTGTTAAGTGTATACCACATCACGGAACCAAACTAGCCAGGAACAGATACCCTTCCATTATTTTCCTTTCTGAAAATGATTGTTCTATATTACGAAAATACTAGATAACAAAATATTTACATGAATGTGGTATTGAAGATATAAATCGGTAAAAATAATAATTTGTCGGTTTCTGAATTTTGTTAAGTTGTACGAAATACTGCACAAAATATAAATATTTTTTTTGGAATATTGAGCCTAGTAATTGGTTTCATTTTTTGTTGTCTATTTTAAAATGTCTGTTCTACGACCAAATATTGGATAGAACTTACAAATGTAAATCATTACTCATTTGGAATATTAAACAGAGTAATTGATTAATTATTTGTCTGTTTTGTTCTCTAATTAGACACGGATGAATGTTCGTCTAACCCTTGTCAAAATGGAGCGACTTGTGCTGATCAGGTGAACGGATATAATTGTACCTGTGTGGCTGGTTATGAAGGTGTTCACTGCGAAACAGGTGATTAACGTTTTACTTAATTGAGATGTTTAACATTAATCTGTTTAACGTACATAGTTTAACATTAAAGTATAAATTTATTGAGTTTTAATTTAGATTCAGCTGATATTTCCATATTTAATATAATCAATAACATGAATATTACAAGAAAGTGTTTCAAAACATTGTTATTATGGAGTTTTTATAAAAGATGTAGTGGTTTCATTCTGTAGGATTAACAGTATATGTCTGAAATATTATTTCCCAATATAACGGGACAATTTTTCTCTTTAATTAGCATGTACTTAATTGTTAAGAGTATCATTTTATTAAAGATTTAATGGTTTCATTCTGCAGGATTAACAGTATATGTCTGAAATGTTATTACCCAATATTATCGTTGTCTGTAGATGTGCTTGCAATATTTGAGGATGCCAGAGCCTAAATATGCAAACAGTAATGATGGAGGAAAAATGTATCATAATTGTCATTACTAAAATAGAATCATCTACTGGACTATTTTCCCTGTCCTTTATCAATCAGATACGGATGAATGCTCCTCCAATCCTTGCCTGAATGGAGCTACGTGTGTTGACCAAGTAAATGGATATATGTGCAACTGTACGGCTGGTTACGAAGGAGTACATTGTCAAACAGGTGGGCTATCTATATATCTTTTTAATATCTCTTAAAGTAACACCTCCTCACCTTACCTAACCCGAAGACGTAATGGCCGTGAGGGAACCACCAGTGGCTTGGCAACCAGCATCCTCCATCCTACTCTGTCTTTCGTCATCCTCATAACGACACCCTTTCTGTGATTTTATCTTCCAATCTTTTCCAATGTCTGCCTCTCTTTCTTCCTCCTTGTACGGTACTATGTAGAACTGTTAAGTGGATACCACATCACGGAACCAAACTAAAGCCAGGAACAGATACCGTTCCAATATTGTCTTTTCTGAAAATGATTGTTCTATATTACGAGAGTACTAGATAACAAAATATTAACATTGATGTGGAATATTGAAGATACAAATCGGTAAAAAATAATGATTTGTCTGAAAATGTTAATTGTACGAAAATACTGGACAAAAATAAATTATTTATTTGGAATATTAAACAGAGTAATTGATTAATTATTTGTGTTTTTGTTCTCTAATTAGACACGGATGAATGTTCTTCTAACCCTTGTCTGAATGGAGCGACTTGTGCTGATCAGGTGAACGGATATAATTGTACCTGTGCAGCTGGTTATGAAGGTGTTTATTGCAAAACAGGTGATTAACGTTTTACTTAATTGAGATGTTTAACATTAATCTGTTTAACATACATAGTTTAACATTAAAGTATACATTTATTGATTTTTAATTAAGATTCAGCTGATATTTCTATATTTCATATCCATAACATGAATATAACAAGAAAGTGTTTCAAAACATTGTTATTATGGAGTTTTATTAAAGATGTAGTGGTTTCATTCTTTAGGATTAACAGTATATGTCTGAAATATTATTACCCAATATAACGGGACAATTTTGCTCTTTAATTAGCATGTACTCAATTGTTAAGAGTATCATTTTATTAAAGATTTAATGGTTTCATTCTGTAGGATTAACAGTATATGTCTGAAATGTTATTACCCAATATTATCGTTGTCTATAGATGTGCTTGCAATATTTGAGGATGCCAGAGTCTAAATATGCACACAATAATGATGGAGGAAAAATGTATCATAATTGTCATTACTAAAATAGAATCATCTACTGGGCTATTTTCTCCCTGTCCTTTATCAATCAGATACGGATGAATGCTCCTCCAATCCTTGCCTGAATGGAGCTACGTGTGTTGACCAAGTAAATGGATATATGTGCAACTGTACGGCTGGTTACGAAGGAGTACATTGTCAAACAGGTGGGCTATCTATATATCTTTTTAATATCTCTTAAAGTAACACCTCCTCACCTTACCTAACCCGAAGACGTAATGGCCGTGAGGGAACCACCAGTGGCTTGGCAACCAGCATCCTCCATCCTACTCTGTCTTTCGTCATCCTCATAACGACACCCTTTCTGTGATTTTATCTTCCAATCTTTTCCAATGTCTGCCTCTCTTTCTTCCTCCTTGTACGGTACTATGTAGAACTGTTAAGTGGATACCACATCACGGAACCAAACTAAAGCCAGGAACAGATACCGTTCCATTATTGTCTTTTCTGAAAATGATTGTTCTATATTACGAGAGTACTAGATAACAAAATATTAACATTGATGTGGAATATTGAAGATACAAATCGGTAAAAAATAATGATTTGTCTGAAAATGTTAATTGTACGAAAATACTGGACAAAAATAAATTATTTATTTGGAGTATTGAACAGAGTAATTGGTTTAATTGTTTTTGATCGTTTTTAAAATGCCTGTTCTACGTACAAATACTGGATAGAACTGAAACAATGTTAATCATTAATGATTTGGAATATTAAACAGAGTAATTGATTAATTATTTGTGTTTTTGTTCTCTAATTAGACACGGATGAATGTTCTTCTAACCCTTGTCTGAATGGAGCGACTTGTGCTGATCAGGTGAACGGATATAATTGTACCTGTGCAGCTGGTTATGAAGGTGTTTATTGCGAAACAGGTGATTAACGTTTTACTTAATTGAGATGTTTAACATTAATCTGTTTAACATACATAGTTTAACATTAAAGTATACATTTATTGATTTTTAATTAAGATTCAGCTGATATTTCTATATTTCATATCCATAACATGAATATAACAAGAAAGTGTTTCAAAACATTGTTATTATGGAGTTTTTATTAAAGATGTAGTGGTTTCATTCTGTAGGATTAACAGTATATGTCTGAAATATTATTACCCAATATAACGGGACAATTTTGCTCTTTAATTAGCATGTACTCAATTGTTAAGAGTATCATTTTATTAAAGATTTAATGGTTTCATTCTGTAGGATTAACAGTATATGTCTGAAATGTTATTACCCAATATTATCGTTGTCTATAGATGTGCTTGCAATATTTGAGGATGCCAGAGCCTAAATATGCACACAATAATGATGGAGGAAAAATGTATCATAATTGTCATTACTAAAATAGAATCATCTACTGGGCTATTTTCTCCCTGTCCTTTATCAATCAGATACGGATGAATGCTCCTCCAGTCCTTGCCTGAATGGAGCTACGTGTGCTGACCAAGTAAATGGATATATGTGCAACTGTACGGCTGGTTACGAAGGAGTACATTGTCAAACAGGTGGGCTATTTATATATCATTTTAATATCTCTTCAAGTAACACCTCTTCACCTTACCTAACCCGAAGACATACTGGCCGTGAGGGAACCACCAGTAGCTTGGCAACCAGCTTCCTCCATCCTCCTCTGACTTTCGTCATCCTCATAACGACACCCTTTCTGTGATTTTATCTTCCAATCTTGGCCAATGTCTGCCTCTCTTTCTTCCTTCTTGTACTGTACTATGTAGAACTGTTAAGTTTATACCACATCACGGAACCAAACTAGCCAGGAACAGATACCCTTCCATTATTTTCCTTTCTGAAAATGGTTGTTCTATATTACGAACATACTAGATAACAACATATTTACATTAATGTGGTATTGAAGATATAAATTGGTAAAAATAATAATTTGTCGGTTTCTGAGTTTTTTTTAAGTTGTACGAAATACTGCACAAAATATAAATAATTTGTTTGTAATATTGAGCAGAGTAATTGGTTTCATTTTTTGTTGTCTATTCTAAAATGTCTGTTCTACGACCAAATACTGGATAGAACTTAAAAATGTAAATCATTACTCATTTGGAATATTTAAACAGAGTAATTGATTAATTATTTGTCTGTTTTGTTCTCTAATTAGATACGGATGAATGTTCGTCTAACCCTTGTCAAAATGGAGCGACTTGTGCTGATCAGGTGAACGGATATAATTGTACCTGTGTGGCTGGTTTTGAAGGTGTTCACTGCGAAACAGGTGATTAACGTTTTACTTAATAGAGATGTTTAACATTAATCTGTTTAACGTACATAGTTTAACATTAAAGTATACATTTATTGAGTTTTAATTTAGATTCAGCTGATATTTCCATATTTCATATAATCCATAACATAAATATTACAAGAAAGTGTTTCAAAACATTGTTATTATGGAGTTTTTATAAAAGATGTAGTGGTTTCATTCTGTAGGATTAACAGTATATGTCTGAAATATTATTACCCAATGTAACGGGACGGACAATTTTGCTCTTTAATTAGAATGTACTCAATTGTTAAGAGTATCATTTTATTAAAGATGTAATGGTTTTATTCTGTAGGATTAACAGTATATGTCTGAAATATTATTACCCTGTATTATCGTTGTCTATAGATGTGCTTTCAATATTTGAGGATGCCAGAGCCTAAGTATGAACACAATAATGATGGAGGAAAAATGTATCATAATTGTCATTACTAAAATAGAATCATCTACTGGGCTATTTTCCCCTTGTCTATTATCAATCAGATACAGATGAATGCTCCTCCAGTCCTTGCCTGAATGGAGCTACGTGTGTTGACCAAGTAAATGGATATATGTGCAACTGTACGGCTGGTTACGAAGGAGTACATTGTCAAACAGGTGGGCTATCTATATATCTGGGGGGGGGGGGCATTCTGAAAAGATAAGACATGTCCTAAGTCATGGATTTTGTCCTAAGTTACGAGTCGTAACTATATTTGTATTCTGAAAACAGGACTTAGGACATGTCCTAACTTAGGACATCCTAAAGTTACGACACGTATGCAAATGAGCTAAAAAGTTAAGACACGTATGCAAATGAGCTAAAAAGTTACGACACGTATGCAAATGAGCTAATTTGTATTCTGAAAGCCACAACTTAGGATAAAACTTAAGTCTTCCTCCGAGGTGTCCTAACTCGGTCTTAACTATGCACTCGCACGATTTACGATAGCAATATGACATGAACAAGACATTATCAAACTGCAATGAGCGTCCGAAAGTGTAACCAAATAAGAACATACATTTATTGCGAGTAGTTGCGCGTGATAACAAAGATTGAGCGCGTTGACTGAAAAAGTACGCTTGAAAGTTATCTTTCACGCGCTCTCGGCCTCTTCGATCTTTGCCACTCAACCAAAAGACTGCAAAATGTTCATACTTAATGTTATTGATAGGCCTTCACGGAAACAAAACAAAATTAATTGTTTACTGTGCAAGAGAAAGATATTATTTGGTTTACATTTGTAAATTACATTAATTACATTAATTATTTAAAAGTGATATAGCTGTAAAATAATTGGTTAGTGTAAGTACAGTGTCGGCCATTTACGACAGCCAAATCAGTTTATGAGATGTATCAATAGTGTAGTTTGAGTGTCTCCAACAAGTATTATTTGATTTGTTCAGTGTCATTCAACAGTGACAGTATATTATTTCAATTTCGAACGCTGGATATCATTATGTTAGTGTATTTGTTATGATTGGTAAACTGAACAATTTAGACATTAAGTTAATTTTAATAAAATAAAACCAATGGGGCAATCGACCCTATGAGTACGAGAGGAAATACATAAATAAACAAATAAATATATAATAAATCCAATTGTAGGCCTACCAAATAATGATACTGCCAGGGACGTAGGAATCCTGAGTCGATCGACTGCATGACCCGACAAAACTGGTTTGAAATGAAATGAAATTTGAAATGAAATGAAATGAAATTTATAAAGACGAATACAATTAATTTTCATTATAAACAGAGTTCATAAAGCTATCAGTTTAGGTCTTCGTTATTTTGTTAACTCATCAAAATACTGCGACTTCCTTGTACAAAACTACAAAGAATGCACAACGTTTATGACATTGATTTGCAAATTATGCAATCACGCAGTGTGCATGCATGGGTCTCTCACGATGTGTGATTCATTGATATGCATTTATGCAGGATTTGGTTATAAAACAAAGTTTGTCATTGGTTGCGCGTTATGATATGCGCGATTCTTGTACGCTCATTAATATGCATGATATGGACTTAAGACGGTCTTAAGTCTGCTTTCAGAATACAAATAGTTACGTGTCATAGCGCTGTCTTATCTTTTCAAGTTGCGACACGTAACTCCCTAGGATTTTCAGAATGCCCCCCCCCCCTGTTTAATATCTCGTAAAGTAAACACCTCCTCACCTTACCTAACCCGAAGACATACTGGCCGTGAGGGAACCACTAGTCGCTTGGCAACCAGCTTCCTCCATCGTCCTCTGTCTTTTGTACGAAAATACTGGACAAAATATGAATTATTTTTTGGGAATATTGAACAGAGTAATTGGTTTAATTGATTTTGGTCGTTTCTAAAATGCCTGTTCTACGTACAAATACTGGATATAACTGAAAAAATGTTAATCATTAATGATTTGGAATATTAAACAGAGTAATTGATTAATTATATGTGTTTTTGTTCTTTAATTAGACACGGATGAATGTTCGTCTAACCCTTGTCAGAATGGAGCGACTTGTGCTGATCAGGTGAACGGATATAATTGTACCTGTGTGGCTGGTTATGAAGGTGTTCATTGCGAAACAGGTGATTGACGTTTTACACAATTGAGATGTTTAACATTAAGCTGTTTAACATTCATAGTTTAACATTAAGATGTTTAGCCTAATATGTTTAGGATTATGCAGATTAAACATTAATATGTTTAATATAAAATAATGAATTATTCAAAATGAAAATGTTTAACAGTAACATGTTGCTTGAAGGAATCGGTTTCCATGTTGAAGTTGATATACAATATGTAGTCCATGTAAAGGGCTGTATTGTTCTCTTTTGGAAAGTCTTGAAAAGGCTGCGGTATCCTGCAAAGGACGGTTAGGTTATTGTTTCCTGGGCTTTAGTCTTGGGGGACTACAGCACAGGTATACATTTTGTAGCGTAGGGAGTGTGAGTGGTAAGAGGGTGCTCGACGTTTCAAACCAGCTGACTTTTCATCGTAAATCTAACATGAAATTTTGACGTTTAAATTCTTGAAAAGAAATCGAAAACAATGACAAATTTATAAATATGTTAGGTTTACGATGATTACACCTCTCCTGTTATATACGTCCAAGAAAGCGCGCACTAAAAGCAATGTTCTCTATAATGTAGTATTACTAATGCTATTGTATTGCTTCTATTCTTACTTTGTAAACATGATCATTATATGAAATGTAATTTGTCTTCTCCATTTTTTAGATACTGACGAATGTGCATCCAGCCCGTGCCAGAATGCAGCGTCTTGCTGGGATCAAGTGAACGGATATACCTGTAACTGCTCAGCTGGCTTTGAGGGAGTCCATTGTCAGATAGGTGAGAAACCGTTGGTCAATTTTTTTTATTTTTGCACATTTGATTTTTTTTGGTAATCAATGCCATTTTCCCAAAGTACCTGCAAATCAATCATTACATTCCTTTCATTTGCTACTATTGATTATTTCCTATGTGAACGTTGACTGAACTTATTATAGTTGCAATGGTTTCTAATTCAATTATTTGTTATCATATTGTTTATTGTCTATATCAGAACGTGGTAACTTAGGTAATGTTTTTGGCTATCATAAAACTTAAAAATCTTATTTAGGAAATGGGGCATTGGAGGGACGGTGCACACAAATTTGTTGGCTGCATGTTGGACAAGTAGTGTTTTCCTATACATTCTATGTATTGACTTTATAAACAAAAATAAACTTACATAGCTGGCTGTAATATACCATTCTGCCCAACTAGATACCGATGAATGTTCCTCTAGTCCGTGTCTGAATGGAGCCACCTGTACTGACCAGGTTAACGGATATATGTGCAGCTGCGTGGCCGGCTACGCAGGAGTCCTTTGTGAGACAGGTTAGATATGTTTTTATTTACCTAGACATTAATTAAGTTAATCACATACTTAATGTGAGTAAGTGCAAAGCGAAAAGAGCGACCATAAGAAGGAACATTTTGTTAGTTATGAATATGATATGGAAAATTTAGAATTTCCTTGACTGTACACAAATATCTTTTTTTTTATTTCCTCAAAATTATTTAATAATATCGTTACGAGAAAATGTATAATTATTTAAGTACACAAACCTAAGTTTCTTGATGATAATTTCCATGTTATTCACTTAATGCGCATATATAATGATGAATCTTGATAAAATGTCCAAACTGCGACAGATATGCTATCAGATAATTACTATTCCTTTATTTTATCTTCCATTAGACACCAATGAATGTTCTTCCATTCCGTGCCTGAATGGAGCGACCTGTACTGACCAGGTCAACGGGTATATGTGTAGCTGCCTGGCCGGTTTCGAGGGTGTCATTTGTCAAACAAGTAAGCAACCGATGGCTAATTCTATCAGATATTTACTATTCCTTGTTATTTTACTTTTCATTAGACACAAATGAATGTTCGTCTAACCCATGCAGCAACGTGTCCTAATCAGGTGAATGGATACGCGTGTAACTGTGCTGATGAATACATAGGCGTATATACCCAGGGGGTGGGTGGGTGGGGGGGGGGGGGGGTTCAACCCCCCCCCCCCCCCCCGATGGACACCCTGAACATTATTGACGGACACCCCCCCCCCCCCCCCTCTCGAAAATGTTTGACAGACACCTCCCCTCGAAAGTTGTTGATGGACCCTTCGAAACAAATTGGTCTCGGCCTTAGCCTCGGTAATTTTGGATCGACGAAATATCCCGTCCCCCTTGAAAAAATCCTGGGTACGTCAGTGGATGGATATGAAGGTGTCCATTGTGAAACAAGTAAGTTTTAGTCTTGTTTTAAACTTGTATATCACAGTGCTCGAAAGTGATATTCAATATATCACAATAAGGTCTTTAATACACACGAGAGGGGAATGTTAATTGATTGCCAAGGTAGTCATAAGTGTATGGCAGTTCACTCGCTAAGGAAAGATATTTGAGTAGAATCTCTTTATTCAGTACATGTTATCATGTTTGCTATAATTATATTACATTTTTAGACACGGATGAATGTTCGTCTGGTCCTTGTCTGAATGGAGCGACCTGTGCTGACCAAGTTAACGGATATATGTGCAGCTGCGTGGCTGGGTATGAAGGAGTGCAATGCGAAACGGGTAAGCTAATTATTTTGAAAGCTAAATAGCTGTATTTCGACCCCCTCCCTCACACATAAAATACACACTTCTACCACCAGCAATGTAACAAAATACAAACACAACTTATCATGTTATTGTAATGAGTTGGACAAAAACTGCTTTGAAATTGACTATAAAAAAGAGCAATAAAATGCTCGAAATAGTCGTACATTATATATAGCGCTTCATTAACAACGCGTACAGAGCCTAAGGCCCAGTCCCATACTGACGAATTTCACGGCGACTCGCAAAGACTCGCAACGATTTACTAGAACGAATCGACTCGATTTAGCCACGATTTAACAACGAATTGGGAAGAATTGTACGGCGACTCAACACGAATATTCGTTCTTCGTCGTTGTTCGACGAGTCAGCTCGTCCTTCTTTTGTCTTTAACCATTGCGGTAGAAAAATCGTGGCAGAAAAAAAGTTGTGGTCCCATAGTGGCGATTTTTGCGGCGACTCGCAACGAATTATCATTCGTGGAGAAAATCGCTTGAGTCGTCGCGAGTCGTTGTAGTTCGTTGCGAGTCGTTGTAATTCGTTTTGCGAACCGTTGCGCATCGCGAGGAACGCCATGAATCGTGTTAGCACAACGAATGTTTTGGGACTGTTCAAAACTATCGCCATGTCTCGACGATTTCCTTTAATTCTTTTTATGGAACAATAGGGCAGTGCACCATATGAACAATCGGACTTGTTTGAGTCAGTTTCATGGGCGTAGATCTGTCATTAAAGGGACTTAGTAACATTGTCCAAATCCTCAAAATAACATTTTCATTCTAGCGGTTCCCTCATACCTTGTAGTATTCGTATTAACAATAAAATCATGGGACAGGTTTCGGTTTTTCAAATTTCCCTTTCGTTACAAAGATATGTACGATCGAAGTATTCAGATAAGAAAAACTCCGGGCGAGTTTTTCTTCTGTGTACAAAGTGAGTGCAGTGAGTTATTGAATATCACTTTGCATTTTCGCTCATTACTTGGCCATGCAATGTCCATTTGACTTGAAATTTTCACACAATACCCTGTGGACATATGAAATAACAATAATATACATTGCATCAACCATTCATCACTTTTTGCACATGTCAACAAAGTTACTAGATCCCTTTAATACAATTCAACAGGGGGATGATCTATTCATTCACCCCTCCCCCTCTCGTGATGAATAGGTATTACGTAAGTCTTTACGCCTATGGTCAGTTCAAAAACGGAAAGCGGCGATCTTCACAACGAAGCGATACGAGTCGCAACGAATTGCAACGATGTGGAACGACTTGACACGAATATGCAACGGTAAATACAACAATTTTTGGTGAAAATCGTCGTGGCGTGGCGATTGTTTTGAACAGTTAAAGACGGCGATTTTCACGATTTTCTTCACGATGCGCGACGGTTTTGGGGGAAGAACCGATACGATGTAACACGACGCAACACGACCTAAGCGATTTTCTCGACGAATGGCAAATCGTTGCGATTCGCCGTGAAAATCGTCAGTATGGGACTGGGCCTTTAGCAGCCGCGCCGATTGCGAACTGATCGAGCCACAGGTGTCACATCTGCTTATACCCGGCGAAGACGTGCAACTTTTCTGTGACATTATCATGGCTCAATCTCAGCGGTGCACATAGATCTTTTAACATAAATTTCAGTATCACGGTTTGGATTTTTAGCATATCTACCCATTTTTTAATATACCCCTTTTAAACAAGATTGAACATGTGAAGGACAATTTAGATGCTTTCCGTAACTTTCCCAATGATTCCTTTTAGCTTTCAACATCAGTTACTACTGATAAATATGTTAATATTTGTAATACAATAATCCAAATATCATGTTGGTTCGATGAAATAATTCATAGGTAATATGTCATAGATTACTTTGCCCTTTGTTATTCTATCATTTGGTTATATTTTGTTGCACGAAAAGTTTATATGTCTTTGATAAAGGGGGATAAAACGCATATGAAAGAAATAACAAATAAATACACTTCTAGGTACTAGTTAGCATACAGGTAATGCCACATGTGAGGATCCGGTCAACAGTCATTGGTTACAACTTTCCACGGTAACAAAAATAATACTAGATAGTAAACCAAAATAGATATTCTGAACTGGTCATTAGGTAACCCAGATTTTGCGGTTGAATCATCGTCGTGCAACAGTGAGCCTTTTGGAATTCAGATACAAATGACCGCGAGAAATGTATCAATTTTGCGCCAAAATTATTCGAGCTAGTTGAATTGTCCTTGCATCGGCTGAGTGCTTTAGTATGAATTAGACAGGTCAATGTCACATGCGTAATTTCAATTATAATTATGTTTTGTTATAATTTATGAATGTAATCGAAGCATATCTTTTCAATATCAGACAAAAGTTAAGTCAAATGAACGTGTATTCAAATCTGACCCTCATTGTTGTTAGTTTTGTTGTATTTATTTATTTTACCTTATGCCTATGAACATGATGAATATCTTTCAATTTTTGTGTCTTGACTTGTGAAAAAAGTCTCCAGTATGATTAAAATAAACGAGTAATTTGTGTTGTGTATTTTCTTTACCTTAGATACCAATGAATGTTCTTCAACACCATGCCAGAATGCAGGGACTTGCTCGGACCAATTAAATGGATACACGTGTATCTGTTCGGCTGGTTTCGAAGGGGCCAATTGTCAAACAAGTGAGCTATTTCAATCGTTATTTGATAACAATATATGCAGAGCTTAATTCCCAAAGGCGCTAAATCCACGATTTCAACTTGGAGAAAGGCAGATTTGCTAGTCGAACTATGTACACATGCCTACGGGAATATGGAAATGGAACGTTCCATATTGTTTTATTTTGAGTGTGTAATTTGTCCTAAATTCGGATTTCTAGATAGCAACTTAGCTAATTAATGTACTGATATCTGTAACTCAATTTTTAAGGGAATGTGGACTTAGCGTTTTTTTTATAAATCTAAGCTCTTCATATACAGTGATAATGGGACGTAGAATATTGCGATTTTGCAAGAATTTGCAGGCAGGAACGGTTGATAGGTAGAGAGAAGGTGGATCAGAATATGCAAATTCAGGATCATACGAAATGTGTCTTTGCTCACTGTATAAACATGGTATTTTATTAGGGTAATAACTCTAATCAGGTAAAGATAGACAAGAAAACAAAATCCAAGCTGTCAATGCTCTCATGGCAACTAATTTGCATAATATTTTGTAGGAAAGTTCCTAGCGGGTGTGCTTGTGTTTTCTTGAGGAAGCATCAATCAGTATTGAGCAATCATCTGGAATATCATTAAAAAAAAACCTTTTTGCTACCTTACTCGGATCCTGATTATTTTTCTGAAAAAAGACCCTGACAAGCATGGGTAAACGGTATAAATTTTACTCCAAAATTATCGGAGCGAGTATACTGGCCAAGCAGTAGTTGGCAGCCGAAGCATGAAACTAGGTCAATGTCGTTGGCGTCTTCGCCAAAGAGTACTGAATCTCTGACATCATACAAATCTCTTCTTAGAATGTTTCAATTAAGCATACAAAGTTATGCCCGAATGTTGAAAATCAATCGAATATGTTAAGTATTGGTAGAGATTCGACCATCCAAATAAATACATTTCAATAGGAAATCAGTGTTATTTTGCTCTGGTTCATAACGTTATTCTTTTTTTTAAAATACTTTTTTTTAAATAATAGACACCGATGAATGTTCGTCTGGTCCCTGTGGAAATGGAGCGACATGTACTGATCAGGTCAACGGATACACATGCACCTGTGCGGATGGATATGAGGGATTACATTGTGAAACAAGTAAGGATTGTAATTATAAATATAAACATGTAACTTAATTTAGAGTTGTAGCTCGCATTAACTTATTTTCAGCAGTCATTTATGATTATCATACGAATTTTCAATTGGGATACGGGAATATCAGAAAAGAAGGGAGGACTTTGAATGATTGGTTTCATGGCTACGAACGTTGTGTAACTGTCTGGCAAAATCGGGGATACGGCTATCGATCGATACGCGGACTCTCTATAATTATGCCGTACCGCTGTTCCGTCGCAGTTGTATGTAGCAAATGGGTCTGACCCTTACTTAATCTTACGGGTATCGCAGAGCGGCTATAGACCTCTAGTAATTAATATTTTACCAACATTTGTCCATAGATACCAACGAATGCTCTTCGAATCCTTGTCTAAATGGAGCTCCCTGTGTTGACCAAGTAAATGGTTACGTATGCAACTGTGTGGCTGGCTATACGGGAGTTTTCTGTCAAACAAGTAAGATACTAAAATACTTACATATGACTAAGGTACCTTTTAAGATAGACATGAATGCAAATATGATAAGGTGTTGATCATTTTAAGCATATTGCGTGACAAATTACTTTTGCATCAATCGTTCACCATAAACTCGCATAAACTCAATGTACCCTTTTTCAATAGCAATCCATTAGTTCTTATCTGTAAATATGCAAGAAAACAAAAGTAATAATCATTACAATAAAAGTTTATTGTTTCCATCAATCTATTTTTTTCACTGGTCTAGCAATCCCGAAGTCTCGGGTTGTATTTGCTCATTCGTCGATATTATATATTTCTGATCAGTTTTCCCTATGTTTGAATGTATTTATTATTCTATTAAAAATGTTCTTTTCCGTAGATATCGATGAATGTTCGTCTAATCCCTGTCTGAATGGAGCCACCTGTGCTGACAATGTGAACGGATACACATGCACATGTGTGGATGGATATCAAGGGGTACTCTGTGAAACAAGTATGCGTCATAATTCTAATCAGCTAATGATTTTTCAATTTGTATCCATATTGTTACGTGGTCATTGACACGTTCATCTACCACGCCACTCTCTTTCGAATTCCTCTCAAAAAGCAGAAATAACTAGACAATATATACCGGAATATTGATTGAAACGAGCCATGTTTAAAAGGGGTTTAATAATTAATCTCTGATCAAACATATCATGCCTATGGTACGCCAACATTAAACAAATTGGCTATGAAAAGCCGTCACAATATAAACTGTGTATATTCTCTCTCCGTTGCTACTACACTTGTTCATTAATACCAAAATATCGTAATTATTTTCATTGTGATCCCTCTCAACATGTTGTTCTTAATTTTTGTCATCTTATTGTATAATTTATTCTTATTGTACTTAGCTATTGTATAATTTGATTGTTAATATTGCCTTTTGATAGTACATGTTTCATTTTCATATTAATTTGGATCACATAAGATTGGTGGTTTAATCATTACATATCTCTCGCCTTAATGCTTTAACTGTTCCTATCGACGATAAAAACATATTAAAGGGAACCAGCACCCAAAACTAATATTCTTATACATGAAAGTTAATAGTTTCAGGAGTCCATTCTACCAACAAGGTCAGAAAATAAGGTTTCCAGATAAATGATATAATTTGAAAACTCATCATCATACTAAAATATGTGTTCATGGGTCTGCGGAAGAAGACTATTCTATTATAGTCTAGGGCGGACGCGTCTTCCGTTGTTCTATTGTCTCCATACGTCCACGTATATAGAATTTGCGCACTCACAAACGTTTGGCGCTTACGGAAACAATGGCAGCAAAGGGTAGTAGTTCCGTAAGTTTTTGTGATTAATTGCATTATTTATGAATTGCATAACCCTTTGCAAAGTGTTGGAAATATTTCAAACAACGGTAACAAATATATAAGCTTCACTCGTGTTCTTTGCGAGTTGGTCCCCTGGTCCTCCTTAAAACAATTAAACGGTTTTATGGGGAATTCGCGAAGGATAACGACATGGGAAGTAATTTGATATGTTTTGATAATTTGATAAGCGTTCACGTTCATTTGCCTTTTAGACATCGACGAATGTTTCTCGAACCCATGTCTAAACGCGGCGGCTTGTTTGGACCAAGTGAATGGATATGCGTGCAACTGTGCGGACGGATTCGAAGGGGTCCACTGTGAAACAGGTAAGACGATAACGCTATATGAGTTTAACGTGAACATAGCGCATGGGCAAGTTATTATAAGATAAAAATTAAATTAAAACTAAAACTGGAACGTTACTGGATAAAGTTACTTTAATTTGCCAACTAAAATTCATTAAAAATTATGTTGGCATTGATGCATACCTGCTCTACACGTACCTCTCTTGTTCCGGTTATATATACGAAGAACAAACATATTGAATTGTCGTTGTTATGGCCTTTGATAGTAACTTGTAAAATAAGGAAACCATAATAAATAGGTTGTTGTACTTACATTATACGTTAGTGTTAACTGCAAGAATGATTGAAGTGATGTTATAATAATGCAATAACTTATTTTCTTGTATCCAAATAAGAAATTAATCAGTGTGTTCCCGGTCTCTGCCGGAATGGAGCGACCTGTACCGATCAAGCAAACAGCTTCGTGTGCACATGTGTGGCTGGTTTTCAAGGCGTCTATTGCGAAACAAGTAAGAGCTTTGGAAATATACTTTGATTAGTATCTTGTAGTACCAAGGTATGACGGCACAGATTTTCTTTACCAGAAATATGTGACGTAGAGGTTGCTTAGAAGGTAATCTTCTTCCTCCTCCAACCCACTACCAAAAGCCCGCATCAAAGTTTGTTTGAACAATTACTAAGATAACTATGTTTAAAATAATACTTATCCTTGCAATTTTAATTTTCAACGGATGTTCATCCGTTTTGTATCCATATTCTAAAGCGATATCATACAAACACCAATGATTTAGGATGGTACCTTGTATGATTTAGGCAAGTTCATACGACCGATTTGTATTGCTTTTTTTATTATTACAGTCCAATAGTTGTGTAAAGAGAGTGTATGTTTCATATCTGTATTTCTGTTTAATGTTTATGTGTCAATTACCTTTCAATCTTCTGTAGACTGCCATTCATTTTGAAAAACAGTGTGTTTTTCCCCGACAAAACACGAATGTCCATAACTTTGTTCTTTCGTTCTGCCTAGATACAGACGAATGTTCCTCGGACCCTTGTCTGAATGGAGCAACCTGTGTAGACCAGATCAATGGATATGACTGCACCTGTCCAAGTGGGTTTGAAGGGTTACGATGTGAAACGAGTGAGTTCAAATCATATTTATCACTTTCTTTTTTTGAAATCGATTTTCTTTTGATCTACAAAAATAGTTTCATTCATTGATAACACCCTACTTGGTTAAGGTTTTTCGAACATGATAGGAATACAACAATGTTTGTTCAACATAATAGTGCAGATGGTACAGCCTTTATCGTTGCGAGTTGTTGTTTTCTGTACGACCATTGGTAACACAGTATGTGCATAATACCAAACGATTGCCTGCATTTTGCAACGGGCAGTTACGTACATTTTTGTTGTATTAAAAGTGACAGAAAAATTCCATTGTCTTGTTTTAAATTTGCTTTCATTGCGTCAAAATTTACACTCAAATATTTGTTTTCCTCAATAGATGTAAACGAATGTTCGTCCAATCCTTGCCAAAATGAGGCAAATTGTGCTGACCAAGTGAACGGATATGTCTGCGCCTGTTTAAATGGCTACATAGGAACCCACTGTGAAACGGGTAAGGCATTATTCGTGCAAACGTCTTATAATCAAAATATCAATTCCCGTGGTTGTTTCACGTATGTACTCTGTAAAGTTCATGTCCTTATATTAGTGCATGAGGTAAAGAGATGTCTTTACATCTATGAAAATATTAAATTTGCTTGGTCAACTGTTCGCGGGTATTCGTACGTTCAATATATCCTACGAATAATTGTTCGATCAACTGATCATTCGTTTGATTACTTGTCTTAGTGTATGAATTATTGTGAATCGTTATGTTTGAGGCCCCGGTTGGTGTATTATGCGGAACTATTCATAATTTGCGATGTTGCTTTATATAATTGTCTATTTCCATGGTAAGTATCAACATTAACACATTTCTCTGTTTCCCTTTTTTGTTTGTAGTGTCTGTATGTTCAGTGCCTGATGTTTCTCAGAACGTCCTTTCGAGCTGCCCACAGAGTACATCAGTCCCGTACAAGACAATCTGTGAATACTCGTGCACATCTGGTCTCACTCTGCGCGGGAATAAGGAGCAGTATTGTCAGGCTGACAGAACGTTTTCTGGAAATGTTCCCTTCTGTGAAGGTATGGTTGATTGTTTGTTTTTCGGTTTTTACAGACGCGTTCAATCAATTATGATTATTTCGGTCCGGACCAGCCCTTTACCGTCACCATCCAAAAGGCACAGCCTAGAACCCGAGCAGATTAGTGTGAAGAGCAGAGCAATGACAAATAGAAAATAACACCCATTTAGGTCTCTTCTCCTCTTCAGTAGTTGATCGGTTTAACTTAAAATGACTGCGCCGTCAATTTTGAGAATGCCTTTAATAGGGCAGCGCCATGTTTTCAAACACGAGCGGAATCGTGCGTGAGGGCAAACGTACGCAATAATTTAGCGTATGTATAACATGGCGGCGCTCGTTGTACTCTTTGAAAAGCGCCCTCTGACTGGACAACGCCGTCTATTTAATATAGCAGACCTTGCATCACCTTGATGTAAAGGTCCTTGATGTAATTTGTGCTTCAAGTTCGCAACACTGGTGTTATACGA
The DNA here is from genome assembly GCA_037951105.1 of Echinarachnius parma. Classification (NCBI taxonomy): domain Eukaryota; kingdom Metazoa; phylum Echinodermata; class Echinoidea; order Clypeasteroida; family Echinarachniidae; genus Echinarachnius; species Echinarachnius parma. The sequence continues at coordinate 250,160 of JBAMJV010000173.1, forward strand.
GTAAAGTTAATTTGTCTGTTGCATCGACTCAGTTTTCATAAAACATTTCCGATTGTATAACAAGTTTATTAATGCTTTTTTTTCTTGTTTACATATTATAGATTTGTATCGATAGTTATAGATTTGTAATTTTAAAAATATACAATATACAATATACAATCTAAAAATACACTGAACCAAAATAACTTTCAATTGTTCTATGTCTATAATTATTAGTGAAAATGGTAAGCAAGACTAAATATTTACAAGTGTATTGTATAAAACATCTCTCATTCATTTTTGCTTCAGCACCAACCTGCACGATCCCTGTGTACGCGGACCCTTTGACCTCTTCAGAGTGTCCTTCTGGTTCGTCGGTCACGGCCCAGACTGTCTGCAGGTTTGGATGCGAGGGAGGGAGAATGCTAACGGGAACAGCTGACGTCACTTGTCAGTCCGATCAGCTTCTTTCATCTGCTATTCCTCAATGCTTAGGTACTGTAATAATGTTTGACAGTGTTAGTAATACGCCAAAACAATTAGAAATCACGTTTTTCTTTTTATATATTTTGCGGTTTAAATGTATCAGCAACGACCCAAATTTTCTAAAGAAAATTTGAAAAGTATCACATTGAAGCTATTACTTGTATGCATTGATGTGTGTTATTATTGTACACTGATCCTTACAACCTATCTGCAATCAATTAAACCAATACTTACGCTTTTTAAAATAAATCGATAAACGCCACATACACTCTAATTCCGTATTTCTTTAATTAAAAACAATGATAATAAGCTGCATTGAATATATGTATATGACTACTATTCTGGTTTCTCCTTTGTTTGAATTTGAATTGACGTTTCGGATTCATGCACCTGTATCGGGAACAATTCGTAGAAAGATGATAATAATACAATATGATTAATTTTATCACTGTCATTTCTTTCACGTCAAAGTCCAACTAAATATCCCCCTTCCATTCATGATTCTAGATTCATGTGGAACCGACACATGCGGCGAAGGTGAATATTGCAGTGAAATGGGGACGTGCGATTGTATACGAGGTTCACGCGACGCGAATGGAGTTTGCTCAGGTAAGCATACATCAATGTTGAAAGGTACTGCGTCGTCGAATTCGGTATTGCACACAGGGCGTTGCCATGTTTTCAGAACCAGGCGGAATCGCACTGTGATTGGCCGATGAGCATTTGTATACAGTACAAACGTGAGTAAAATAGTCACGTAAAGTACACGCGTTTTGGCGGCGATGGCTTTCCATAACAGAGCGTAGGGCGCGGCGTGAGTTTAATATGGCGAATCCTTGTGAGCTCATGGTATTAAGCGTCTTCTGATATGACGACGTAGTGCCTTTAATATTGATCATTATAATGAATACCTTTCTTGTCACATAATGTGCCTGTTACGAAAAAATCATTTGTTTACTGTCATGTATTACAATAGTATTATTTATGTAAATATTTTTCTTAATTGATCATACTATTTAAGAAATATAATTGTATTATGTTATGCACCAAATATTAATTAACATTATATATATATATATACAGTCACGCACTGTATCAAAAAATAGCAAAGAAATATATATTCGCATTAACAAACTATGTTATAGTCGTTTCGTTATTTTTGTTTATCCAATTAGATATGTGTGGAGGAACATGTTCCCTTACTGAACTGTGTGAACGCCGGGGACAATCTGCGCAGTATGAATGCGTGTGCGCCCCGGGCAAGCAGAGGCGGGCAAGTGACCGAGAGTGCGTCGGTAATTCTTGCACTTGCTTATTTGTTTCATACCCATCTATATTCATTTGTTTTAATTAATATATTAATTTCAAGTTAACAGTTGTCAAACTATTAATAAAAAATAAAAAATTATATTAAAGGGATAGTTGCGTTTTGGTAAAGAGAGTACAGTTTTGGTCAATCTGAATTTTAGTAACCAAAACCTGCACCATTACATTACAAACTATTAGTTATAACTCCACCATGCTCGAAAGGAATACAAAATTACAAGCCTGTTATCATTCAAAAAGAGCCGTTAAAACTCAAGAGGGCGCTCTCTAAAAAGTCATTAGTTCAACCATTTAAAATCAAATATTGTGCATGTGATGTTTTGTTGAAATAGTGGTTAGATAGAGAGATAATCAACACATATTTAAAAACCACGTTTGTAAGTTTTTGAAAAGAGGAAGGTTTTTTTTAATGTTAACGGCTGGTTCAATATTATCGAATATTTGTGGGCCCCCACAATTATTACAAATGGTTATGTTTATGGATATTTCAGCCGTTTCTGAACCGATTTTGATCAAATAAAGTTTATTCTGTCATTAGAATTGCATGCTCTTTCAAATTTGACACTCAGTTTTTCATTATCTCACAACAAATTATTTTGTGTAGCGCCCTCTATACCAAAACTCAACTATCCCTTTAATATTATATTTTCATTATTTTAACATTACCCAGATATGCACCAAACAGAAGCATACCATATATATATTAAAAACTTGATCACTTACCTTTATCATAAATATATCGTCTTACTAATACTTTTTTAATAACTCGAAGTTTCTTCTTAATTGTTGAAACCTATACCGATCAGTATAATGAAAAAAAAAACATCTAAATTATAACTTGACACTTGGTCATAACTTAGATTGCGTTGTAAATCATTAATTACCATTATTAATATTACCACTTACAATATCATTAAAATCAACCAGATGGAATCCTAATGCGTGGACTACTGAAAGTAATTCAGCTAGGCAATTTAACCGCAGTCTTTTCTGCCCCTCTTGCGAATCCTTCCAGTCAGGAGTTTGCCAGTGTTTCACAGCCGATAACAAAACAGGTTAGTTTTTTTATATATTAAAATATGTAACAATTAATGTATGAAATGATTTAATATGATGTATCAATGTGTCTAGTTGAATAAATCTAGTTTAATGAATGAATGAATAAATCTAGTTTAATGAATGAATCAATCAATGAATGAATCAATCAAACAAACAAACACACAATAAATCAATCAATCAATAAAACAAACATGACATCAATCAATCGTTTATTTTTTTAGTCGTTCTTTCAATTGTTATCATAATTTTGTTGTCTTACTGTAACCATTGTATGTTACATCATTTTACCATAGCTAATATCGGCCTATTCGTCCACCGTCCCGCCTCCCGATGATGTGGTGATCACGGGGATCCGTAACGGGAGTCTCCTGATCGACTACGACCTCGTCTATGCTCTCGATGTTTCGGACAACTGGGCGGCTGAGCTTCAACAGACACTGGAGAGGCGGATAGACAGTAATAATGGCATTCTCAATGCTACGAGTTCTACGCTTGTCGTGGTCGATCGAAACTCAATCACTGTCAATGGTGAGTCTTTTTGAAGAAAAAAATCATTCTTATTTCGAAGAAAGGAACGCCATTAATACCTCCTTCATCAAATGGCACTTTAACCCTTTCACTTCGAAATATTTAAATCCCCATAAACTTTGTACATAGCCCACATAGGTTCTCGTAGGAAACGGGTACAATTTGCATTCATGCTCTTACCAACATACACCATTACAAAAGGTAAACCTCTGACGATCGTCACATGATAAAACATAGTTACTGCATAACAAAGTGTACATAAAACTCTACAATGTGTGCATGCCTCAGGAATACTAGATTTGTTGGAAAAAGCAAACACAATAATATTACAAAAACATACGCGTACACTTTAGACATTAATTTTAATGGCGTGTTTTCTAATTGACGCGTAAAGGGGTAGTACAGTTTTGGTCAAACTAAATTTTAGTTACTAAATCGTCTTAGTTATCATTACAAACTAATACTTATAATTCAATGATGCTTGAGTGTTGTTATTACAAAAGAAGGTTATTCGTATTATTTGTAATTCCCCCTTGCGCTCCCATACAGACTCTTTATTTTTTTAAAATAAGATACTGAAGGTAAAAGACCTATATTTATTTCACCTTGGTCTATTCATGTATAATTATAATAATAACATGCTGCCATCTGTTTTTCAAAAAATGTTCTTTAAAATTAGCTCAGTCCATAAGTATCCAACTAGACATTCTGAAGAATTTCATTTACCTCTCTTGCGGACCCTCCTTGCTTTTTAAGAAAAATATTTTTAAGAAAAATTTAAATTTTTTAAAATTACAATCTTATGAACATCACTGAATTATATCGCCCATTCCCCCCCCCCCCCCCCCCCCGTGCTTACGACATCCTAAACAAGGTCATTCTTTACTCGCGGACTCAAAATGTAATCTGATATTATATATTGTGCCTTCTCATGCATAGTTCCTTTCTATTAATCGCAACTCTTTTTCCTCATTTTTTACTTGAACCCCACATGCAGCTTATCCTTTACATACATTTGTACCTCCAATATCTCACTTCCTTTTGGCAGTGTCTAATTGTTTGTATTGTGTCCGTCTTCTCCTCTTATTTTTGTCACGTAAAGTTCTCTCTTGTCCCATGTTGGTCTCTGTTGGCATCCCTTTTTTCCTCTCTATACTTGTTGTTGTTGTAGTCTTAGAATGTGTTAATTTAAATGTACAATATACCTAACTATTATCTGAGGGGTCCACAATTGTACAAGCATTGCTTTTTAGTGGACCCCTCTTGTTTCCATTATGTATATCCCTACTTTGTGCAAATTATCATAATTCATTTGTAATGTTTTGTTGGAAGCAAGAATAAATTGAATTGAATTTAATTGAATTTAATAGTAGAAAAATAAATAAACAGCAAAAGTTCCAGGGCGCTTTCTAGACACCTCAAATTTTAACCATTTTAAAGGGGTAGTTTAGTTTTGGTAGAGAGGGCGCTACACATCACAATTTTGTTGTGAGGTAATGAAAAACTGAGTGTCGAATTTGAGAGAACATGCAATTTTAATGGCAGAATAAACTTTATTTGGTCAAAATCGACCCAGAAATGGCTGAAATATTAATAAATATAGCTGATCTTATAATTATTTGGGGCCCCGAATAATTAGATGATTTTTTCAAAAAATTAAAAAAATGCTTGCACTTTTTCAAAAAATTTCAAAAGCGTTTTTTAAATAGTTGTTGATGATCTCTCTATTTAATCATTATTTCAATAAAACTTCACATGCATAATTTTGTATGAAAAATGGTTGAAACCAATGCCTTTTTAGAAAGCGCCCTCTTGTGTTTTAATGGCTCTTTTTGAATGATAACGGACTATTTACTTAGTCGTTTTGTATACCTTGTGGAGCATGGTGGAGTTATAACTTTTAGTATATAATGTTACTGTCCAGGTTTGGTTACTAAAGTTCAGCCTTACCAAAACTGTACTACCCCTTTAAATTCAAAATATGTGAAAGAGATGATCGCTAAAAATAATTGTCAAAAGAGAGGTCATCAAAACAATTTTTAAAGACGTGTTTGTATAATTTCAGAAATGTGTAGAGTTTATAAATATTTTTTAATTTATTGAATAAATGTTGGTCCCCAACATTTATTCCAAGCAAATATATTTATAGCTATTTAAGCTGTTTTTGATCAAACAAATTTAATTCTGTCTTAAATCTTTTTCTTTTTTTTCTTCAAATTTTACACCTAATTTTTCATTACCTCTTAACCAAAACTACCTAGTTAAATTTGTTTTCTTCTTTTATCTCAAGTTGTGACGGAGGACGAATGTGCTGAACCAGATTTGAACGATTGCTCGGTCAACGCAACGTGTACCGATCACGACCTAGCCGGCGGATTCACCTGCCAATGCATGCCAGGATATCGTGACCTCTATTCCAATGCACTTCCGGGTCGATTTTGTCAGCCAGGTAAGCACTGTCATGTACTTGACTTATTTTTGATATTTACATTAAAGGGATAATACATTTTTGGTCAAACTGAATTTTAGTTACCAAAATCTGCACCATAACATTAACAACTTAACTCCACAATGCTCGAAAGGTATAACAAATTACAGACGACTAAGTAAAAAGCATGTTATCATCCAGAAAGAGCCGTTAAAACACAAAATTAGGGCGTTCTCATTGGTTTTAACCATTTTAAATACAAAATTGTGCACATGATGTTTTGTAAAATAATGATTAAATAGAGAGATCATTAACAACTATTTAAAAACCTCTTGTAAATTTTTGAAAAGTGTAAGCATTTTATATAATTTTTTTCTTAAATCATCGAAAAAATGTGGGATCCCATATTTATTCAGATCGGACATATTTAATGAGCTATTTCTGAACCGATTTTGATCAAATAAAATGTATTCTGTCATTAGAATTGTATGCTCTTATATATTTGACTCTAAATTATTCATTACCCCACAACAATTTTCTTGAAGCGCCCTCTGTACCAAAACTCAACTATCCCTTTAAGCCCAATAATGTGTGCTGTTTAATTAACAGTATCATATAGAACAGATGTTAGAGCAATAACATAGCGATGCTACCATTTCTAAATATCTTTGATATGATTTGAAATTGAGATTATATGGATGCTTTTATAAATTCTGTGTTCGTTATATTCTCGTGATATGTTTCTATTGTTTTGTTTACATTATACTGGGGGCACGTGCCCCCATACCCCCACCGGTGCTACGCCAGTAAATCTAAACATCATGCTATTTTGTACGTCAACGACTGAGGCACTGATCCTGATTACGATAAAAACCTATCGTACACATGATGTCGATGGCTCTTGCATTTATAATAATAATAACATTGCCCTTCTCGTGTTACGGTGCTATACATTATTAGTCCGATACTATTACATTTTAAGACGATCCGGAGGATGGCGTCAACTAATAATGGGAATGGGAATAGGCGAGGTCAAATGGTTAATCAATGTTGATGGGAAATGACGTTTCACTTTTTTAAAAGCACCGTTTGGTCGGTCCATTAAATACTGTAAAATACAGATAACTGATCGATGTCAATAGTATGCTCCACACAACCATATTACCTGCCTGATTATGTTTAATTTTGATTGGCGATCTTTTGTTGAAATACATTGTATTCCGCTATACAAACGATGTGAATGTCAAGACATTCTGGAAAAAAATCAAACCCGCGGTCATTACATCGGGCCATGAGCACATCTGAAGGCCTATTAAGAAGGGATGGAAGAACATAATTATTAAGTGAAATGTGCATAATTTGTATGTTTATTAAAGGGATAGTATAGTTTTGGTTTTGAGGGTACTTCGCGAAAAAGGTTATTTGGGATGTCATAAAAAATGAAGAGTAATATAACAAAAAGAACGTGATTTTTAAACAAAAATGTTTTCAGATCAAAATCGTTTAATTTTCAGCTAAAATATCCGTATAATATTATGCGATTCGAATAAATGTTTGGCCCCGGTTTAACATGGTTATCGGCTGCTTAAAAAAAAAAAGAAAACAGCCCTAACCATTCATATAGCTAAGCTTGCCTTCTCTTAGTCGGCAAAACGTAATCTCTGATGAACCCTCGAAACCGGAACATTACTATCCCTTTACCCCAGCCCCCGTGGAAAACCGCCTATGTACGCTCGGATATGAAAGTACAATTTCCAGAGGGAGATGACAAGAACGCCAATACATTAATGATAAAAAACACACTTGATAAGAAATAAAACGAGGTTGCCATTTTATTACGTTTATTGTACATGTAGGATCGTTATAAGAATTAAAAACCCATTATTACTTGCACGCAACTTTTTCTTCTATGACAAGCGAAATATGAGATGCGAACTTAATATACCTCATTAAATTGTAAATATAAATATCATCCACAAAAACAAGTTGAACATTATTTATGTTATTACTGACTCATGTTGAGTGAGTGCCGTCCGTAATACAAAAGAATATGCTAATGTTAATATGATATCAAAACTGCCCTAGTTTTCATATCATGTTGAAAATGATTTTGAAAAAAGTCGGGTGATTCATCGGTGTCTCACATTGTAAAATATTAAATGTATCTTTTAAAAATAGGCAACCTATTTCCTGCCAAATTGGAAGTGGCAAAACGTGTATAGACTAATTTTCTGATTGTTACATTTCAAGGATGTGTATTCTTGTTCATACACTGGTTTGATAGTTTGCTGAATGAGTACAATTTTATTGTGGATCTCCGCTATTGAAATAATTACCGGGATACTTTTGTATTACTTTCTCTTTATAATTATGTACAATTTGCGAATTGAAAGCTATATAGGGCTATCAATCGACCATCGTTTGTTGTTTGAGGCAAATGCAACATGTTGAGTTAGATAAATATGTGTTGAATTGGTGCGAATTTTTGTCCCCACCAAAACAGCATGTTGTGTTTGATATACTGTGGACAGTAAACTGATAATGAGATGAATATTGTAAAACATGATATACACTAGAGCAAAATCATTTCGTAGTATACTGTACTATCATACAGACTATTATATTATGAATTGTCCATACGAATCTCCAGTCCGGTTAATTCCTTAGTATTAAAACATTATAAACCGTATTAACACATTTACGTGTTGAACTAAATAATTATATAAATGATCATAATACATTACTTTTAATATAGAGCAAGTCATTTCAAAACAATTTAATATACTTTACAATATAAGCAGACTATACACATTACATTACAAACATACTCATATTCCAGTGGAACCTCGTTATAACGAGGAGCACCATGACAGTTACCTTGTTATATCATCAGGTATCATGTTATATCAGGAGTACCATCTTGTTTATATGATATGGCTTTGTTATAGCGGGGATGGGGGAGGGGTAGGGGGGGGGGGGGCGGGGGTGCACAAATCGTAAGTCAGAAAATATGCACATTTGAAACAGATTTGTGCATTTAGCACATGTTCTGACTTTGCATTTGATTGCAACTCTGTATCATGTTTATGCAGCACCACCTGATCTCTTTGTAACGAGGTTCCCCTGTGTAAATATTATATATATATTCACATATTTACATAGCGAATGAAGACATTATTATTTTGTATCAATTGCTGAAATACAATACAACACATTATAATTATGAAGATCACCACGGTGACAAATTAAATTTTCGTACAAACCCGCCGGAGAAAGTAGAGGTAGCCCTCCCGAAAACTCATGTTGGTCGCTGCATAGATGATGCAGATGATGCATGCTGAAGCTATTGATTTAGGAGATCGCTTTACTTGGTCTTCGATGGCTATTGTCTTTCGCGATGCCAATAAGTTAACGATCGAGAAAAATTGAGATGCAGGCGTATTCCTACCAAAAAATCTTGTTGGTTGCTGCATAGATAATACAGTATAGCTGACGTTGACTTGATAATATCTAGACTTGGTCCTCAATGTCAATTGTCTTCTGCGATGCCGATAAGTTGATGTTCGAGAGAAATTCCGATGCAGGAGCAGCCCGACGGAAAACCCAATTGAAAAAGTAAACGTAGCCCTCCCGAAAATTCCTGTTGGTCGCTGCGTAGATGAAGCAGTTGACGCTGCTGTTGGTGTGCGCGAGCAGGGCCGAGAACATGTAGGCGTTGCGGGGGGCGATGGTGTCGCCGATGATGCCGATCAGCAAGTAGGGCGTCCACATGGTTAGGTAAGCGATGACGATGACGAGCAGGGACCGTACCAGACGCATGTCGGATGAACTGCGACGCGATGACATCCCGTTCTGCTTAGTGACCTGCGTGATAAACGGAAGCCAAACAAAATACTTTTATATTGTGAATGCTCTGTACGTTCGTGTTTTGTTCTTATTTACCATTATGCAGTCCAATCAACGGTGGAAGAGAGAACTGTGATGAATGCAAGCTTTTAAAAAAAATGTTTGTATTCAAGTGACTATTACGTGATGAAATCGGCGACCCGTTTCAAAGAAGTGTCAGAAGTTTTTTCATCATAGTATGACCATATATGTGATGTTTATCATGTTTATTACAAAATAATAATTATCAAAAAAAACAGCGCACAAAACGTGGTGTGACTTTCGAAGCATTAACAAATATCATCACGTTCAGTTAGATCACAAAGATCTTTTTCTGGTAAAATACCTACCCACACGACCTTCGGGTAAACTTACACCGTAAAAGAGAACATGGATTGGATAGCCTTATTCTGCCAGTCGCTTGTTACCTTGTTCAGTCTGGCGGCGGATTTCCACACGTGGTAGTAGATTCGGACGTAACTGTAGATAATATCATAAGTGGTAATAGTTACCCTATTAAGTCTAGCAGTGGATTTCCGCACGTGGTGGTAGATTCGGACGTAACAGTAGATGATAGTGATCAGAGGTATTCCACACCCGACAACAGCAAAGAAGATGGTGGAGGTGACGTCTACACTTAAGTCAGACCCGCACATCATCGTCTTCCAGTCGAACCGGTGGTCGCCCCAGCCAGTGAGGCTCGGGACATCGAGGAGTAAGCTGAAGACCCACATGCCGAGCAGCATGACGGGCACGGTGCGGCGGTTGTAAATGTCGCGGTAGCGTGCCCAGTGACAGATGCTGACGTATCGGTTGACCGCGATCCCTGCGATGCTCACCATCGAACAGGCACAGCTATTTGTACATATGTGCAAACGATATTCATAAGTCATAACAAACTACATTGTATGAACATGATCAACCCAGGTATGCTGCTGCTCCCTAGCACCCCCCCCCCCTGCCTCGGACGCCTACAGACAGTTATGAATGCATATATCATACTATTCTCATATCAATAAGAATATCCTTTTGTGGGCCCGTTTATTCTTGAGACTGAGCAATCGTGACTTCGTGTCTTGATGTTATAATACTGAATTAAATAGCATTGCATAGTACATGTAGAACTTTCCCCACTTGGCCGCCAGAAAATAATACGAATTTGCCCGTTAATAACATGATTGTGCCCCAAAATAACTTATTTTGCCGAACGGTGAGGTACCATAGTGACGTTTACAAAACTCTAAAAACGCCCCCCGCCGCGTATGTGTTGCAGGAATCGCTCATATCTCCCGTATAAATGCGGGTGAGACAGGGATGGCACTGAATTAAATTCGTATAATCGGGGTCAAACTAGATTAGGAGTTCTTGTTTCATTTCCTTTTTCACGTACCTCGTGACACAGATTACACCAATCAGCTCGCAGAGCCCGTCTTTGCCGACGAAGAACCGCCCCTCTGTTACCACACCAACGATGGCGAAGGAATCGATTATGAGTGAAACGCACATGTCCGCCACCGCCAGATTGACTATGAAAATATTGCCTGTGTAACAAACATTAAATTAAAATTAGGAATAAAGATTTATAGGAATCTAATAATTACAGTGTCAAAAATTGGTGTAGGAATTGTTAGTAAAAAGTGATGTCCTTAATTTGAAATTGATATTGATACCATATTGATATCCGTCAAGACCACTACCATCATCATATTAGATTATTTATTTACCGATGTTGCGAAGACGTCGATGCAGCCACACGGCCCCGATGACGAGCACGTTACCAATACAACCAGTGACCATGATGACGATGGTATAGATCAGATAAATCATGTGGACCGCGTATTCGTCGGGGTAACGGTTTACGTACCCACCGGCGTCGATCGACGTCGTGGTCAGGGACCATTTCGTGGTTGACGAGGACGTCATTGATGACGGACTGATTAGATCAGCATACTCGTCTACCTTGAAAGTGGTCCCGAACTGCGACATGTTCTGTGAAAAAACAAAAATATTTTTAAGAATTGGTTGTTACCATGCATAATTATGGTCCTGATTGGTTATTGTGTCCCTTTTTGTGTACCTGTCTTTAAACAAATATTCTAGTATAAGTAAGATGCTACTCTACTCATCCAAATGTGTTGACAAAAGTGTGGCATGCTCATTCCCGTTATATCTGGCGATCGTATATCACGATTTTCCTACCAAATAAAACGGTCTGTTCTACCAACATATGAAAAAGGCGCTAAATCCACTTTTTCAACTTCCGAGGAAAACAGGTTTCTTTGTCCCACTTTGTACTACACGTGCCTATGGGAATATGAAAATTAAACTTTCTATTTTTCGATTTTGAGTGAGTTATTTGTCGTAAAATGCGGATTCCTAGATAGCTACGTAGATTATACATGTATATCTATCGTTAACTCAATATTTTATTTATGGAAAGTGGATTTAGCGCCTTTTGGAAGTGAGCTCTTCATTATATAGCGTTTTTCGATATCTACAGAACTGTGTGGGTACACACCTGCGAGTTTACAGGGGGTACACACAGATATGCCAGTGAATTTGTTCGATTTTGGAACATTGTATTGGACTCAAATGGACAATTGTTTTCTTCAAAATAATTGATGGTAACATAATTATATCTAGGCACGATCTCTTCTTAATACACAGGAAATACATGTACATGAAAGTATATTTCAGCGATCGCAAATAATCCATCTATATATCGTTAACTCTATCCATTACAAAATATGCCATTGTATGAAATAATGGTTATGTCACTATGCCGTTCGGATTGACACCTGATACAAATGAAAGTGCTTAACATAATAAAGTAATGAGGTGTGTTGTCATGGTAATACTGCAAGCATTCAATGAATAAAATAGTATAATTAATGTTTTAAGTATTGAACAGCGGTAATGCAAATTGATTTACTTACCAACGACTTGGCCATGACTTTACCCCTACATGCAGGCTCACCTCACGGGAATATATAACACAAATTTTCATCAGCTTCGGTGATGAATACATGTGTACAAACATGCATGATAGTACAATAAATAATGAGGGATTAATTATAGTCAGTTTGCTAAAGGCAGTCGGTGAAATTGAGACGAGCCGATTATAAGAAGAAAGTTAAATCGTATTCCCTCAAATTTAAACAAAAGCAAAAATGGTTAAATCTCTTCCAACTGGCTAAGATATGAATTGAGTGTGTAATCACACATTTGAGGTCTTCTCACCAGGTATCCATGAGATTAAAACAAATATCAACAAATTCCATTGCAAGCAACAGAGATATAGTCTTGTTAAATTTGCCTCACTTATAAATTAGTATGAAGAAAAACAAAAACACGATACATACACTATTCATGTGGGAAACCAGAGGCGGTGTCTACTGCTACCGTTTAAATAGATTACTGTTATACGTAGCTGCATGCTTGCCTGATTACGTACGGAGAACGCCAGTTATGCATTTCTGCGCGCTCATTGGTCAATAACATGCAGATCACGTGAGCACATAGTAAGCACTTTTGGTGGACGCCGTTTTGCAGTTCCAAGTACGTTTATAGTTACACTATGGTTAGAATAAACGGGAAGCATTACTGTCGTTACGTTTAGTTAAAAGCAGATATCGCATAAGACTTTTAGATCTTTAAGTGAAAGCTTGATCATAATCTGACAGGAAATAAGGAAATAATGATGGCTCCTTGAAAATATGGATGTAGCCATTTATTTATATGGGGGATTCAAATTAGGGCAATACTCAATAAATAGATCATTCCCCATAGCTCTCCCCTTCGTCTCAGTTCAAAATATGTCTTGTAAAATATATTTTCTAAACAATATGGTGAGTTTGTGGAACTGAGATTAGTTTGCACCTGAAGAAATCAAGAGGAAAGTTTGCATACAAAAGATAAAGGAACTGTCCACAACTTTATCATATATTACATTGCCAACTTAAATCCTCCATAAAAATACATGGTTATTTTCAAAGAGTAACTGTTTTCTTATTTCTTGACCGATTTTACTTTGATTTTTAGAGATTGTTCATCATAGTTATTCAGATTATAATAATTAAACTGAATAGTTTTCATCGTTGACTTCCCATTGCTATATGATGAATGTAATGCTATACAAATTTGAAAGTATATACTTACAACTTAGAGATTGAGATGACGACAAAGTATATTCTTATTCAAATAATGAAATAACATCTGTTTCATTTTCTCTTTTCTCTGTTGCCTTTCCAAGCAGAAGCTGATCCAGCATCAGGTAAATATTTGTTCTTATTTATGTTATAAAACTACTTGTTCATTTCAGTATTATGAATAATCATCTAAATGCACACAAATATTTCGGCAATGTATGACGAGTTACTTAGAAATAATAAGGCATCTTTCCATTATTTCGATAATTTGTTTATATCAATTTACCAATATTTTGAAAACATTCGTCAGCAACGTATTTACGGTTTGTTTACAATCTTTTATTTGTTTTCGTAAAAGTTTGGCGAGTTTCTAAGCTATAAGTCAAGATTCAATCCCATCTATCTACTGATTTATAAATTGTGGATTCTAAAAAATGCTTCATCCATTCATCTACCTTACATGAAGGTGCATAATAGTTGGTTTTGTAGAAATTTTTTGTGCATCTGTATGAGGGGGTCTGGTCAAAATACTCCCAAGTGAGTGAAAATGTGCACATCATATTCGGAATTGTGGATTGTTGATCCATGTATCATGTATGCGTGCCTATCGGATGACTGTGTAGACATTTGGCGTATCTAAAAATTCAGCCACGAGAAATGGGGGCGGGAGATATAGGCGTACGATCGAGGCGTGGGTGATGTTATACAAAGGGGGTTATAATATAGAACCTAGAACCCCGAGGGTTTTGAGAACACAACCATTCGAGAAAAGACAGTACATAATCGTTCATATATAGTCTATTTTGGGACAACATTAGTAATACAACAATTATAATTGTTATCAATGTCATTATTTCCATGTTTGGTTCTTTTTCAGGATCGGGTCTGATAATCGGTCTTGGTATAGCGGGTGGACTCGTTGCTCTCACACTCGTCATGTCAATCGCTCTGTGCATCCGGGCCTGCTGGGTCCAGAGGATGGACTACTACGCTCAACAATATGGTTTCCATGGAGACGGCTGGGGATGGTCGTCCAAGGATGAAGATAACTTCATTTCAACAAGATCTACGTCTTTGACGGTAATTTGTAGTACCAATTCATTATCTGAGGAGAATGTTATAAATTCCGATGTGTGTTTTTTCTGATTAGATTTAGTGATCTCATTTAACATCTGCTAGAATAGAGGTAAGCTTAGGCCACTGATGACTATTTATTGCACATGCGATATTTTAATAGATATGCAGTTTTCAGCAGTAATGGATAGACATTTACACAGACGTACTGCTTATCATTAGTTGTATGACCATATGGTTTCACATGTGCTTATTATGAAGGAAAATTTTATTGAACTTGGTTTCCTGTTCTCTTTCCAGCCTCGAACAAATGGTGGATTCCTAGTCGACGGTTCCGAGATGTTTGTTTCGAGCGAACGAACCGCCCAGCATTACCAAACCAACGCCCTCGTTCACGGAGGTCTTCCAGCGAACTCACATCCCCTTCAACTTCAAAATGGCGTCGCGTTGGCGAACAGAACACCGCGATCCACCCAACTGCAGGTTCCTTTCAAGAGAAAGACATTGCAGCGATGGCAAGACACGGGGATATCTCGGAGGATGTATCTGGACGATCAGAACCCTTCGACATCCTTCCATGTAGAGTCTGGGGAGATCCCAACCGACGTCATATTGCCTGAAAGTTACCAAGGTCATAGGAATGGTCGTGGGCGTAGGGAGCTCAACGCAGAGACGAATCAACGCCGAGATTTCAGGCCAAATAATCGACACCAAACACCGGTGTACGGTCTGACATACTTTTAAACTTCCCGCGACCCGAGCCAATTAACCCTTTAACATCAATTGGCGGATAAACTTTGAAATAATAGTTTCGACAATTGTTATAATATATAGGTTGGTAGGCCAACCTGGGCTTCTGAAAGTGTATACAGTTATATTGAACGTTAGTCCTTGAATTCGCGTCATTATGTACACACATCATCATGGACTATACACTTTAATTATTACCTTGTATTACCTAGCTTTGTTTTGTTGTTGTTTTACAGGTTATGTTAAAGGGATCTAGTAACATTGTCCAAATCATCAAAACTTACTTGGAACGCTAGCGGTTCTCTCATACCTTTTGTATTCATACCTTTTTATATTCGAAGTAGCATGGGACAGGTTTTGGTTTTCGAATTTCCCTTTCGTTAAAAAAAAATTTACGATTAAAGTGTTCGGATGTTTAACTATCCACTGGATCCACTGGATAGTCATAACCGTGTACAAAGTCAGTGCAATGAGTTAATGAATATCACTTTGCATTTTCGCTCATTACTTTGCCATATATAACATCCATTTAACATGAAATTTCCACACATTACTCAGTGGACATATCAGATCACAGCAATTATACACATTGTATCAAACATTCATCACTTTTTCCCATTCAACAAATTTACTAGATCCCTTTAATGTTAAATTCGTTTTCCTATATGAAATGAACTTTCGAGATTATTGGTTTATTGCTATACAGACTGTCCCAGATAAAACGAAACCGGGTTTCATGGCAGAAATGTTCTGTCATAATGAATAATTTCCTTGATGATATATATATGTCTGGAAAGCTCTGTGTCTCTTCTTTCATTTAATGTACAAGTTATGGCACATAATTCAAGCATGACTGAATAAGAACAATGGAAAGTGGTGTTACCAATATTCCATTTGCACGCATACATTTTAAGTTTGCGTGAGTTTTAAGGGTTGTAAACGGACTTGTTTTTAAAAAGGACAAACACCACATAAAAGTTCATATTTTTATCTTTTACATGACACCTCATGCTAAAAAATTAAATGATTTATGCCAGAGAACGAGTACAATGAAAACATGACTGATTTCTGCCCAAATGAGTGAAAGTTGAGTAAGAAGTCGCTCAGCTTTCCTGAATTAGCAGCTGACAATATACAAATGATGCGCAGGTATGAGTGGGTCGGTAGGAATTGTTTGCACAAGGTAACTATGGAACTGTTAAACCCACGAGGCGAAGCCGAGTGGGTTTAGACTAGTTTCCATAGTTACCGCGTGCAAACAATTCCACCGACCCACGAAATAAACTTGCGCATCATCTGTTTTATAGAATGGGCATTGTTACGCCCCCCAAAAAGTCAAAAAATTAAAAATTAGAAAAATTACCGGATGCATGAAATAAAATTTTTTTACCGGACGCATGACATTTTTTACCGGACGCATGATTTTTTTACCGGACGCATGAAATTTTTTACCGGACGCATGACATTTTTACCGGACGCATGAAATGTTTACCGGACGCATGATTTTTTTACCGGACGCATGACTTTTCATGCATCCAGTACAATTAATTGTCTGCACAAATTTTGCTCTCAACCAATCAGATTGCAGGGATTTATCAACCCATTCTGTAATGGACTTTGATGCATGAGTGAATTTACACAAACGTGGGGATCAGGGAAAACATGGGAAACAGGCTAG
>JBAMJV010000173.1:272500-555902 GCA_037951105.1 Echinarachnius parma
GATCTCCTCTTTCACGTGGTATAAGCCACATATCGGAACAAAACTTTATTTTCTTACTGTTTTAATTTGTCCGTACTGGTCGATAGAGCACAATCGCTCACTCTGTACATAGTCGCATATAGCGGTAGATGGGTGGGGGGTAAGGGTATATTCAAATGTCATATGTGACCTCCTGCGACAGTAAGATTTTTGGCTAAATTATGTTAAATTTGTTCAAATTAAAAACAAATATAATAACAGGCCGTGAGTTCCTGCGAAGATTTTTGGCGAAATAAACAAATTAATGTAATTAATTACTTAACACATAGTTTGTCCATACTTAACATTTAAAGTTGGATTACGTTTCTGATGAAACACACTGTATTTCAAATGATTTGTTTTCTACTATACAGCAATGAAAAATACCAACCATTTTTTCACGGCTTATACCACGTGAAAGAGGAGATCTTCATCTTTAATTTGAAATATCTCACTAGGTGTAAATTTTGTCGAGCGAGAAGAAAATGACATTTGAATATACCCTTACCCCCCACCCACCCCCACCCATCTACCGCTATATGCGACTATGTACAGAGTGAGCGATTTTGCTTTATCGACCAGTACGGACAAATTAAAACAGTAAGAAAATACAGTTTTGTTCCGATATGTGGCTTATACCACGTGAAAGAGGAGACCTTCATCTTTAATTTGATATATCTCACTGCTGTAAATTTTGTCGAGCAAGAAGAAAATGACATTTGAATATATCCCCCCCCCCCCCGAATCTACCGTTATATACGTCTATGCAAAGTGAGCGATTTTGACCTATCGACCAGTACGGACAAATTAAAACAGTAAGAAAATAAAGGTTTTTTTCCAATATGTGGCTTATACCACGTGAAAGAGGAGATCTTCGTCTTTAATTTGATATATCTCACTAGCTGTAAATTTTGTCGAGCGAGAAGAAAATGACAATTGAATCTACCCCCCCCCCCCCCCCCCCTCCAACACACCCTGTTTAATTATCAAGCGGTATACGTGCGAAGTGAGAGATTTCGCTCTATCGACCAGTACGGACATTTTAAAACAGTAAGAAAATTAATTCTAGTTCCGATATGTGGCATATACCACGTGAAAGAGGAGGTCTTTATCTTTAATTTGATATATCTCACTAGCTGTAAATTTTGTCGAGCGAGAAGAAAATGCCATTTGAATCTACTTTCCCCTCCCCCTATCAAGCGGTATACATCTATTTGGCTATTTGAAGACGCAGTACAATTACGTTCACGATACATTCGTAAAATTTTTTTCCGAAATTTTGGATTGCTCGCGAAGTTTTGCCTTATATAGTCAATATTACACAGATGTTTTCATTGAAAATGCAATGTATTACTCTTTTTATCCTATTGCTGAAGTTATACTAAATAATTTGATGGTAACATGTGAAAAACACGTTTTATACTGCGTTTATAGTGCACGTGAAGTTAGCCAATTTTTGTATTTGTCCATTTGAAGCCACTCTATATGGTCGCTGGAGTAGTGGTCGCGTACTTCTGTGCGGGCAGCCACCCTTGTCAGGAGAGCTCAGTCAGCGCTACTAAAGTCTAAGGTAAGAAAATGCTCCTATATTTCTATTATTAGACTATAAGAAGTGTATTTGAGTGAGTTTCAGCGAGAGGAACCATAAATAATATGAAATGTAATACATAAAAAGACATTGCTTAGACGAATTCAAGGGGATTGAATGACGTATTTTCTGAATTATTTGCTGCCCAGTCCCATGTAAGTGTTTTGGTGTTTGTTAATACAACGCTCGAAATTGGCGTAGGCCCGATGGCCCGGGGCCAGTAAAAGTTGCGGTCGGGCCAGTAAAAACATGAAAATGCCAAAGTTTGGTGGCCCGATCGGGACACCAAATGTTTAAACCATAAGAAGACAACATCAAGGAATATAAATCGCAAGTTTGACACCTCTTAAAAAGACTTTAATTGTGATTGAAATATTTGCAAGAAATGAAAAGGAGGGACATAAAAAGTCGCAAGCGCACTTGCGCTAGTTGAATGAATCCTTATTTATGCCTACAAATTCCTATTTTTTTTTTTCCTCATATTTCCTCATATGAACACTCTCCCTTGAATTATCTACTTCATGCATGATAAATCATGGTAAACTTAAACAACTTCCAGAGGTGTGTAATCACTAAAAGCAAAAGCATGCTTATGCTGTTTTCTTAATTTCACATACACCCCCTGGAAACCTTTGCAACATGTAGAATATAAACATAGATCAACCAATCCACAGAGGGAGTGTGTACATGCATGCTAAGACCTATCAAAACACATGTCTAGCTTTTCACATTCATTCATATTGCAAAGTGCAGTGTGCTGCGATATCGTCCGCGATACCATCAATAAAGGGGAATAATTTCATCTTTCGGATCATTATTCATTTTTTGAAGGTATTAGAAGGAATCATGTTTACAAGGTAGAGACTTGTGGCTACTTCGAACTATTTAAGGTTTTAAAATAACAAAGATTTAAGTGATTTCATTTCTCGATTTGCCAATTTATCTTAGCTCTGCTCAGTCCCATGTGTGCTTTTTTGTGTTGGTGATTTTATGGACTATAAAATAACAAAATCGTACATGGAAAAGGGCTTAGTTTCATCAGTTGATGACTCTTAGATGAAACTGCTCGATTCTAGGTTAGGTTTTGTTTATTCACTGATGGATTTCTTTAATGATGGTGATAATTTTAACACATAACTTCCATAATTTCACAATTAATGACCGAGTAGTCATGACTCATGAAAAGTTTTTTCTTTGTTTGTAAAAATTTTGTTCGGGCCACCAGGAAAAAAAAGTTAATTTAGAGCATTGGAATAACAAATGAAGGCTAAACATTGCCCAGTACCCTGAAACTATGAATATGGTTATTGTATTAATTTTACTTTTGTTTTTCCTTATTTTTTTTCGGGCCAGTAGATTTTGGTTTCGGGCCACCAAAATTGGAAAAATACTAATTTTACTGGCCCGACCGGGCCACCAGCAAAAAAAGTTAATTTCGAGCATTGGTTAATAACATATGCCCGACATTGAATTTCCTTTGAATTGATTCTTTTATAAAACAATTATAACTGCATTGGCTGACGCCTGTCTTGTAAGATATGTAAAATATTGAATACATTAATATCTTTCATATGCTAAATTGATATGCGTTTGAGTAAAGCCTAAAGGCCCGGTCACATATCACCAGATAGCGTGAGCCGTAAACGGACGCCCGACGAATAGAACATTTGCAAAATTAAATTATCCAGGGGTGAAAGTCGTCTTCATTGCTTTGTGCACAAAACATTTCACAACGTACATCGTCCGACAAGGAACGGACAAGAAATGCATACGAACGAAGTCGAACGGAGACGAATGGATTGAAAATGTTGCTCTCCGTCGGGCATCCGTTTACGCAACCCGGTGATAGCCATATGTGACCGGGCTATTAAGGTGCAGGTGAACAGTTAAACTTAAAAAAATTAATAATAACTGGTTATTTCGTTTCAGCCTTACACAGATTAAGACTGGATTGGAAATGGAACAACAAAAGTCAAGAGGAAAGAGAGTGGCTGCCAGCAAGATGGATACAAATAAACCATGCGATAGTTTGGCTGATAATTCAGAATCCGATGTAAGTTACTGATTTTACCAAATCTAAAACTAAAATGTATTGTAAATCATGGTCCTGGTCACATCTAGTACTGAAGTAAATGTGGTCCTGGTATGATTTCACTAGAAGTTACCAAACACGGCAAATGTCTATTGGGAAACTGTTTGGAGTGATGATTTTTACTGAAAGATCCTGAAAGTATAGGTAAGCCTGAAACATGTTTTGAATTGCTCTTCATTCAATTGCAAACAACTTGGATATCAGACAACCTTTAAAAAATTAGCAGGAAAAAAATGAAAGCTAAAAATTAAATATCTCCTGTAGAAAAGGTATGCCCGGATTTGCTCACCTCTATCTGTGTACAGCGACTCGTCATGGTGCCAATTGTGGCAATTTTGCTCACTGTTAAATTTGTAATTGCATAATTCCTGTCACCTCTAGTCGTATGTTTCCTCTTGGGTATCACTAATGACGTAATAATCCCATATGTTTTGACTGACCTCAGTAGGCTGCCATGTTTTCAACGGTATCGCATCATCTGAGTGTGCACCAACAAATGCGGTATAGGGAACCACTGAGTCTGCAGCTATGTCAGTGGTTACGTAACTTGTTTTTGTTTGTGCACGCTCAAATGAACTTTCATGCGGTACAGTTGGAAACCATGGTCAGTCAAAATAGATGTTAGTGATCTCCAAAACTAGATTATTTCCAATATTATTCTTAGTATCAGCAAAGAGGAAATATAACTAAAAATAACATGAATTATGCACTTTTCAGTTAAAGTGAGCAAAATCCGCCAAAATGCCTGTGTTTGTTTCCCCTTTGAATTATGTTTACAGAGTACTCAAATGATTTAATTTGATTATAAGTTGCCTGAAAAACGATTTTTTGCATAGCAAGATTGTTCCTGTACATGTGCATCTTACTGTATTGATTATTGAACATAAGTTGGCCTACTAGATGTGTGACTTGAGTGTATTAAAGAGCAAAGGCATCTTGGAATTCCTCAGAAGGTTTTGCCAGTGCCTCCAAAATTGACGAAAGTATTGTCATGTCGTAATATCAGTGGTTTATTTCCCTATGAAGGAATGAATGAATGAAAGGGAACTCGACAAGTTTTTAACCGTGTTTACACTTTACAGTTACTCCAGTTACTCCCCCCCACCCCCCACAAAAAGAACAAATAACAGAACCAGTGGTTTGTAGAGGGCAACATTAATATGCCAGTAAATTTAGTAGGTAGATTGTAAATTGACTTGACAAAGTTGACATAATGAGATAGTTGTGCAAGCACTGGCATACCCAGGATTTTTTCAAGGGGGGGGTTATTTTGTCGTAATTACCGTGGGGGGTGTCCGTGAAGAATTTTTGAGGGGGGGGGGGGGGGTGTCCGTCAAGAATCCTTTAAACAAGATGCTTGAAAAAAATTTGAGGTAGAGACCGAGGCCACTTTTTAAGTTGTGGCCGAGAGTTAGCCGAGACCATTGGTTATGATGGTCAAGACTGCTAAAAGGTGGTCTCGAGACCAGTACAAGGTGGTAAAGGGGGGGGGGGGGGGGGGGGAGGCTGAACCCCCTCCCCTCCCCCCTGGTTATGCCTGTTTGTGCAAGTATTTCCCATGTCAAGCCTTATCCAGCATTGCATTTTTTATTAATGAAGGGAGAGAGATTTTGAAAAATAAACAGTTTTGAAATTAATGTTATATCAGGGCTCTACACTTACCTTTTTTGTCAGTGGACCGGTCAAGTGAAATAATTTTCCCCTTATTCTGGTGGCCAGAAAGAAAAATTTAGTGGCCCAAAAATGTTTTTCATGAGTAAACTTTTTAATTACTATAAAAGATATCACTCTTTCCTGATCAAACCTGTGATTATAGATGAAGCATGACATGGAAGAAAACAAGATTTTTCAACTTTAGTAAATGTGGGGTTGAAAATCTGCTGGCCGATCGGGCCAGCAAAATATGACTTTTATACATTTTTGCTGGCCCGAAGTCCAATTTCACTGGCTCCGGGCCAGTGCAACCTTGAGGACGCTTTGTATTTTTGTTTCAGGTCACCAAAAATCTAGAGGAAAGTAGTTTACTGCCTCGACTTGGCCTCTTGCAACAAAGATGATAAATTGAGCCGTGTGTGTAACTAAATAAATTATTATTATTTCATTTCCCCCCCCCCCCCCCCCCCCCCAATTGTGCAGCCTGCCATGGAGTGTGTAATCACCAAGATGCCTGATAATGTCATGCTTCACATCTTAGGCTTTTTGTCTGTCAGGGACATCTGCATAACAGCTTGGTAAGAGACTGTATTCTCTTGTTTATATTTCTTCACTGTGATGTTACTGTAAAGACATTCATACAACAAATATTTACACAAACTAGAAAATGATACCCAATATTGTTCTTTGTAAATTTTATTTGGCAGTTAGTGTCATCATTTACATATATATTTCTTCATTTCTATTTCAAGCTCACATTTAATTTTCTTGTTCAGGTTTTGATTTGTATGCAAACTGATTTCAGACACGGATGCTCAACCTCCCCCCCCCCCCCTTATTGAGAAAAATGAAATGAAGAAAAAACAATATTGAATACATGTATGAAGCAAAAAAATTACATAATGTTTCAAGCTACACTCTTATCAAAGAAAAATAATTGAATTTTAAATTGTCATATTGTTCCTTGTTTAGACTATCTCTATTTCTCTCTCTTTCCTTCTGTCTCCTTTTACTTTATAGTGTGTGTAGACGTTGGAACCATCTTGCCAGATCGAAGCCACTGTGGCGACATGTGGATCTGTCCCCATTCAGGATAAACCTTGTCAACATCCGCAAGCTGGTCTTTGCATACTTCTCAGACTCCCTCGGGTCCCTGCGACTCAAGGGGTTTCTACAGTCCATCAAGAATACCGAGTGCATCTCCGACGCACTGCTCACAGAGTTAGGGAAGCGCTGCCCTAATCTCAAAGATCTGTGCATCGTGCAAGCAAACCTAGCTGGCATAAAGTCTTCAAACCTGCCCCCGAATCTTTCAACACTCAGACTGCTCAAGTGCAATTACCCGACCTTCTGGCTGACTGAGGCCTCCAAGCAAGGAAGACTTGACTCCGTCCGTCATCTGGACCTGTCGGGGTCGAATGGGTTCGGTGTGAGAGATGTGGAATGCCTCACCCCTAAGCCACTGTCATCCCTGCTCACTCTGCGACTTGACGGCTGCTATCGAGTTGGGTCCCAAGGAACTTCTCGCATCGCAAGCTCATGTCCTGATTTGCAGGTACTTTGCCTTTCGGGATTTCGAAGTGATGATGCAGCCCTGGAGAACATTAGCAAGAGCCTCGTACAACTCAAGAAACTGAAACTTGGTGAGTGCACAGACCCGGGCAATAGAGATTTGAATTTGCATAATTTTGCCCCTCTGAAAAAGCTGGAAGTACTGTGTTTGGAGCACGATGTACCCATTGCACGTGTTACTTTTGAGAGAATTAATGAGTGTCTCCCAAGTCTTAGACTTTTTAGGATTTACAGAAAGAAGGGTGACATTCCTGTTGAGCAGCTACAAAAGATGAAGGAATTGAATGTGAAGAACCAAGAGGAGGTGTACATTATGACTGTTGAAATCTATCCAAGTGGCGCGTTTTCTATGGACTATATTGATGTGTAGACATTTGTCTCAAGGATTTCTCACATGTACGTATAGTGTACATATTGCATGTATGTAATGAAACGGGTCAGACTATTCACCACCATCGTCCTTCATAAGAGTTGTCAAAGTCTTTTATATCACTTGCCTTATTTCCTACGTCTAAATGATTAAATGTATCATATTTCATCTTTGCTCATTTTTAATCATATTTCATCTTCATGACATTCCTCAGTGTATTTGATTATTACAGTTGGTGTTATGAATGCAGAGCAGGTTTGAAATATGGGATTGCTTTTGTTTATCCAAACATTCCAATTAACATTTATAAAAAGTAAAAAAATGCATTCTTATTTCTTAACCTATTCAGACCAAAAATACTCTGGCTGTTGTCTATGGAGAATGCATGCATCAAGATGAAATAGTCTTCAAAGAAACAAAACTGTATTTAACAAACAAAAAAGGATATTAAACAGTAAACCTGTTAAGATTTGTTACTCCAATATTTCTACGACGTCAGTCACGGGAAGGAACGAATGTTAGCAGATAATGTCTCATTACAAAAGTATGTAACATCCAGATGTTACAGATGTGTCGGTATGATTACTAGTTAAAACTGTTTGTTAATGTCTTTATGCCATGACACTTTCCTATAGCTCTGTGCCTCTGTCCCAATGCTCACCCTCTCAATGTTTAAGGATGGTGTCATATCCTTTCAATTAAGTACCATGCCTGTAAAAGAATCAAATGTACAAAAGAAAAGAAAAAAACATGACTCTGTAGTTACAGCCACAACTGTGACTTTATTTATTTCTATGCAAATTAAAAAATGAAATGTATACTGCACTACATTGCATAACATGTCAGATTTCAGTTAACCCTATTCCCATTGGGTTATTTTGATCACTTGAGTCCATTAGGGGGGGGGGGGGGGCCATTTTGGCCCCCCCTCAAATCTTGGCAACGAATGGACCGATTGACTTGAAAATTGGCACATACGTAAAACAAGTCAAGTAGAATAAGAATTTGAAGAAAAAAAAAAATTGGACCATTATATTTTTAAAAAATAATTAATTGAAATTTTGAATATGCACATTTTTGACGATTTGGGGGGAAAATTGGGATTTTCATCTAAAATCAAGAGAAATTACAGGATTTCTTCAGGTTTTCTGTAAAAATACTTTCAAATGATGTAATTCATCATATCCATGTTTTTTATGGTGATAAAATATATCACTAATTTGCATAAATTATGCAAATATGCAAATTAGTATTCCCGGATTTACCCACATTGTTTTCATTCCTATGTATTTTATTGTTTTTATTGTTTTTTGTTGTTGTTTTTTTAGAAGAATTTATCTCTGAAGTGTATGAATTAAACTAATAACAAAGAAATAATCCAAATTATAATTCAATGTAACAATTATAACAGATTTGGAGTATATATGAATTACATAGAAACCTGTACAAAAATTGCATTTTTTTGTGACGGTTGAGCAGTTATCGACCTCTAAAATCAGTTCTACATGTCCGACTGGGGTGAATTATATATCAAAACATGCAGGAGACTTGAGAGAAAAAAGTCATGAAGTTTGAACGTAAAATTCCAATCGGTCTAGATGGACGTCGAAAAAAAACGACAGGGGGGCGCCAAAATGGCCCCCCCCCCCCTAATGGGATTAGGGTTAAGAGATAACAATTATTAATTTTAAAAAGTATAACCATATAACTGTATAGGTCATTTATATCCACTGAGATGTATTAACAGACTTAACTTAGAATACATACATACACACATACAATATACAGTACTTGTGTTAGGACTGTCAGTGTCACACCCATACAAGTATTTGTGCATCTATAGAATCCACTTTTAAAGGGGACCACCAGGCAAAGGACAACACATTATTATATGTTTTGGTACCGTTTTTGTGATATCAAATAGATACCCAACATTTTGCAAAGGGATGTGTAATTCATAAACAAAGCAATTAATTTCCACCACTTACGGAACCACTGCTATTTCCTGGTTCCATACGGGCCAAGCATTTGCGAGTGCGCCAATGCTTTCACGCGTACGTCAATAGATTCCCGGATGATTCATTCGCTCTGCACAGTGTGCTCTGGCTCGGCACGCATATAGTCTACGCAATTCAGACCGCATGAACGCATGGTTGAGAATGGTGATGCGTTTTCCAATTATATATTTTTTCTGAAAACATATTTTTGTGAACTTGTTGAAGGAATGGAATACTAAAGATGGTACCTTTCTATAATAAGAATATTATTTTTGGGTGGTGGTACCCTTTAACTGTTACTTGTACAGTGAAACCTCATTATTACGAGCACCTTGTGCCCATTGAATTTACCTTGTCTTGTCAGGGCTTAAAAATCATGAAATACATAGAACCTGGACCTGTGAAAGTACCTTGTATCGTTATATAACAGAGCTTGTTTTAAAAAGGGTCCAATGTAGTAGCAGTAATAGTTGTAGTAGTAGTAGTACTTATTTTAGTAGCTGTGCCTTTTGTATGTGACTGGATAAACTCTCATTGTAGTGATACAATAGCTACATTATAAATTTGTGATAACTTTCATAGCAATATAGATTCATATACATGTATTATTTACCTACATTCTACTAAGCAGCTTTGCACATCCTTGAACAATTGTGTACAATGTTCTGTCCTATATGTACATATTTAAACATTTTTATACGAATCATAACGACTCTAGATTGTGCAATTGTACATGTACAGTTAAATCTACAAAGCGCAAGTATATCAACTCAGAGATATATTATATATGGTACATGTATTCTTTTTGTTTATTCATTGACGAGTAATGTATAACATTAGTCAGCAAAATATACATAAATATATTCAATTACGTAGTAAATAACTATTTTCTTATATGTATACATGTAACATTAGTCAGCAAAATATACATAAATATAATCAATAACGTGGTAAATATCTATTTTCTTATTTAGAAAGAAGCATTTATATGTCATGACTTATTTTCTTTAAACTGCTGGTATATTGATTATAATTGAGTCGAATTTGGTATGAATGTGAAGGTAATCGTCTACTTTATAAGACTGGCAAATTTCAGATTTTTGCAATTTTTTTTTATATATTTTTTTTAAAAATTGAAAATGTGAAAAATTCTACCTTCAAACCAAGCCCGTATCCACCGTGATTTCGCCGCTTAGATTGATGACGTCACCCGAGGATGCACATTCTCAGCTATATCGATTGCGCATGCGCGAACGGTGCATTTTATATAGGTTAGCGTGCATATTCTGTTGACATCTTGTTCGTGTTACTCCAACTTCTTTTGACTAAAGCACCTCGAATGGCGGACGACTTGAATTTAGATTTGAGTTTTGAAGTAGAAGATGAGCTAGACGAGACAGAGAACAGCTCTCCGATACTTTGCTCAGCTCAGCTCAATGACAATGCTGTCAAATCGTGAAAATAACTCCGTCCGATCCAGGATTATTTGTTAGGAAAATTACGTTCGTAGCACACGTGTTTTTAATTTGCACGCTAAACATTCGATGCAGTGCATGCTAGCTAGTATAGTATTATTGCGCAGGCCAGCATATGTGATCTTGATCGAGCAGAGTTGTAATTTTGCATGTTGTTTGTACTGGCTTGAATTGAACCCGTCGATTGGGCCGGTGTGTGCATGTGAGCGGGGCGTCTGGGTTAGCTGGCTGGGCCGGGGGCGCGGGCGGGTATCGAGGAGAGCTATAGAGAAGATCGAGAGGAGGAGCGCGAGCTGAATTGGAGGCGCTGGCACCTGTACCATTCGTACGTGCGCGGGGACGCCCGGGGTGCATGCACGGTACACACTAGCCTATACACTCACATCGCACCGCACGTAGTATGATTTCACTCGCAGACTAGGTGATTTATTTACCTGTATTTTTACATTATCAGACATATAAATGAATAAAAGAATACATTTACAACGAATATAAGCTGTTTATGCATTAGTTCAAAAAGTTTGAACCACCATAATTGTATATAATATAGTTAAAACAACCACGGAATCCCCGGTATAAAGGGGTATAAATCCGGTATATAATGTGGTAGAAACCGAGGCTTCTGATTGGATAACCCCTCGCTCTACGTCAGTACAACACACCCGGCTATCGGACCCCGCTCGTAGCGGGATTGTGGTTTTGAAGCAGCGTTTAATATTTTCATTTTTTTTTTTTTTTCGGATGTGCGAGTACTTGGAAAGTGATATTTTCATTTTCTGTATGATTTGAACTGTTTGGAAAGATGAAACTTGGCTTATGTTGCTTTTTCTTTGAATAATCACTTTAAGAAACCTAAAACTGCCGAAGATTTCATGAATGCTACTTTTAACTAGCAAGTTTGTATCTATCTATTTGAGCTGCATTATTTAGACATTGATTTACAATGCTGTGCGTCAAGTTAACTAACTCAAATGTATAGGCATTGAGCCCTGTATGCAATAACCAGAGTTGATTATAGTAATTTCAAGAATAATCAATATTTTATCATTTCATGACTTTTGATAAGTAGGAGAACAATTATGATCGACTAGTTTTGTATAACGTTTTTTTAAAATAGACTCATGCCTAGAATAAGACTAGGTAGGCAGCATCTATGGGCATTCTTCCCTATAGGTAATAGCCGTATTGATTTAAGGTACAAATTATACTCAATTATATTTGTATCATTTAATAAATTGTAGTAAGTAGGAGAACCAGTTTTATATTACTTTGTTCGAATAGATCTTTGCCTTGAATACGACTTGTGGAATAAAGTTATATTTATACACTAGCAAGATAACACTCCTTTGTTTCTATTATATTGGGCTCTATGAGAGGCATGTTCACAAAGTGAATGAAGTGCATAATACATTGGGCCCAAAAAGTAACTTATAAATTTTCACATGGTCATAATACGAAAATCTGTCCATTAAATTTAACCAAACTGACACACGGGATTACTTAAATACCCTACTCTAATGACATGTCAGTATCAAAACGGTCATCTTACTGATAGAACTGAAAATAGCACTGGCATGGAACCATTAGCTGTATCACATGTCACAGCCTGGACACTTCGGCAACAGAGTTTAAGGCAGGTAACATAGAAGTCAAAACAAATTGAAATGAAGGTAATGTCAGTTAACCAAACACAGACGTCAATAGCGGGAGTGTCCACCATGTGCTTGGAAGCATTCAGTACATCTGATACGCATGCTCTCCACCAGGATTCTAATACAGGCTTGGGGAGATCGTTTATCTCTTCTTGTAGAGCTGCGCTGAGCGTGTGTATTAACAGGCGGATTGTCCCTTTCTGTGACATGTGGTCCCGGAAGTTGTTCCATGTCAGCGCTTTTTGATGTTGTGTCAGTTGGGCAACTGCTTGGATACTGACATGGGTTTAGAGTAGATTATTTAAGTAATCCGGTGTGTCATTTATGTTAATTTTGATGGACAGGATTTTAAGATATGATCATGTGAAAAATTAGAAGTTTCCTTGTGGGCCCAGTGTATTTGCAATCTGTATATGAAATAATTGTGTCCAATAAAATTTTATCGGCCCATCTAAGAAGATTAAATCCCCATGGTTAATCGCTAATCCACTGCATATTGATAAAAGTACCTAAATACAAACCATGGCTTTGTGATGTGCCGTGGTCACACGTATTGGGGGCACACACCAAATAGTATTACATTGAATTATGTGTATATAAAAATAGGGCGCATACAATTTACTCCCAATTCCCTGTTTTGTTTCTACTACGTACATTCTTTAAAAAGGATAAACAGTGATCAGTGGTTGTAGGCCAAATGTTTTCATTGATTTTCTTTTCATTTATTTTGTTTATTATTATTATTATTATTATTTTTTATCTTTATTTAAATTTTTTTTTTGGGGGGGGGGGGGGGGGAGGCACTCACAAATGAACAGGGGAAACGCCTTCTTTTGCACAATTTGTTCACAGATTTATAACCCGTTATAAATGATGGAGGGGGGGGGGGGGCGCAGGTCCCCACCTGTTTCTACACCACTGTTGGTCATTGTTGACGTCATTTGACTTTGATGATACCCAATGAGAAGAGAACGATGATAGTTATAATAATCCCACCAAGAATTAATATGGAAGCCATGACAAGCATCAGACAAATCATTGCATTCCTTGCTCGTCGGGCATTGTCAAGACTAGATGACGTCGTCGTCATCGGCGGACTATCGAATCCTCGCTCGTCCTTTTCCGCGATTGGACCGTTTCCACGGGTACTGTTTGGGCGTCCGTTACTCCGTTGGGTTGGGGATGGAGGTGAAAGCACTTTCCATCCACAGATTCTGAAGATGCCGAGGAATAGGATAAAGACTTCTCCGAACGACAAGAAGGACATGCCCAGATAGAGACCCATCAGACCGCCTAGGTTGCTGAAAAAACTTGTCAACTGCATGGGGAAAGGAAGATGAAATTGAAAATTATATGATTTTTGAGTGATGCGAGTCATTATAACACAATTAGGCATGCGCATCACAGGCTTCTTCAATACATGTTTACACACATAATGCATCCATATTACATGCATGATTACATACAAACATATGTACAAACACATACATACACATACATTAATGCATGCTGCATGCAGACAAACAAACATATACATACACATAAATACATACATTCCTAAATATGCACTGTCGAATACAAATATGATTCATCGTATATTATTTCAATTGTTATATTTTTTAAATTTCTGCTAAAAGGAGCAAAATTTGAAAAGTTGTAAGATGTTATCGCATATCCAAATTAATCCATATGTACATGTATCAGTGGCGGATCTACGGGGGGGGGGGGGGTTTAGGGGGTTTAACCCCCCCCCCCCCCCCCCTTGGGCTGCCGAGTGAAAATGTGATGTGCATAGAAAAACGCCATCATGTGTCCAGGCCCACACAGTATCCACATTGTCATTGGGTCAACCCCCCCCCCCCCCCTTAGCAAAAAGCTAGATCCGCCCCTGTGTATCAATGTTACACGAACGTTGATGAATATCTGTACAGTGAAACCTCAATATAACGAACACCTGGGTCCATTGAATTTACCTAGTTATATCAGATACAGTATATCGTAGTATCAGGGCTTAACATCAATACAGTTCATAGAACCAGGACCTGTGAAACTACCTCGCTATATCAGGTACCTCTTTATAACAGAGCTCGTTATAGAGAGGTTCCACTGTATATTATGTGTAATATGTTCCTTCTGTGATTGACATGTACTGATCAGACCATAACATACTTACCGAATAGACGGCGGTTTGTTGGTTGAGTTCATAGTTCAGCTGCTCGAAATAGACAACCAACCTTACAATGTTGTTCCTGTAAAATGAAACAATAGCAATAAATATAGTAAATTGTAAAATCCATACAATTAACAAGGTAATATATCTCTCATATTTAGTTTTAAAATTTCGCAAATTGCACCGTGCGAGCCAAGACATCGTTTCAGTTGTTAAAAGAGATCCTTTAATTTTGACAAATACAGCCAAAATTAATTGGAGCTCCCACAGTTCTACCTTGTTCTTTGGCTTATGGAAATAGAATAATGAAATAGGTTTTGCTTTTTAAAATCTCTAATTACGAACCCGAGAAATCCAGATTGCTAGAAGGGTGCTAAACATATTAAAATGCACGATGGTTGATCACCGGTCTAGCAATCCGGAGGTCTCGGGTTCGATTCCCGGCGAAGCCTATTTTTATTTGCTCATTTTCTTTTATTTAATATATTTCTGACCAGTTTCCTTTATAATGTTTGAATAACATATCGTAGTTACATGTAGTTCTAAAATTCGCTGTTAATAATAGTTCGCTCTCTCGAGCGGGCTTACGTGATAGTATAGAGAATATAACAAACGATGCAATGAATTAATTAAGAATCTTGACTAAGATATTTTATCACCTGACTTAGTAAATACAGTAGGCCTACATGAGCTGCCATGTAATATTTTTGGATATTACATGGCACTGTTACATGGCAATTCAGATGATAAAACAGTTGTTAACTTTGCTGTCGGGAAAATCATGGAATGTTCCCATCGGGATTTTAAATGCTATTTCGTGAAGAAAATAAGTCCCTCGACTACGTCTCGGGACTTATTTACTCTTCCCTCAATAGCATTTAAAATCCCTCGGGAGTGGAACATTCCGTGCTTTTCCCTCCACCACCAGTTAACAACTGTATAATGTTATACGGAAAGTGTTAAAAACCTTGTAACATCCGCGGTCTCTAGAATCCGTTCTGTTTTGGGATTGATTGCAAATAGTTGTTCCTTGAGGTGTCCCTGATAGGAAGGCGTAAAAACGAAGCACATTTGAAAATATACTGCAGATGGACCATGTTTACCAAACTATTTTGAGCATTAAATTTTTTAAAAGAATTTTAATGACAAATATGAAATTGACAAATTATAACTAATTGTTGATGCGGGTAACTTCTAAATGGTTGT
The DNA here is from genome assembly GCA_037951105.1 of Echinarachnius parma. Classification (NCBI taxonomy): domain Eukaryota; kingdom Metazoa; phylum Echinodermata; class Echinoidea; order Clypeasteroida; family Echinarachniidae; genus Echinarachnius; species Echinarachnius parma. Next base: position 288,294 of record JBAMJV010000173.1, read on the forward strand.
GCATATGATTTCATATGTTTTTATTGGATCTAAATGATCGGAAACCAACATAACGCGCAATTCCAATAATAATTATAATAATGTAGCTGCGTTTGGCTTAATAGTATGTATGTACGTATGATGAATGTTCTTATTTTTAAGGAAATAATGACGAATAATAATGGTTACAGTCCGTTATTCCGAAGGTTCGTTATTCCGAAGGTTCAGTTATTCCGAAGGTTCGTTATTCCGAAGGTTCGTTATTCCGAAGGTTCGTTATTCCGAAGGTTCGTTATTCCGAAGGTTCGTTATTCCGAAGGTTCGTTGATCCGAAAATAAAATCGGGTTCATTATTCCGAAGGTTCGTTATTCCGAAGGTTCGTTATTCCGAAGGTTTGTTGATCCGAAAATAAAATCGGGTTCGTTATTCCGAAAATTAAATCGGGCTTGTTATAATACTATAGTTTGTGTTTTGTTTATTTAATTTACAGCCTTCATTAAGCATACCCCTCCCCCTTTCCCTCCCTTGGCCAGACCAATCAAACATTTAAGTTTATTTTATCTCGTTATATGCAATTATAGCATTATAACTAACACAAATTCATTTTCGGATTAACGATCCCGATTTCATTTTAGGAATAGCGAACCTTCGGAATAACGAACCCTCGGAATAACGGACCTTCGGAATAACGAACCTTCGGAAAAACGAACCTTCGGAATAACGAACCTTCGGAATAATGCAACAAATGTTCGGATTAACGAACCCTATTTCATTTTCGGATTAACGAACACTCAGGTATAGGAAATTTGCGTGTTCGGAATAACGAACCTTCGGAATAACGAACCTTCGGAATAACGAACCTTCGGAATAACGAACCGCACCCATAATAAAAATGCGTGCGGTTCGTTATTCCGAAGGTTCGTTATTCCGAACACGCAAATTTCCTATACCTGAGTGTTCGTTAATCCGAAAATGAAATAGGGTTCGTTAATCCGAACATTTGTTGCATTATTCCGAAGGTTCGTTATTCCGAAGGTTCGTTATTCCGAAGGTTCGTTATTCCGAAGGTTCGCTATTCCTAAAATGAAATCGGGTTCGTTAATCCGAAAATTAATGTGGGTTTGTTATAATGCTATAATTTCATATAAAGAGATAAAATAAACTTAAATGTTTGATTGGTCTGGCCAAGGGAGGGATAGGGGGAGGGGTATGCTTAATGCAGGCTGTAAATTAATTGAACAAAACACAAACTATAGTATTATAACAAGCCCGATTTAATTTTCGGAATAACGAACCCGATTTTATTTTCGGATCAACGAACCTTCGGAATAACGAACCTTCGGAATAACGAACCTTCGGAATAACGAACCCGATTTTATTTTCGGATCAACGAACCTTCGGAATAACGAACCTTCGGAATAACGAACCTTCGGAATAACGAACTTCGGAATAACGAACCTTCGGAATAACGAACCTTCGGAATAACGAACCTTCGGAATAACTGAACCTTCGGAATAACGAACCTTCGGAATAACGGACTGTAACCATAATAATGCGTCTGTTTATAAATGGAACTATTTGATGTTTCTTTCTTGGCCTTGCTGAAATGCAGCGTTTTAGCCGATAAAATAAACACAATGTCGAAAACGTTAATTGGATACTATTATAATTTAACTATTATAATAAAAGTCACCCAAATATGTGTTTCGGTTTATTCTTGTACCGTTTTATCTTTATTTGGCTTATTTATATTTTGAAACAGCGTTGTAAAACAAGAAAAATCTAACGCAATGAATATTATCTTTGTAACAACAAATTGTCAGTTTAAAATGATAAAGCACCTTGATTACACTATTAAATCAAACTCCACAAGTTATATCATTGTAAGGCGCTTATAGAGATGACGATCAATCCTATTGTTCGTTATATGGATCGAGTGTATTATTACATGTACTTCATTATTAATATTACTATAATTAGAATTAGAATTATCATTGTTAATATTAATATTATTATTTTTATTATTTTGTTTTAATTATTATTATTACTATTATTGTTATTATCATAATTATCAATATCACTTACCTCGTATCGGTCTGAAGGCCAAATAGCTGATGAAACTGACTTTGTAAATGAAATTTCACTATGGAGATTGTAAAAAAAACAAAAAAGTGGTAACTTCAAGTTGTTAAAATCGGTGCTGTAGTCTACTTACACCAAGAAAATACACATGATATTGAAGATACATTATTATATTTGCATTAGCTACAAACGAGTACTATGTAATATAGTGATTCCCATTCATAAAAAGATCTAGTAACGAGAACTAGATCCCTTTAATTCATTTATGAATGATATGGTGCTAACCCTGCAGTCTCTTTTGAACTTTGAATGCTTATTTGAGTTTTAAATAATATGACGGCGGATGCATTGTGTGTTTTCTGTTACTCCCATCATTGCTCTCTTTGCAAAGAACAAAAGAAAAGAATATAATGTGGATACATAGATGATGGATTTACTTTTGACCACCAATCCGATTCCCATATCAACAGTCGAACAAAGTAATAAGGTTTGCAAATGTGGTAGATTATGCTGATGATATACAGCTGTACACATCCTTTAAACTTTCTGAACCCAATAGTGAAGTTATGGCCAAGAGAAAACTTGAATCCTGCATAGCAGATATGAGACGATGGATGATTGTAAATAGACTCAAGTTAAATGATGATAAAAGTGAATTTATAGTTGTTGCATCTCAAAGGCATCGTGGTAAGATTCAAAGTAATTCAATACAAATTGGTGACGTAGAAGTCCAAGCAGTGTCAAATGTTAGAAATCTAGGTGTACAATTTGATTCCACTATGTCAATGTCTTCGCACATCAACGCAACGTGCCGTTCAGTGTACTATCATATCCGTAATATTAGAAGTATTCGTAAATCATTATCAAAAGAAGTAGCTGCCTCTGTTATTCATTCTTATGTTATATCACGTTTAGATTATGGTAATTCATTGTTATATAATGCACCAGTTACACAACTTGCTAAGTTACAAAAGGCTCAGAATGCTGCAGCACGAGTTCTTACTGGTATTTCTAAGTTTTCTCACATTACTCCTATTTTGAAGGACCTGCATTGGTTACCTGTAAAAGAGAGAATTATGTATAAAATACTCCTTATGACATGGAAAGCTCTCAATGGTCGTTCTCCTCAATATATTTCAGATTTGGTTAGTGTATATGTACCAAATAGAAATCTTCGCTCCCTGAATTGTAATATGTTATCAGTACCAAAACTTCAATCGTTGGCAGGTGAAAAGTCATTTTTGTATTCGGCACCAATATTATGGAATTCTTTGCCAGTTAATGTTAGAAATGCCACCTCAATTGAGTCATTTAAAATAGGTGCAAAGACATTTTTGTTTAAATTAGCATTTGTTAGGGACTAACTTTCTGTTTCTCTCTCTCTCATTTACTTTCCTTTTTTATTTTCTATTGCGCCTGAGAATAGTGTTCACTAGAGTCATGGCGCATTATAAATGGTCTATATTATTATATATTATTATTATTAGATTACATTAATTACAAAGATATAATAAATATGCAAGTAGCAAATATAGAAAGAAATTCCTGACGAACTGAACTGAACAATGTCAACTATCGTGATAGTTTCCGTAAATTTCTAAAAAGATATCTCATAGAAAATGTTGCTGAATGATTCGGCATAGTTAAATAATCATCTGCTGTAAATACGTTGCACATAATACCGTATAGGTTTTCCCGGCCAATTTCGTAAACTTTTCATTCGTACTGATAAGCGGTTCTTTCAAATTCGCGAAATTAAGCACAAGGCTTAAAACTGTCGTTCAAATGTGTATTTCCTTCATTCTATTTAGCTCTTCGGTCAAGTGATTTAGCACTTATTTAAAAAGCACGCTGTTAGCATTAAATTTCGCCAATGGAATTTAATCACGAATTTTCTCACTTTGAATTGAATGACAATGTTTCGAAATTGAAACACGTTTTCGAATATCATCGATATATGAATTAAATTGATAAAAAACGATTTTGAACTACAAAATACAGCTGCGGTGAAATAATCGGCGAAAATAAAATTGAATGTAGACAACATTAATACGTGTGGCCAATTGACGTAATTGACCGAAAAATCCTATATTAGAAAATGCTGAAATCTTATTTTGATAATTGTGACCTGCCTAAAAGCAGTCTTCACAATTGCTGGTTGTGTTTTACCAACTATATATTTTGTCAACTATGTTTATATGCTGTGATTTGTATAATCTTTGTAAACGATATATAGTTTGGTATAAATACATTCAATTTCATTTAATTTCAGATCATTTAATTTCATGAATGATTATACTAAACGAACCTGCATGGTATAGGGCATGTGCATTTTAGTTTGTTGCTCTCGGAAAGGTATTCAACGAGCTGCCGACATCGCTCTGCAAAGTAGAATAAGTTATTTTAAATGTAAAAAATTGATAATAATCTTAAATACGTCTTTTAAGTTGTTTGGTCATAGGCGGGGAGAGGGTCCCCGAGTTTCTGAGATGTATAAAAAAAACAGCAATATTCTTGCAAATGTCACCTCTTATTTGGGCAAGTAATATTAGGGCAAAAGCATGTCGTATTCTGGCAAAAATCATACAAATCTCTGTTTTCTGGCATCTTAGTGGTGAAGACCTTTTAATTTGATGCTGGTCGGGTAGAAATGGAAAGTATTTTATGACTTGGGCAAAAGACATAACTCCCCAGTAAAAACGTGCCCGTATGCCCACGTAAAGATTAAAACAAAATAGATTTAGAACTGACAATAATTTGTGCAGCAATATGAATGGAAGGGGTTCGAGCTGAAAAAAAAAAAAAAAATTGTATATCCCATAGTAGCATGGCTATCTGAGCGTGCCATGGGCCCCGTTGAAGGAAGAGTGGCAATCGATTGTAAAGTTGCAATTAATTGCAAGTCAGAAAATATGTACATTTGAACCAATCAGATTTGCGCATTTTGAAATTTCAATTAATTGCATTGCAACTTTACAACCGATTGTAACTATTTCTGCAATGGGGCCCAGGAAGCACTGTTCGGTACATACATTTATGTTATATACATGATTATCACATGACTTAGTAAATACAGTACATGCCGCTGCGGTGTTATGTTTTTGGATATACCATGGCAATATTACACCCCTGTGTTTGACAGTCAGATGATAAAACAGTTGTTAAATGTGTTGTCGGGAAAATCACGGAATATTCCTACCCTCGGGATTTCAAATGCTATTTCGTAAAGAAAGTAAGTCCCTCGACTTCGTCTTGGGACTTATTTACTCTTCCCTCAATAGCATTTAAAATCCCTCGGGATGTAATATTCCGTGCTATACCCTCCACCGCCATTTAACAACAGTATACTGTATACATGGTCAGTGGCGTAGCTCGGGCCAAGGAGCAACCCCCCCCCCCCCCCCCTCAGGCTTTTGTTGTTGCTCTTGCTTGCTCGCTTGTTAGCCGATAGTTTTGTTTGGGAAATGGGGTTTTTAAATAGCTAACATCCAAAAGCTTCCGGTGTCACGCTAAATCTGTACGCACTGCGAAATCCGTACGCAGTCTCAAATGCGCATGCGCATAAACTAGTAAACAAGCCTGCGAAAATCGTTCCCAGCCGTAATTAAGCATGCAAAATGCCTCCTTGCGGCAAAAAGTGTTGTCAAAACCCGACGGTGGATTAAGAAACTCCATTCACGTCAAGACTTGATAAAACATGCGTCGATTTTGTATTAGCATGAAATTGCGGCGTAAAGATGGTCACGATGTTCGCAAGACACGCACCATAATCTGTCTAGGCGCATGCGCATTTACGACTGGGCACGGATTTCGCAGGTCACGGATTTCGCACCACACCGGCCGTTCCGCCCCATGGACCGCACCCGAAGCGGATCGCGCTTTCGTGCTCGCAAGTTCGAGCTCCTTGCATAATTTCTTGCTACGCCACTGTCCTTGGAACTTGAAGGAATAAACCATATATTCAGATATGTCTGATGTAAAATATAAGTATTCCTATAATATGAATATCGTACAAATCATATACCAAATTGAAGTTTACCTTGTTGTGAGTCAAATTTGCTACACTGACTATCGACAGGACTGCTAAACCGTATGTCGGTTGTACAATTACAGTTTCGTCTGAGCGTGTTCTGGAAACACTGTTTGATGCAGGCAGTAAATGAGTAGGAGGAATTGGATGGAGATGTGAAGTTGGTTCCTACACCAAGATTGGTACACGTCTCGCCATAGCGCCCTCCTAGTCGAGTGATGTTCAGCTGGGGAAGACAAGGCGGAGACGTATATTACGTTTAATAAGTTGCTGATAGTAACAATTGCATGTAGGCCTACATGTGGCGCCCGCGACCATGTAGGCTAACCATAGAATTATGAATAAACAAACCAACCAGTCGTTGGAGTTGGTCTGACGTGGTGCGTTCAAGTAACGCGGGCAAGGGTGCTACTATGCGGTGATGTCACGACGCTGTCGTTGACTCTAGTTGTTGTCATTCGCCTGATGTACAGTTTCCAGGATCCACCACGAGGAGGTTGACAACTTGGACCCAGTCGTTTATAAGCTAACTGCCATTTTGCGCGAGATTGCGCGCGATGGAATGTGCGATTTTAATGTAATTTGGTGCACGTGGCGGCAAATTGCATTAAAATCGCTAACCAACATAAATAATTTTATTTTTAGCGCGCGCAAAATGCGACGCACGCAAATGCTATGACTTGCGTTCAAATTGCTCGCGCACCAGGGGCAACTTGCGCGCGGGCGCCACTGTAATATCGTTAATTTATTATGTGCTTTTTATGTAGACCTAGAAAGTTATAACAGATACATAATATTATATTAGCTTAATATTGACTTAATTTGTGTAACTTTCAGACTATTGATAGTTATCTCAACTTTCTAAAAAGTTTAGCACAAGATTATTGAGGACCGTGTTATCAAAAACAATTTCTTGCTAACAAAATTATATCCCTATTATGAACTCATCTAACGGCATAGTGCTGCATCTAGTAACAGTGTCAAAATCCTAAAACATCTAGCGGTACTCACATACCTCATTATTGTCGTGTTACCAGTTAAAACATGGATCAAGCTTCGGTTTTCCGAAATTCTCTTTCGTTATAAAAATATCTATGATTGAAGTGTTCGGATTCAAAATGCTCTATAGGATGGCCCCAAAAAACGGAACGGGACACTTCCCAAATTATAGTACCAGAATATGTATGTCCATCAGGTAGGGTGCACGTCTTTTCCAATGAACAACGATACCAAGAACAGTAATTTTGGTAGTGTAGTTTTTGTTTTAGGACGCTGTGAGTGACACCATGTCAGGTGCCCATTTTTGTCAATTTGTACCTAGTCAATGCCAGTTAAATCGCACTCCCTGCCCGCAATACCATTGAACTGAACGAACATGCCCATTCTCTCGGCACACGGCTGAGTGCACACTAACAATGGCGCGCCTTGTTAAACTCTATGAAAGGCGGTACGTGCGATGTATCAAGCACTGGCTCGGTAAAAATTGACAAAAAAGAGAACCTGACATGGTGTCACTCCGAGCGCCCTAAAACAAAAACTACGCAACCAAATTGACTGTTCTTGGTATCGTTGCTCATTTGAAAAGACACCCTATCCGATGGACATAATACATATGTTACTATATTTTGGGAAGTGCCCCGTTCCCTTTTTGGGGGGCCACCCTGTATAGGGAGATTTGTAACTGTGTATATAACTAGAAATTGCGCGCTCGGCGGGTCGCGCAGCCGAGCACATGTATCCCCCGAACCAATTGCATTGCACTTTTGTGGGTTGTAATATTGTGAACTGAACAAGTTTGGTGGTGTACGTTGTTCTACTAGGCTGGCAGTAGCCTTTGGGCAAGGCCTCGCGCGCTGTTTGTCCTCCGAGCAGGGTCTGATTAATAGACAAGGCGATGTGCGCTTACAGCAGTGATCGCTGGACTGAGCCGCGTCAGCGGCGAGGCCTTTGCTAACTTGCGGAGCTCATTAATATTGGCATATGTAACAGGCTCTTACATTATGCAGCAGTTAAAAAAAATTGCAGCCAATCGTCATTGTTTAGGGTTTTGAACAAGGTGTTATACTTGGATTTGTTTATCAATTATAGGGGGATCAGTATTCAAGTGTACTAGAGTCTCTAGAGAATCATATATCTCATTCAGTTTAAAAAACATTATTTTAATGTCAAGTAAGTTTTCAAATGACTCAAGTATTAATTAATTTGCTGTTTGATAATGGATTTATTGAAAATATTACTTCATTTTTTTCTCATTCTAACAATCTATACCTATGCAAAGTAGATCCCCTGATCTTTCTTTTCATCCCTCAGCTGAGATATTTGCAATAATTGTGCATGGCCCTGGTACTTTTTAGACATGTATTTCTGGATTTGATGTCTGAACCTAAATCTCTTACACACAACGGCAACCATGAATCCGCCCCACACCAAAATCAATAGGCTTCATCCTCTTTCCTTAATACACCTTCATACCAAATAAGAAAATGATCGGACAAGAACTCGGACCTGTAGAGCGTTCACATGGTAATCTTAACTATTTCTTTATATCATGGTTATCATGGTTACCATGGCAACCAGGACTCCGCCCCACACCAAAATCAATAGGCTTCATCCTCTTTCCTTAATACACCTTCATACCAAATTAGAAAATGATCAGACAAGAACTCGGATCTATAGAGCGTTCACAAGGTAATCTTAACTATTTCTTTATATCATGGTTACCATGGCAACCAGGACTCTGCCCCACACCAAAATCAAAAGGCTTCATCCTCTTTCCTTAATACACCTTCATACCAAATTAGAAAATGATCGGACAAGAACTCGGACCTGTAGAGCGTTCACAAGGTAATCTTAACTATTTCTTTATATCATGGTTACCATGGCAACCAGGACTCCGCCCCACACCAAAATCAATAGGCTTCATCCTCTTTCCTTAAGACACCTTCATACCAAATTAGAAAATGATCGGACAAGAACTCGGACCTGAAGAGCGTTCACAAGGTAATCTTAACTATTTCTTTATATCATGGTTACCATGGCAACCAGGACTCCGCCCCACACCAAAATCTAAAGGCTTCATCCTCTTTCCTTAAGACACCTTCATACCAAATTAGAAAATGATCAGACAAGAACTCGGACCTGTAGAGCGTTCACAAGGTAATATTAACTATTTATTTATATCATGGTTACCATGGCAACCAGGACCGCGCCCCACACCAAAATCAATAGGCTTCATCCTCTTTCCTTAATACACCTTCATACCAAATTAGAAAATGATCGGACAAGAACTCGGACCTGTAGAGCGTTCACAAGGTAATCTTAACTATTTCTTTATATCATGGTTACCATGGCAACCAGGGCTCCGCCCCACACCAAAATCAATAGGCTTCATCCTTTTTCCTTAATACACCTTCATACCAAAATAGAAAATGATCGGACAAGAACTCGGACCTGTAGAGCGTTCACAAGGTAATCTTAACTATTTCTTTATATCATGGTTACCATGGCAACCAGGACTCCGCCCCACACCAAAATCAATAGGCTTCATCCTCTTTCCTTAATACACCTTCATACCAAATTAGAAAATGATCGGACAAGAACTCGGACCTGTAGAGCGTTCACAAGGTAATCTTAACTATTTCTTTATATCATGGTTACCATGGCAACCAGGACTCCGCCCCACACCAAAATCAATAGGCTTCATCCTCTTTCCTTAATACACCTTCATACCAAATTAAAAAATGATCGGACAAGAACTCGGACCTGTAGAGCGTTCACAAGGTAATCTTAACTATTTCTTTATATCATGGTTACCATGGCAACCAGGACTCCGCCCCACACCAAAATCAATAGGCTTCATCCTCTTTCCTTAATACACCTTCATACCAAATTAGAAAATGATCGGACAAGAACTCGGACCTGTAGAGCGTTCACAAGAAAATCTCTGCGGCGGACGCGGCGGACGCGGCGGCGCGACGAGGCCAAATCCATAGTATCCCCCGAAGTGGTTCGGGGGATACAATAAGTGCATGCAGCTAGTGAATTTGCAAATGTCACTGCATTATCGCTCGATACTCGGTCATACGACATTTATTGACAGTGGAATTTTCACAAATCTCTCAGTAGACAGAATTATCAGATCATCACAAAATACATATTTCATCAACCATTTATCACATTTTGCACATGTGAACAAAGTTACAAGATCCCTTTAACGCTAAATCACTCGATCTGGACTATTCACGATACCTTAGCATGTTAATTTGCTACTACATGGATATGTTGAGATAGTTGCGATAGTTGAGTTTTGGTAGAGAGGGCGCTATACAAAAAAAATAATTATGAGATAATTAAAAACTGAGTGTCAAATTTAATGGCAGAATAAACTTTATTTGATCAAAATCGGTTCAGAAACGGCTGAAATATCCATAAACATATCCACTTGTAAAAAATGTGGGGCCCTACAAGTATTCGATAATTTTGAACCAGCAGTTAAAATTTGTTTTAAAATGCTTCCTCTTTTCAGAATTGTTCAAAAGAGGTTTTTAAATAGTTGTTGATTATCTCTCTATCTAATCACTATTTCAACAAAACATCACATGCACAATACTTTTATCTAAAATGGTTTAAACAAATGCATTTTTAAAGCGCCCTCTTTAGTTCAAACAGCTCCTTTTGAATGATAACAGGCTTTTAATTAGTCGTTTGTAATGTTTAAATTCCTTTTGAGCATGGTGGAGTTATAAGTATTAGTTTGTAATGTAATGGTGCAGGTTTTTGTTACTAAAATTCACTTTGAATAAAACTGTACTTTTTCTACCAGAACTCAATTTGGATTGCGTTGCTAAACGGTACCTGTCGAAGGGCAACGATAGTTCGTTGACCCGTCGAGACTGTAAGTCCGTCGTCCTCCGGGAAGGGGATCTCGGTAGACTGATGGATGGACACCTTGACACCCGACTCCTGGGCGAAAAACCCAACATATTCGGGCTGCTCTGCGAACAGCGTCATATGAAGGCCTATAATTAGGATCATATATAGATTCATAATGTAAATACGACTTGTTACATACTATATGGTTATCATGAAGTCAAAAGGTTAAATCATGGAGCCTGTGTAAGAAAAATGGTGAATCAAATAACAATGCAGATTTATGGGTGGACACACTGACGTATACTAGTGGGGGCTGGGGTGGGGGGGGGGGGGGGCTCTTGCTCCCCCACCCCAAAACAAATTATGTTTTTTGTTTTCTAATTCGATACCAGTGATTTAAAAACGGGCAATATTATTTTGGGGCTGCATAGCTATATTTTGTAATAATTGTTCTTGTATGCAACAAAATAAAACCCTTTTTCTAGTCAGTAGAAAAACAAAATCGACGCATGTAGAAGACGAGACCAAGTACCTTCAAAATGTTCGAGGCCGAGACCAAGACATTTCTTGAGAATCCTGTAATCGGGGAGGGGAGGGGGGGGGGGGTGTCCGTTGAAAATTTTCGAAGCCGATACCGATAATTGTCAACATTTTCGAGGCCGAGACCAGGGTTCTTTGCAATTTTCGAGGCCTTTGGTCAAAGGGGGGGGGGGGTGAACCCCCCCCCCCCCCGGGTACGCCTATGCTTGTAGGTAATTTGTATAGGTAGGACTGGTTCGTTCGCGGTTGAATTTAAACTGAGGATTAGTCTCTTCTCAACGACAATTTACATTATTTTTTTTAACGCAAGCGCCAATTTACGTGAGCTTTCGTGGATTGCATATAGTATATCAACAAACTGTTGGGTCACGTAACCCAACACTTCGTAGACTTGGGTGACCTGTTTTACGAAAAGGCGCGAAACGTGAACGTGAACGTGATACGTGTTACGTGACTGTTCGTTGCAAGCCTAATCATCTAATTTAGGGGTAAAACTTTGAGACAAAGTTGCCACACAGTGTATTCACTAAACTGCTTATAATTCGACTAGAAGGATGTGGCATTCGGACTCATTCGGACAAAAGGCTTTGGGCCCCCGGGGGTACGTACTCCCTATACCTGGTATATACTGTCCCCCCTCAAGGCCCTCTTTTCAGCTAATTTCTTTGTTCCTGAGACCCCCCCCCCCCCCCCCCCCCCCCCCCCCACACCCCCCTTTCAAATGCGGCGATCCGCTCCGGAAGCCCCTACATTTGAACCCTGGGGTGGCACATACATACCCCCAAATTTGTTTAAGTGCCCCCCCCCCCCCCCCCCTCCCCCGGGAGTTTTGGCCCCCAGAGAAAATGTTTCCGGTACCCGCTCCCGGGCTTCTTACCATACTGAGAGCCTGTTTTACCGGTCCGCTTCGTTTGGTTCTTGGGAGCAGTGACTGACCTTGCGTTGAAAGTAAAACAATTGCCATATGTATCGTGCTGGAACATCGTAAAGTTTCTGCATCAAACAAAGAAAATAGTCAAATATTAGGCCTAAATGCTTTGATTGCTCTCACCATTTAAACAATATATTTACACTAACATGTGAAGAGACCTTGGCCAAGCTTAGATCGATTCTTCGTCTATTTATTTAAGTTTTCCTCGTTACTTTATATATATGGTTATCTGGGTAGCCATGTATTACCTACTAATACCTATCTAATCTAGTTGGCAACCAGTAGAATCTCGTGATGCATACTCACCCTTATCATCTAAAATATAATTAGAATGGATCTAAACTAGGGATCTAGTAACTTTGTTGGCATCATGCAAAAAGTGATGAATTGTTGATAACAAGCGTAGTTTTATGATTTGATATGATCTCTGATATTACGTGTGGTTTGCGGTTGCACCATGTGTAAGTGTACAACCGCAAACCACACGTATTATCAACACCACCATGGAAGCCGATACTTACAAGCAACATTTATCTCTGATATTGTGTGAAAATTTCACGTTAAATGGCCGAGTAATGAGCAAAAATGCAAAGTGATATTCCCAACTGACTATGTAAACAGTTATGACTTTCCAGTGGATAGTTAAAAATCCGAACGCTTTAATCGTAAATATATTTTTAACAAAAGGGAAATTTAAAGGGAAAAAACCTGCACCATGCTTCTATTGGTAAAACGGATACAAGTCTGTATGAGAGAACCTCTAGATTTCTAATTAAGTTTTGTTGATTTTGATATAGATCCCTTTAATATAGGGCCCTGAAAGCGGTAGTTGATCGGAATAGCCTACCTATGTGTACACTTTCGACGGTCAAACGAACACTGGAGGATGAAATCCTCGGGTTGATGTCCATTGTCCCTCAATTCTTCCTGTGTCGCGTTTATGATATCCCTGAAGTCCAAGAAATCGGGGTCATCTGCTTGCAGCAGGAAGTCTTCCCAGTCACCCTCTATATAAAACAGCAGAAATGCGAATTACCGTTAGTATTACGTTTATTTCAAAGATAGTCATATGATATAAATGATATAAACATATGAATATGAATAAATGTCGGGTTCAGCATCTCCTCGAAGTCCAATAAATCAAGGCAATTTGTTTGTTCCAGGTACCCCTTCAAGTCACCCTCTTCTAACATAAATTATGAATCACAGAACTGCCAAACCTGTGTAAAGTGACCGCCCAAGTAAAGAAAGACGAATTGCCACAGACTGTAGAAAGGTGACCTCTATAAACAGATTCCATAACATTTTTTGTTTTGATCTGCAACGGACCACTTTTGGTGGCCACTATAGGCAGGTTGGCTGTTATAGACAGGTTATCTCAAAGACAGGTTTGGCTGTATTTTTTTTATTTCAAAGATGATTGGGTAACAAAATACGAGTAATATCATGAATAAGTGTTTTTTGCGTGTATATTTGTCTATAAAATGCAAATGTGAACAATAGCCCACGTGAGTTTTAACAGGGCTCCGGAATGCTAATCAAATTGGCACTGCAACTCAAGTACCAACAAAAAAATACATAAGACAAAATAATGAATTAAGGGTTAAAAAACACACACACACACACACACAAAAAAACAAACAAACAATTACAAAAATTCGAATTTAAAAAAGGAGGTGAACATGGGTGAACATGGAGACCAGTGGTGGAGATATTTACAACAACAGTCAGGAAGACTACTTTCTTAGCAACCGCTCGGTCAGAATCTTCTGGCTTGCCTAACATTCTTTATACCATGCCAATGACTAGCTGTGACGTCACACTTTGGTGGTACTATATACAGGGTGGCCCCCCAAAAAACGGAACGGGGCATTTCCCAAACTAAAAAAAATTAAAATGATTATGTCCATCAGATGTCTTTTCCAATGAAAACGATACCAAGAACAGTCAATGCGGTCTTGTAGTTTTTGTTTTAGAGCGCTGTGAGTGACACCATGTCAGGTTCCCTTTTTTTGTAAATTTTTACCAAGTCAGTGCTAGATAAATCGCACTTACTGCCCGCCATAGCATTGTTGAACGAGCAATACGCGCGCCATGGTTAGTGTGCATTCAGCTGTTATGACGGGCAGGAAGTGCGATTTATCGGGCAGTGACTCGGTAAAAAAATGACAAAAATGGGAACCTGACATGGTCTCACTTAAGACGTCCTACAACACAAACTACTCGTCTAAAATTATTGTTCTTGGTATCGTTTCTCATTGGAAAGGACACTCTATCCGATGGACATAATCGCTTTGTTACTATATATTTTGGAAAGTGCCCCGTTTCGTTTTTTTTCCCCCACCCTGTATAGAAAGTTGCATGGTGCGTGGAGTGCGTATAAAATGGCGCCTCCCTCTCGGGTCGCTCGATCTGGAAAGCGCCTCCTGTGACATGAGATCGCAGTCTCTTTAAACATGTTAAATGAAATGTGTATACTATTTGATATCTAGATATACATGAATGCTTACCGCCGACTCCATTCGTGTAGTCGTAGTAATCGAACTCGAAACTCTCCTCATCGTCCCACGACGGCCGGAAGAAGTCAAAGGTTTCGTCCAAGGGGGCGTCGGCTGCAGCTGTCTCGCTAGCCGCCTTTGATTATTTAAGGTAGTTGGCATTCGTAAGTCAGGTGCGCGGTGCCATCTTGCGAACACTTTGCGCACGGTACGTAATGCACACTTGCTCAGTAATTATGCAGCGCGCACAGTAAACAAATATACCATGCACTGAGAGCCTCTAGTTGAAATTATGGATTCCGAGGTGACAGGAAAAGCACCCAAATGCAAAACGCGCGCATCAAAGTGAATAATCAACCTGCTTTACATTACTACACACGTGTAATTGTATGGATAAACTAGTTATTCGTACATTACACACTTTAGTGTACACCGCGGCCAATTTTCTAATGACGAATTAGTGTCACGACCACAGAAGGACAACGATGCACAATGTGCACCATTGTCGTAATTTTTAAATTCGAATACCGCTACATTATACATGAAATGCATCTCTAGAATATTCTTTGGAACTTATTGATATTCACGGGTGAGAATATGCTGTATTTCTTTTTAAATAACTCTTTGAGAAATCTCGTCGAGCATCTTTCGCAAGCTAAAACAAGAACTCTGCTCGCGGGGAAGTTTTATAACACGCATCTCTATGGGCTCAATATGATCACCCGGCGTCTATGACGTCATTCATGGAATAGCATTTACTATTCCATGAATGACGTCACGCATAGCACATTTTTCTCCATGGGCATTACTATGTTTGGTCACATGACGCTATGTAGACCAATCACTGAACAGGATTTCATTCATGTATGATATAATACAAACTAGCCTGTTTCAAAATAGCGATCAGCAATTTACCAACTCCACGCTTGATAATATTTTAGATGGAAGAAAAACACAAAAACATTTTTATCTTCTAGACCGGTGGCCCACTTTATGATGTTTAAATAGCAGGGATTTGCATGTTAAAGGGGAATTAACCCTTATCCTTTTGACTTACTGGATGTGATGAGAGCATAGCTACTATAATTGCTAGTCACTTATTTCCTCATGAATATTCCCAATAATGAAAATAATCAATATTTTATGGCCCACTGTCGTCTGCTTTCAATGCCAACAGGAGGCGGCCATTTCTTCAACTTCTCGCGGTGAAATGACGTGTCAGGCGGAGAACACAATACGTGCCTTCGCACTTCTTGCGATTGCAAGATCACGTGACCAAAATTCTAGTACGGCCAGATCGCCAAACGACCTAGCAGCCGACGCTTTGTGTATAATGTCAATGGACCCTTTACTTCCTGGCATGACACCCGAAACTAAATGAAGATATTTATTCATGAATATTAATTTCATGACACTTTCAATGCTAATTATGCAAAGAGAACAACATCTGTCTAACATTTCCAACAAATTCGATCATTTCTGTCACATTGTAATGCAACAAACTGAATTTTAATGAACATATTTCGAAACTCGAATGCCACTTATAATCACACGGCTCGCGGCGCACTGCATTGCATGCAATCAAGCTGCATGCAGTTCATGCACTGTCTGCACTGTGCGTACATGTACCCGGGCCGTGCTGTGATTCGCTCGGGAAACTGCAACAAACACAGTCTCAAATGAAGGGTAAGACTTGTCTTTGTATGGAAAAGCATTCAAATGTATTTTAGATATTCCATACTAGGGGGAAATCATATCAAGTTTGTCAGAAATGAATACTTAGTAGTTAAATGTGGGTTTGATCGGGTTCTTGATTTCGTTTTGCAGTTATACGAAACACGAAACCAATGGGCCCAATTACATACGTTTGCGTGCAATGTACGGCGCGGCAGGCATGCATGCATGAAGAAAGGAGAGTCATTTTTGTCAATCAAACTCGAGTTGTATCCTTGAATTTTAAACAAACGATCGTATTTCTTGAATAATCTGAAAATGTATGTTGTTCTCGATATATGTTAGGCAATGACAGTGTTATAGAGTTGATATTCATGAATAAATATCTCCATTTAGTTTCGGGTGTCATGCCAGGAAGTAAAGGGTCCATTGACATTATCCACAAAGCGTCGGCTGCTAGGTCGTTTGGCGATCCGGCCGTACTAGAATTTTGTCACGTGATCTTGCAATCGCTAGAACTGCGAAGGCACGTATAGCGGGTTACGATAATGCTATTGTTTTCTCCGCCCGCCACGTCATTTAACCGCGAGTAGATGAAGAAATGGCCGCCTCCTATGGGCATTGAAAGCAGACGACAGTGGTCCATAAAATATTGATTTATTTTTGTAATCGGGAATATTCATGAGGAAATAAGTGACTAGCAATGATAGTAGTTATGCTCTCGACTCATCACATCCAGTAAGTCAAAAGGATAAGGGTTAATTCCCCTTTAACGATTGCTATGCGGGGCAATGTAACACCGCGGATAGCTATTTGAACTTGGTTAGATAGTAAGTTTGTGCACAATGCATGTACAACTGAGCGAGTGTGCAATATACGCACCGCGCGCAAGGCGTTCGCAATATGACACCGCACATCTGATTGTATCATCTGAATTACCTGTACCAGGGGTGTCGATCCTGGCGGGGCAGGGGGGGCGGTCGCCCCCCCCCAATGAAAATATTTGGGGGGCGAACATATCATTTCGCCCCCCCCCCCCCCCCAATAATTCCGAAAATGAGGAAGAAAAAAATCGAGTGATATAATGCCAAAGAGGGGAAAGACACATTTATCAATAATTAATCTTCAAAATAGCCGTTTTTTAGTTTGAAAAGGACTGTAAATCTCTTTTTTGCCGCGCGCTTCGCGCGCATACAGTATCTCATATTGCAAGTTTCATTTGGGTTGCGGGAACTCACCTTTTGAAATGTGTTGGGCAGCGTAATTTCTCAAACGAAGTTTATTAAACCCTCATCTATAGATAGCACACCGTCACAGAAAATAAAATAATCTCGGTACATATGCGCTGAACGCAAATCAAATTGGAATATCATGTTCCCCCACATTTGAAAAAGGAGCAGATTGTCCCACTCCCTTTGTCATTATGTATGTTTGGTTCCATACCTATATACTTCATATTACGTGAAATTTCTGTCTCAGGTGTGCACCAAATCGCACAATTTCACGCCCAAAAATACAAAAGCTCCCTACTGTGGGAGGGGGACACCCCCTCCCACACCCTCCCCCGCTCGGTCGCTTCGCTTCCTCGCAATGTCTCCCCTACACTTTTGAGAAATTGTTGACGCCCTTGCTTAGTTTCATGGGAGCCCAATGCCCTAGACTATATCGATGGCTCTATAGTATACATGATCACGTGGATCCATCTCATGCAAGGCTCAGTCTTTTCCTCGCTATGCCCTTTAAAAATACGTTATGAGTAGGTTCACTATTTTATACAATTTTAACACCCATGCTAGGAGCAAATGTCTGAAATCTAAAAGCTTCCGGGGGCTCCGCCCCCTGGACCCCCATTATTGTCCCCAAATGTGAGTGCCCCCCAAAGTCAGGTCTTCGAGCCATCAAGACACTTTCAATGAGCGCATAATAAAACTTCCGGGCATGCCAATGTGGGGCTTTTAGCTCTCTCAGTGGTCACTCTGGAAAATTTTTCAAATTTCGCCCCCCCCCAATCTCAAAAACGGATCGACACCCCTGACCTGTACAAGTCTTTTACAAATGTTCTTAAATGGGTAATTTGTATGGGTCATTTTGAAGAAAAAAACGATATAATTAATCAGAATAGTAATATGAACAATAATATAGCGCAGCTACTATACCGTATATATAATATCGGATTTTTTACTCTTTCGACCGTCCAGCTAGTGGAATATGAAGAATTATTTTTCGGTCTACTGGAAACGTAATTACTGAGCTTGACTTTCGCAGATTGTAGTTTGTTTTCACCAAAAAATAATAACCATGCCAATCAGTGCCGTACCTATGGGGGCACGTGACCCCTTATACAAATACAGAAATACATAAAGACTGCGCCCTCCAATCATTCACACCCCAATAATTTGATAATAACAATAACAAACATATGGGTAACAATTCGATGAAAATAGAGAAATACATATAATGCCCCCCCCCCCCCCAAAAAAAAAAATGTATCCGTATGGCCGCCTGTCCCCTATCAGTCCGACCATGCTAATCTACTAATAACAACCTGCAGTGACGTAGGGTGGTCGGACTGATTGGGGGGAGGGGTGAAGGTGGGGGGGGGGGGGGGGGGGGGGCACGCAAAATTATTCACGGGGGTACATCTTATGTCTCGTATTTGTTTGTTTTTCTAAAAATGTCCCCTTATGTTTCTTGTAGTTGTTTTTTCACCCCCCCCCCCCCCCTGTCGCTACGTCACTACCAACCTGTCTCTTCTCACGGGCGTTGCCCAGTCCAGCGGCATTGTCCCCCTTCCGCATCATCTTTGCGACCTCACGCAGCATCACACCACGGCGACGCCTTCCAGGAGCGCCTGCCTCGGCCGCCATGGATTCGGTAGGTGGCTCGGTGGTCATTTCTGATTCTGAAAATAAAGAATTTGTTTTTTGGTTGAAATGACTAAACCAAGAAAATTGGCCTCATTAGAGCCAACGTATTTTTAATTTTGCCAATTTTTTTCTTAAAATGAGATCTAATTTTAATTAAAAACATAATATTTTGTTGAAAAATAAATTACTTTGTCCCATCACACAAAAAAAAAAGTGTTACATTGAAAAGTTATCATTTTGAAGAGTATATATAAAAGCATACTTTTATTTACCGAGATCAAGACAGTTTTAAGATTATTCCACAGTTGAATATCGCTTATCATGACAAATTTACTTCGAATATTTCGGTCTTGTATGTAACCAATTTATCCTCCGAATAAACTGTACACTTTCGTTAGTTGATTATTATCAAACGCGGCAAGCAGAAACGAGGGTCCAATTCGGAGGGGAGGGGGGGGGGGGGGGGGGGGTGCATGAAATATGAGCAAAATATATATACTGTATTGTTATGACGTATTTTATTATTTTCCCTGGGGAGGGGGTGGTTAATAACGGAGCAGATCTGATTTATACATGTAGAGTTTCGATCGTCCCCGCTACCCATATAGCAACGTTACTACAATTACAGCTGTATTGATCAGTACAATTGATTACACATTTCATAAATAATATGATAATATCAGATTTCCGTGTCTTACCCGGCCGTAGCTCTTCTCCCAAAGCGGCCAATGTATTGTAGTAAGAATCATCAAACCACCAATCATAGTCGTCGGTCGTTCCTATTTCATAAGAAAAGAAAAAACATCTACAAAATTAAGGTTTTAATTAAATAGAAGTTAATTGATATCTTACCCTGATAGCATTTAAGACGATATTACTTTACGTCAATAAGACACGTCCTAAGCTTGCACCGCGTAAGACGTCTAATGACGTCACAATAAGGTTGTCCATAAGACACGATCATAATGTTTAAAAAAAAGTATTTGAAAGGCGTCATAATGACGTGGTAATATTTATTTATGTCTTGTATTACGTCTTTAAGACGACATAACTTTACGTCAATAGTAAACCTGCACCCACAAAGACGTTATAAAGACGTTGAAATAATGTCGTCCATACGACGCACGACGTGTTTACTAGTTTACGACCCATTTATGACGTCTTAAATTCGTCAGTCTGCTATCAGGGTAGTCGCAGTTGTAATTGTATTAAGGTATTAACGCCAATTTGAGTCCCCCATATAAATAAATGGACATTTTCAAAGAGCCATAATTGTCTTGTTTCCTGCCCAATCGTGCTCAAACTTTCAGAGATTATTCATAATTTCTACAAGCATATATAAAATCAATAGTTTGATTGGGTGTCATTATCCTTTAACTTACTTCGCCATCCTCCATCCAGAAGGATGAGCTCTCGGAACCTGGTGTCGATTATTTTGGACCGTTTCATCATGTTGACGTTGCAGATGGTGACGGCGGGGAACTCGACCGTGGTCGCAGTGACGATGTCGACCTTGGTCGTGTACGGGTACGAGTTGTACTCCTTGACCAGGGTGATGGCTTTAAAGATCGAGAAACGACAAGACAGTATTGTTGGTCGGGTGTAATTTATCTAAGATTTATTTTTTACTCCAATAAACTTATTACTCCATGATAAGTAATTAAACCCCTTGTCTTTGAGGAATTCAAAATATCGAAAGAAAGGGATTAATTAACTGCCAAAGGTATACATCCCACGTGTATGTTTTGTACTCCCTCCCCGCGGTATTTTGCTTTAATTAGGTGTAACCCCCTTAAAATTCAGGTTACTGGATATGCCTCATACATTTTATATTGCCTGCTGCTATGGTGACTTGCCATTTGGTCTACAACCATTTGGTCCACTACCCATTTGGTCCACTGTCATTTAGTCTAAACCCGGTTCGTCCACAGTAAGTTCGTCTACGAGCCATTTGGTCTATAAGCCAATTCGTCTACATGCCAATTCGTCCAATAACCACATGGTCTACTACTCAATTAGTCTAATGTGCATTTCGTCTAATAGCCAGTTAGTCTACTTATCAATTGGGCTACTACCAATTGGTCTATACATCATTTAGTCTACAAATCATTTGGTCTACATGTACATTTGGTCTACTATTTAGTTGGTCTACTAACCAGTTAGTCTACTATACATTTGGTCTACTATTCATTTGGTCTACAATCGATTTGGTCTACAACTCATTTGGTCTACAAATCATTTGGTCTACATGTACATTTGGTCCACCATCCACTTCGTCTACCAAACACGTGGTCTACAATATATTTGGTCTACCAGTCATTTAGTCTACACATCTGTTCGTCTACAATCGATTTGGTCTATTTGGTCCACAATCCATTTACAAGCCAAATAGTCAATCTGCCATGTAGTAGGTTATCATTTGCCATTTCTTTAACGAGTGGCGAGAGCATGCAAATTACGTCGGGGCACGCCCTATGTATCTCTTTTTTTTATGAACCCCTTACGTTTGATGTTTTGATCAAATTATTATCGGACATTGAGCTACATATATCATGGTAAATATTCATATGTAGCCTACATTGCAAAACAAAATAAACTTAATACAGAAAGTCATCATGGAGTATACAAAAGGGAGAGAGGAACAGAGAGTCAAAGACGATAGAGCAGAGAGATTGACAGAGAGAGTAAGAGAAAAGAAGAGTATTAACATTACTCTCAGCATCAATCATCATATAAACACATCTCTGTAAACATTAAATTATACATAATATGACCCCGGCTGGAGAGATCATGCAGTCATTCTATAACTGGAACAAGGGTGTTTTAGTATGATGTTGCTTCGACTACTGTATCGTGAATAATGAATGTAGAAAGTTCTACAGTACAGCATAGTGTTTGACCACCAAGGCCAAACTGGCCACATTCCATAGTTTTATGGGGGTTCACTGCAGTGGGCAGACATAACACTTTGGCTGTCCAGACAAAACAATTCACTGAGAGGAAAACAATTACTCATATTATTCACAAACATGAAGTATAAAAAGTGGAATCGAGTGTGAGGATTTCCTAAGAATGTCTTATTAAAACAGCATAGCATTAATTAACTTCACGTTAATCAAATAAAAAGAATAAAGACACAACTACCTACCTAATGTCACAATATATTGCGCCAATGTGTAGAAATTCTGCATCATATTTAGCTTCTTGTCATCATGTGAATTGATATTAATGTAAATATTGTTTTCAGACATTTTCAACTTTTGTATAACGTGGTAATGTTGACCATGTATATATTCTTTTCATGTATTGGTGTTGGCATGTGCAAAAAGTGATGATTGGTTGATATAATGTATATTGTTGTTATCTATTATGTCCACAGGGTATTGTGTGAAAATTTCAAGTCAAATGGATGTTATGTGACCGAGTATAGCAAAATGCAAAGTGATATATTCACTAGACCTAACTCACAGCACTCACTTTGTACACGGATTCAAATATCCAACGGATATTTTATTATCTGCAAACTTCAATCGTACATATCTTTGTAACGAAAGGGAAATTTGAAAAAAAACGTAACCTGTCCCATGCTTTTTTTGTTAATACGAACTAAACAAGGTATAAGAGAACTGCTAGATTTCCAATTGGATTTTGAGGATTTGGACAATGTTACTAAGTCCCTTTAATCGGTATTATATACTTTGTAAAGATATATATCATGTATATAGGGTAGGTTTATTTTTTAAAAATCGTAACTTACAAAGATAACTGTTTTACATAACATCGATAGAAGTATGTATACTCCGCAAAAAAAGAAACTGGACACTTGTATAAGACAAAATATTTCATATTCATTTACGATAAAATAAATGATGTTTTATATCAAATTAAAGATAAAATGACCCTCTTCAATATTGGCATAAAATCCAGATGAAATCATTCATGCATGACTTGTCACGGTCAATTAATCACAGCAAGGTCTGTTTTCAAAAATAGCAAAAATGGAACATCCACTCGACCATATAAATGTCGATAAGCATAATCTAAAATGCTATATTCATGACATGACATCATTTTTCATTACAAATGTGTCCTTTTCTATCTTCATCTCAATACAAAGTATAAATGCAGACAAATTGTGAACATTATAGGTTTTATTTTCATTTAAATGTAACAAAATGGGGAATTCCATGGCAAAGGTTTATTAGTCAAAACCACAGTTTGTGCCCTTCTTTCAGCATGAAAATGGTATAAATTCTTCTCAAGAATTCTACCGTAGTCCACAGATCTTCAAAACCGGATGTCACCCTTGGTCAAACAGTTGGGCATTCTTCAATTAACATGTCATTTCTCAACGTAACTATGGTTAAAATTGTACGGGACACATAAAACAGGCAAGCTTTATGCCTCAAAGACAGGCCAATATGTTGATGTTCTCATGACCTGGCCCTGTTTTATTGAAAAAGGGTGTATTTTCTGAGTTTGTTTATAACATTAAAGTGAAATAATGTCATATTTACTTGCCCCGCACGTCTCGTTTTAAGTGAAACGCTTACTATCATTTCAGTCGAATGGTGTTGTCCTCCATTGTTTTTGCTATTTTTGAAAACAGACCTTGCTATTGTTAATTGACCATGGCATTTCATGCATGGACGATTACACCTTTCATGTACACCCCGCATGTAGAAGACTAAATTTCCTTTAATTTGATATATGATAATGTACACTTTATCGTACATAAATATAAAATATTTAAACTTATACAAGTGTCCAGTTTCTTTTTTTGCGGAGTATATAATAATAATAATAATATATTGCACTTATATAGCGCCTTATGTATAACAGACACACGCGCACAGACATCCTATCATATACATTCACAGATAACATGCCTACACCATCTTGTAAGAGTCTCGACCATTATACCAGTCCTGTTCTCTTCAGAAAGCGGGACAATCTAATGAATCACTAAATTGTCACACTTTTTAAAATGGAGTACTGTATATTAAGTGCAGATCGCGCGCAAACAAAATTAACCCATGATGACGGGCTTCAATTTGAAACATACTTTGGGGGATTCTGAATTCTTAAATGCAAAACACTCGCCATTATCCGTTTTTAAATATTTAATTTTTCTATTTGAAAATGAATAATGTATTATGGTCGTTTTTCCATTTTCAAAATCGCCAAAAAACACGGGAATCTGGTACAATATTCATTTTTTGTTTCGTTTTTAAATAGAAAAATAAACGCACAAGGATGGGCTTCAATTAGAAACAGAGCTCGGGATTCGGAATTCTGAAATGCAAAACACTCGCCATTATGCGTTTTTCAATATTTCGTTTTTCTATTTGAAAATGGATATTGAATTCTGGTCGTTTTCCATCTTTTAAAATCGCAACAAAAATGGGATTCTGGTCAATTTTTCATTTTGATTTTGTTTTCGTTTTCCAATTGAAAAATGAGTTATCCATCTGTACCTTGATTTATAACTCCACCATGCTCGAAATGTATAGAAAATTACAAATCACTAATTCAAAAACCTATTATAATTCAAAAAGAGCCATTCACACAAGAGGGAGCTCTCTAAAAAAGCATTTTTCATGCAAAATTATGCAAGTGAAGTTTTTTTTAAAATAATGATTAGATAGAAAGATTTTTTGTAGAAAAAGTGTAGGCATGAAACAAAAACAAATCATAGAAATTTTTTTTTTGAAAATAGGAAGCGTGCTTTTTTTGTTACAACCATATTTGGAGGTTTATAATTTTTAACATTAATACGTTATACATTATTTTGGTATATTATTCGGAACGCCACGATTAGATTAGCTGGACTAGATGTAAATTCGTGAAATCTCAAATAAGGTGTTCTGTTTCTCGAAGAGTTACTTCTTGTACCACCGTGTACATGTGTAACCATACTAACAAAACAATTGAAATACGATGAATCATATGTCTTGCTTGCCGGATTATGCACACTTTTTTTGCGTGAACATAAATAAAAGCAAATCACAAGTGAAATTACATATTTTACCTGCTAATGTTTAAAGGGGTAGTTTAGTTTTGGTAAGGCTGAACTTTAGTAGCCAAAACCTGCACAGTAACATTATAAACGTATAGTTATAACTCCACCATGCTCGAAAGGTATACAAAATTACAAACGAATAAGTAAAAAGCCTGTTATCATGCAAAAAGAGCCATTAAAACACAAGAGGGCGCTTTTTTATAAGGCATTTGTTTCAACCATTTTTCATACAAAATTATACATGCGATGTTTTATTAATATAATGATTAAATAGCGAGATCATCAACAACTATTTAAAAAAACGCTTTTGAAAATTTTTGAAAAAGTGCAAGCATTTTTTTATTTTTTTCAAAAAGTCATGTAATTATTTGGGCCCCAAATAATTATAAGATCAGATATATTTATTGATATTTCAGCCGTTTCTGGGTCGATTTTGACCAAATAAAGTTTATTCTGCCATTAGAATTGCATGTTCTCTCAAATTCGACACTCAGTTTTTAGCTCATCCGGCCCGAAGGGCCCGATGAGCTTATGCCATGGCGTGGCGTCCGTCGTCCGTCCGTCCTTCCGTCCGTCCGTCCGTCCGTCCACAGTTTTCAAAATGCTTCTTCTTCGTTATTTTTCAACCGATTTTGATTCTGATTGTTTCATAAGATAGGGCTAGGAGGGGGATTTAAAACTTCTACACAGAATCGTGAAATTCATTATATATGCTAATTTATGCAAATTTATTCCAAAAATCACAAAAAATGCTTCTTCTCCTTCATTTCTCGACCGATTTTGATTTGGTTTGCTTTATCTGGTAGAGCTAACTTTGGTACACTAAACTTCTACACAGAATTTTGAAATTTTTCTCCATTAATTAATTATGGTAATTTTTTATTTATTTTTTATTTTTTTTTGTATTTATTTATTTATTTATTTATT
This sequence comes from Echinarachnius parma, assembly GCA_037951105.1. Lineage (NCBI taxonomy): Eukaryota > Metazoa > Echinodermata > Echinoidea > Clypeasteroida > Echinarachniidae > Echinarachnius > Echinarachnius parma. The sequence continues at coordinate 314,717 of JBAMJV010000173.1, forward strand.
TTTTTTATTTATTTATTTTTTTATTATTATTTATTTTTTTTTTTTTATTTTAATTTTTTTTAATTAAAATTTTTGTATTTTATTTATTATTTATTTTTATTTTTTTTCCCCCATGTCCCTTCTGGGGCGTCAAATTTATATTTTTTTCACTCTATTTTTTTAAAAATTAATTTTTATGTCCCTTCCAGGGCATCACATTTTTATTTTTTGACCAGTTGAAAAGTGTACCACATGAAATTTGCGATATTTGATGTTGCGAGATGCCGGATGAGCGCTACGTCATTGACGTTCTGGTTCATTACCTCACAAAAAAATTGTAATGTGCAGCGCCCTCTCTACCAAAACTAAACTACCCCTTTAATCAATGATTTTTAATTATCGGTTATTTGGTATATTTTGCCCATAATCGGATGTTATTACCATGGTTACACAATCTCTCTATCTTTCTAACTAATCATTATTTCAACAAAACATCACAAGCACGATCATTTTTTTAATGGATGAAACCAATAAGTTTTTAGTGAGCGCCCTTTTCAGTTTTAACCCTAATAAGGCCGGGGGGGGGGGGGGGCATAATGCCCCCCCCCCCGCCCCCCCCCCCCCCCCCTCCGCGATTCTTTTTTATTGCTCAAAACGCGGTAAGATGACGTGCCGCTGCTTGGTGACTTTTTTCTTTTGGGTCTTGCGCATATTTTAAAACAAAAAAGTTGAAAATCGGACCTACCGTTACGAAGTCACGTGACCTTTTGTCTATGCAAAGAAATACATAAGAAATTATAAAAACAATAGAAAACATAAGGAAGAACCTGGCTCTTCCAATTTTTTTTTCTAAATGCTCTAAAGAATATAATGTAGTGAAAACCAATGTTTAATTATGAAGAATATATGATTTATGGGTAAAAATGAATTTTATGACCTTATTTGCATAAATTACCATAAATATGCAAACTAATGAATTTTTCCAAAAAAATAAAATTACCATTGTATACACTTCACTCATCATGTGTGCAAATTTTCACGGCGATCGGCTGCTCTGCGGCCGAGATCTTAGGGGAGGGGGCCATAATGCCCCCCCCCCCCCCCCCTGGCCTGCTGAAGACCTCAAATAGCCCGGCCTTTTTAGGGTTAACGGCTATTTAAACAAAATGATAATAAGCTTTTTACTTAGGCGTTTGTCCTTTTTAAAATTATTTTCGAGCATTGCAGAGTTATAACTATTAGTTTGTAATGTAATGGTGGAGGTTTTGGTTACTAAAGTGCAGTTTGACCGAAACAGAAACTGTACTATCAATACCAAAACTAATCTATCCCTTTAAATACCTCATTTGTACATTTTTGAAAAGAGGAAGCATTTTTTTAACGACCATATATGGATGATTATGATTTTAACATGATTACGCTATACATCATTTCAGTTTATTATTTGGAACACCACAATTTGATTAGCTGGACTAGATGCAAAATCTAAAATGAGCAGGCACTTTCCATCTCTCATTCGGGCAATCATGCAGCAAGTTCTGGCAATCAACATCTCACATTCGGGCACTTGCCATCTCATTCGGGCAATCAACATCTCCCATTTAAGTATATCAAATCTCCTTCCAAAGTATGCAGCAGATTGCATTATTTTGAATGAAAATTGCAAAAGCTCCCTATCGTGGGAGGGCATACCCCCTAGCTCCCACACCCTCCGTGGCGCTTCGCGCCTTCGGGCTTGGTCGCTCCGCTCCCTTGCATGATCACGCCCTACCCGATATTCGGGCAAAAGACGCCAGTCCCCCTGGAAAAAATATGCAGCTACGCCCATGACGAGGCGTGGGACATTGTGTTAAATTGTTTTTGTTCTTAACTCCTGTTTTGACATTGAGGTTAAAGAGGAGAATGACATCGACATTGACAACATGCGATGAGTGAATGGAAATTCTTATATTTGTTTTTTCATTATGAAATTTTAAAAAATTCAAGATTGGTCGATCATGTGGTGACGGAGGTCAATTCATGACATGTATACACAATTGCGTATCAATCAAAAATTAGGTCTTGGGTATGCACCAGATTGCACAATGTTAGGTCCAATAATGAAAAATCTCCCTACTGTGGGAGGGGGAACACCCCCTCTCACACCCTCCCCCCCCCCCCCCCCCCCCCCTCGGCCGCTTCGCTCCCTCGCAATGTCCCCCCCCCCCCCCCCACACTTTTTAGTAGCTGTTAACGCCCATGGTAATACAGCTGTAGGAATACAATGAGTCATAGGTCTAGCTAGCCGCATTATGCGTACTCTTTTTGCGTGAACATAAATCAAATCAAACCACAGATGAAATTACATATTGTACCTGCTTATTTTGTATCATTGGTATTCAATAATCGGTTAGTTGGTCTATTAATCGGCTGCTGTTATCATGGTTATACAATCTCCTAATCGCTATTTCAACAAAACATCACAAGCACAATATTTTATTTTGTTTTATTTCATGGTTGGCTATTTTTTGTAAATGATAAAATAGGCCTTTTCCTTGACATTTGTCTCTTTTGGGTTATTCTTTTCGAGCATGGTAGGAGTTAACTATTAGTTTGTTATGTAATGGTGAAGGTTCTGGTTACTAAAATCCAGTTTGACCGAACTTTAATATAGAGGGCGCTACTCAAAATATTTTTGTGAGATAATGAAACCTGAGTAAAAAATTCGATAGAGCACACTATTTTAATGACAAAATGAATCAGTAATGGCGGAAACATCCATATACATATCCATTCGTAATAAATGTGGGGCCCCACAATTATTCCACATTTTTGAACCAGCCGTTAACAAATAAAAAAAAAACACTTCCTCTTTTCAAAATTTTACAACAGTGTTTTTTAAATAGTTGTTGATAATCTCTCTAACATAACATCTATGTATGCACACTATTTAAAATGGTTAAAACCAATGAGTGTTCAGAGAGTGCGCTTCTGAGTTGTAACGGCTCTTTTTTTAATGAACGTTTGGAATAATGTGTATACATGTCGAGCCCGGTGGAGTCATAACTATAGTTTGTATTCATGTAATGTATAATGGTGCAGGTTTTGCTTACTACAATTTAGTTTGACCATAACTGTCCTCTCTTTACCAGAACTCAACTATCCCTTTAACTGGAAATTTGTACACAACACCCTGTGGACATATCAGATAACAACAGTATACATTGTATCGACCACTCATCACTTTTTGCACATGTCAACAAAGTTACTAGACCCCTAATAGTGTACTTTTTAAAATTTATTTATTGTGGGTGGGGCGTTTTTGTTTTGCTTTAAATGGCGAGTAACATTCTTTAAATACAAAATTCTTACGGTATGTGTTTATGTGATGGCTCTATTTATATCTTGTTGTTTCTTTCTTTTTCTCTATATTTACCTTTGATTAAATAATCAATTTGTTCAGTTCAGATTTTGAAATATATACTGCAAAGCAATCACTGAGTATCAAGCGAATATCAGTTTGCGACACTTTCTCTCATTACTGGGCCATCCATTTGGTGAAGCATCCATTTTGCATGAACACTTTTTACACATGTCTAAGTGGACATGTCACAACGCTACAATTCACACCAGGGGCATCGATCACTGGGGGGGGGGGGGGGGGGATGGGGAGTGGGATGGGGGGGGGGGGGGTGGGGTGATATATCCCCCAATATTTCAGGTGGGGGATGGCCTGTATTAGCATCCCCCCAATATTTGGGGTTCAAAAATATATTAACATTAAAATTAGGTCCGAGCATTGCCCCCTCTCATGAATGGAAGTTGTTACTATAGTCTTCTTTAAACCACTTTCTAAAAATGCATTGGTTTCAACCATTTTTCATACAAAATATGCATGTGATGTTTTATTGAAATAATGAGAGAGCATCAAAAACTATTTAAAAAACGCTTTTGAAAATTTTAGAAAAAGTGCAAGCATTTTTGCATTGGGCCCCAAATAATTATAAGATCAGATATATTTATGGATATTTCAGCCGTTTCTGGGTCGATTTTGACGAAATAAAGTTTATTCTGCCATTAAAATTGCATGTTCTCTCAAATTCCACACTCAGTTTTTCATTACCTCACAAAAAAATGTGATGTGCAGCGCCCTCTCTCCCAAAACTAAACTACCCCTTTAACAGCTGAATTAAAAAAGCTTTGCCCCCCCCCCCCCCCCTGCTCAGCCATAAAAACCCGGGCACGCTGCTGGCTTGTCGCTTCGCTCCCTCGCCAGAGATAGTCAAAATGACGAATCATCCCCCCCCCCCCCCCCCCAATGGCAAGAAGAAATCGACGCCCTTGATTCACACGCTATCAACAACAGTATCAATCACTACGTGCACTAGTCAGTTACTAGATTCCCTGTAATCACAATACATGCAAGCGAGCCTACATACTGAGTGTATCAGAGTGTTAATTGTTTTTCAGAAGGGAAAGAGGCCCCCTACCTATAATTGTGGACCTAATGCTCAGGGTTATAAATATGTCAGAATATGTCCAGGTGGGTGGGTGCAGCAAGAGTGGCGAGTTCGTCCACGTTGTGTGATCCTAAACAGATTGCAAACATAAACATACAAATAGGGTCTTTCAGGGTGAACACCACCCCCCCCCCCCCCCCCCCCAATCACCCTAACAGCACAACAAACATGTATTACTACGGGAAATCATTAATGCATGTTCACCTTTTCAGTAGAGTAAACGGCAAAAAACACATTTATTACCCCCTTCCATTTAAAGGGATAGTTGAGTATTTGTCAAACTTAACTTAAGTAACCAAAACCATGAAAACTTCACCATGCTCGAAAAGTACATAACACAGTTACAAGCGACTAGGTAAAACCCCTGTTATCATTCAAAAAGTGCTGTTACAACTCAAGAGGGCGCTCTCTAAAATAAAAAATAGTTTTAGCCAGTTTTTCATTATCTCACAATTTTTTTTTTGTGAAGTGCCCCCTATACTAACACTCAACTATCCCTTTAACTTTGCTCCCTAGCCATCCCTACTCATCACTTCAAAATATTGGTTCATTTAACAACTAACTGTACATGGTGGACAACATTTCATACACAGCGTGGGCGTTGTTGTAGACTTATTGCTAGTAGACCAAATGGTTTGTAGACGTATTGGGTAGTAGCCCAAATGACTAGTAGACCAAGAGCATCGTAGACCACATGTCTGGTAGACCAAATAAGTTGTAGACCAAATGGATTGTAGACTAAATGATTTGTAGACGAAATTGTTAGTAGACTAAATAGAATGTAGACCAAATACATAGTAGACCAAATAACTAGTAGACTAAATGTATAGTAGACCAAGTATATTGTAGACCATTTGCATGATGGACTAAATGATGTTAGACCAAAGTAATAGTAGACCAAATGGGGTGTAGACCAATTAGAGAGTGGACCAAATTAAATGTAGACCAAATGACTTGTAGACCAAATGAATAGTAGACGTATTGGGTGTGGACCAAATAGCAGTAGACCAACTGGATAGTGGACCAATTTGGTGTGGACCAAATAGCAGTAGACCAACTGGCTAGTGGACCAAATGGTAGTAGACCAAATGGTCATAAACCGCTGCTATAGGTCAGCGACCCCTCCCCATCCCATTTAGAGCTACCTTTATTAATCGCCCTCTTTTCCCCTCCATCTATCTCCCTCTCATATTTCTATCTGTGTCCCCCCCCCCCTTTTCATATTTCTCTTCCCCTCTCCCGTGTCTTTCATTTCCATATTCCCATCTTGCCTTATGTCTTCTCCCTCTTCTCTATCCCCCTCTCCCTCTCTCTCTCTCTCCTCCTGTTAGTCTGTATTATGTTTCCCTTTGTCTCTGCCATCTCTATTTTTATATTTGTTGGTCTCTAAATAGTGGTCATTATGGTTTTAGCCTAAGATTTAATAGTACACTGTATTAGTGGAAAGACCATTGAGTAAGAAGGAATCGTTTGTTTGGCTATAGGGAGAAACTATTTCATGGCCAAGTTTTATTAATGTTAGACCCCTACGCTGGTGATTAGGTATGTGCTTTGCTTTAAAGGGAGCATACTAGGTTGGCTACATGATGAGATATAATATGTAGTCGATGGTACATTATATAGTAGACTATGTGTTATATATTATTGCTCTTAGTAGAAGCTTTAAGTACATAATGTCATGCATGTACTTTTGATAAATTGTTGTTCCGTTGTAGATATATATATATTGGTAAACGTGATTGTAATATACATGTGTGTTATGTTAACCTTTATGGTAAGTGTATTAAAAGTTGAACACTACTTTGATGTGAGAATATAGTGGTAAGATCAATGTTGTGTTTTAGTTTATTATATTGAAACGTTACTGCAACATTGATACCCTACGTTTGGATAGTATATTCGCTCATGTGGTTTGCCTTGAATGAATTCAGTAGGTACCACACAATGTCTTTAAGTGACACTGCCCCTGAGTCAGTGATTTATTTGTTATGTTCATAAATGTGCTGGTACTGGTAGGTCCAAGCCTTAAATGGATTTCTTTGTTCATAGGACTGGTCTAATGTTGACCATGGCTCCTATTGAAATCCCCCCCCCCTTACTATGGTCACCCAAATGAGTGACCAGTGACCATTGTCCAATGATATTGCCCCTTCTATTAATGTACTATAGAGGGGACCAATGGAATGAGGTGATATTAATATTAGTTTGGGACGATAATTCCCGATTGGTCAGGCACATTAGATATACTTTTGTGTGTTAAAAAGTTTTGTAACATTTAACAAAACTATGTCATTTTGTGGGCTCACCACCATTTTGCCTTCTACCTGCTATTGCTTCACTACATGTTTGGACATTCTTTTTAAGTGATGGATTGTGTGCCCTAAAGTTTTAAAAAGGATTTATTTGTTTAAAATCCTTTCTTGTGACTCTATTATATGAAACTCCAGTTTATAGAACTTGATTGATATAGTTTTGGAGTTGAATATTACAACGTTGGTGTGAGGAAAGTGAAGTTAATTCTTATCCTCGAAGCCCGATATAATTGGAGTTGTTAGACATTGATGTCACATGATTATAGTCACTATTTGAGACGATCCTAGAAGAATGAACGAGTGCTGGCTCTTTTGTATAGGTAAGCCATATCATTTTGTTTTGTATACATCAGAATGTGTGAATGTGTTTGTTGAGAAGTAATATGAGTAACTAGATGCATAATGTATATTTAATTGCATGCAGAATAAGTCTTGTATAATATACTTTCAAAATGAAGTCTTAGTCAAGAATTCCAATATACATACAATTCTTGTTTGATACATGTAGCTCTTGTTTTGAGTGAATGTTTGATTAGAGTCATAACTTTAATAGATTATGTCTGACGAGCATTTAGATTTGTGTACAGATGTATATGTGAACTTGATTGTTTCACGAAAATTGTGCTATGAATGTGTTAGGCTGAATAAGCAAATTAAAGCTGCTTATTATATTGTAAATAGAGTGAATTGGCGCACTTTAAGGCTTGACCTGATACTGAGGTCATGGATTATTATGTCGGGGAAACACCCCTTGTGCTATAAATAGTTTTGATGCCCATTACAGGGCTGAGGGAGTAAGTCATAATATGCAGACTGAGTAGGATGGATGCGAATGATGATATTATGTTTACTAACACCCTATTTATAGTGTACATGGTCACTGGTACAGTTTATTCCAGGAGAGTTGAGCTGCGCGTGGATGCACTATTTAATCCAAATTGCGATATAGATGATAGCACTATATATATTATAGTGATTATTAGAATAATAATGATACGATTATTATTCCTATCTTAAAGTTGATCTTTTTGCGGAACTCCGAATCAAGTAATGCTGTTCAGGTCGCTCAGATAGCCACAAGCTCACTATTTGTGTTGCGACAGCATTACGGGCTTATAATGTGATTGACACTAAAACTTTGTTGGATGGAATGTATTCTGACCATATAGACTATTGCATGCGTTATTATATATTTACTAACATTATGTTGTTCTTGATAATTAAATAAGATAAAAAGCCAAATTGGGATTACTTTTTATTGAGAAAACCTATAGGGTTTAAATGCTAAATGATTGCATTAAATATCTCGATAGATTATGTACTGTAGTTATAATTTAGTATGTTGTATTGTACTAGAGAAAGCTTTGTATTCTATTTCTTTTGTATAGCCCATCTTTAATGATGCAGATATCGGACTGGGTCTGATATACTTCACTTCGGCTGCGCGACGTTTGCAACCATCTCTTCCTTTCTACAGTCAAGCTTACCTTCCAGCTACGAATAGCGCGGAACGATATATATATATAGAACTTTAATATTAGAATCGCGATAAACTTTAATTTTAGATAATAAGCTTTAAATGCCGGCTTTAGGATAATTATAATTAAGTAAGTTTGTTTAAAGGAACCAAGTAAAATATTGAGTGTTAGCATATATGTTTATATGCATGAATTATTCTGTGTGTGATCATCGATTATGAACATACTATTTTGAATTGCCTTAATTGACAACGAGCTAATAAAGGCATTGCCGGATTATTTCTTTAAGACTTGATTCAAAGTGTAATTCTTTTATTTATGAACCTGGGACGTGTGACATACGGGTTACATAGGCATCACAAATTATCAAGTGGTTAGAATTAGGGTTGAAGAAAACACTACAACACATATACGGGAAAATATATTAATACATTAAAAAATACATGAGGTACACTCTTATCCAGTGGTGTAGAGTGGTCAGATCTTCTTTCTTCTTTTTTTTTCTTCGTCTTTTTTTTTTTTTGTTTGTTTGGGGGGGGGGGGGGGGGGGGCGGGGTAGGGGGTTTGCATATGAATGATTAGGGATAAACTATACACACTTCATACGCATCGTTATATTCTAACCTTGTACAACTTTCATATTTTTTTCACATCCTTTGCATTACGTTATTATACAAATGATGCACAGGCATGAGTGGATCGGTAAGAATTGGATGCACGAGTTTAATTTTGGAATGGTTTAAACCCACAAGCGCAGCGAGTGGGTTTTAGACCATTCCAAAGTTAAAAGAGTGCATCCAATTCTTACCGATCCACGAAATATGCATGTGCAGCATTTGTTTTATAAAATGGGCGCAAAAAATCAAACTTTTTCCCAGTAAATGGCTAAAATGGCTAAATGGCTACATTTACCGACGTATGCCTGTAAATTTACTGACGCATGCCTGTAAATTTACCGACGCATGCCTGTACATTTATTATAGAATGGGTTGATAAATCCCTGCAATCTGATTGGTTGAGAGCAAAATTTGTGCAGACAATTAATTGTACTGGATGCATGAAAAGTCATGCGTCCGGTAAAAAAATCATGCGTCCGGTAAAAATGTCATGCGTCCGGTAAAAATTTCATGCGTCCGGTAAAAAATTTCATGCGTCCGGTAAAAAAATCATGCGTCCGGTAAAAAATTTCATGCGTCCGGTAAAATTATTTCATGCATCCGGTAATTTTTCTAATTTTGTATTGTTTGACTTTTTGGGGGGCGTAACAATGCCCATTCTATAAAACAGATGATGCGCAAGTTTATTTCGTGGGTCGGTGGAATTGTTTGCACGCGGTAACTATGGAAACTAGTCTAAACCCACTCGGCTTCGCCTCGTGGGTTTAACAGTTCCATAGTTACCTTGTGCAAACAATTCCTACCGACCCACTCATACCTGCGCATCATTTGTATACTGACGCATGCCTGTAAATTTACCGACGCATGCCTGTAAATTTACCAACGTATGGCTAAATTTACCGACGCATGCCTGTAAATTTACCGACGCATGACTGGGGCAAAATTGATTTTCACATTTAATTTTTTTTTATTTTTAAAAATGATATCAATTTTAAAATTATTATTTTTTTAAATTTTATTATAGAAATTTTATTTTTTTATTTTTGGGGTTTTAGATCCACGAAATATACCTGTGCAGCATTTTAAAAAATAAAATGAGCGCAAAAAACTGTGAAAATCAATCTAAAGTGAGCCATGCTTCAGTAAAAACTTTTACATGCTAATTGACCAATCACAATGCAGGGATTCTTCTACCCATTTTATAAACATGAATAGGCCTATACAACGCCTAACTGAATGGCTGGATTGGCTAAGTCGATTAAGTATACTGTCTTACCCAGTGCCGTAGCATGGTCGGACCGTTGGGGGGGGGGGGGGGGGGGGGGGCGCAATCGAATTGTTGAGGGGGGCATTCTATGTATCTCTTTATTTTGTAAAGAAGTTCCCCTTATATTTAATATTTTTGTTGTATAATATTGGGGGCAAGCCCCCCCCCCCCCCCCCCCCCTCGGCGCTGCGCCATTGGTCTTAGTTACCTTGTATACAACATATTGTGAGACAAGTCACGAAAGCAAGAAGCCAGAAGATTCTTTCGGAAATAGACGGCGCCCCGAAGACATTTGGCAGCCCATGAGTAGATGTGTTGTCCTTAAAGTATGAGAACAGTTTCGGGTAGGACCACAGCATCTCAGGACCGTGGTCAGCATCATCCTTCTCATCACTTTCACGACTCCTAATAGATGATAAAAAGAGGCGATTGGAATAATTATGGTTCTTGGTACGATATGATACAACCACCATTTTACTATAACCATCATCATCTTCATGATAATAATAATCATCATCTTCATGATACCAATAATCATCATTGTCATCATAATCATCATCATGGTCATCATTAGCATCATCATCATCATTTTCATCATTATCATTGTCATCATCATCATCATCATCATCATCATCATCATCATCATCATCATCATCATCATCATCATCATCACATCATCATCACCATCACCACCATCATCATCACTATCATCACCATCATCCTCATCATCACCATCATCATCATCGTCGTCATCATCGTCATCGTCATCATCATCATCATCATCATCATCATCATCATCATCATCATCATCATCATCATCATCATCATTGTGTCATCATCATTTTTGTTATCATCGTCGTCATCATCCTCACCATCACAATACCATCATCATCATCATTAGAATAATTTGACAGTTGCATGTTATTGACTATAGATAATGCACAAGCTAACTTATTTCATTAACTAATTTTTCTCAGTAGTGTAAATGCTTACTAGATCCTTTTCGTAAATAATGATTTTCCTCCATTTTCACACAAAAAGAATATAAACTTTATTAAAGGACCTAAAGAATACAACGTACTTTGACACTTATTCCATAGTTGATGACTTGAAACATAGGTCTGCCGAATAAAAATCCATGAAAATAAACACAGTAGTGATTTAAGACTAGTTTTCTGATGCCAAATCTCACTTGGCAGCCAGTTTACGCCCCACCCACATTTAGGGTCCGGAATCGGCAGCGTGATCGACATGTGATTGACAATTTGGCTTACGTCATGACGCATCATCTACAGAATTTAGTTCATTAGTCCGTTCTTTAGATGACGTCACATTTTGGCGATTTAAAAGGGGCGTTCCCAGGACAATTAGATATTTACTAATTACACCAAAATTGATTGATTTCATGAGAAATGACTGCCAAATTCTTTTTCTTCGGGAAAAATTACATATAGAGAGCCGAATTGTGAAAATTAGGCCATGTAGACGCTGTAGTTCCTTTGACGTAAACGCATTCTAAGTAACCCAGTGTCTTCGCTAACCCGGTGGCTGTAGTACATATATACCTATATCAACTATTTGGGGGTCGCAACATGTAATAAGGAACGCGTTAATTTGAATAATTATGTCCGAATGATAACTGAAAATCAAACATGGGTTGCAACCATTTATATTTCCCACGACCTTTGGATTGTGAAAGCTGTGAAGTTTTCTGATGTTGATACAATGCATGCATAGTGTAAACTTTTCTCGGGTGTCAAGACGTCACGGCGAATGTTTGCTCTTCACACGGAGCAGAAACTACTGGGTTCCAAAAGAAACTTATCACTTCTTCAGAGCGACACACATTATAGCTATCCTATGATTATAATCTTTGACACACAATTAGATGTGTGTAGCCCCAAATTATATTTCATTCAATATAATAGAATTGTGGTCTTTTCCACATCATACGGCGGAATTGATTTCCCTAATTGTCTTTCTATATAAATATTGGAAGATAGGGGGCACCTACGTTTAAATTAAGCTGGAAGGGGCTTTGGGGGCATTTGTAATTTGCTACAAATTCAGTTAGTGGTGGTGGTGGTGGTGGTGGTGGTGGTGGTGGTGGTGGTGGTGGTGGTGTGTGTGCGTGTGTGTGTGTGTGTGTGTGTGTGTGTGTGTGTGTGTGTGTGTGTGTGTGTGTGTGTGTGTGTGTGTGTGTGTGTGTGGGTGGGTGTGTGCGTGCGTGTGTGTGCGTGTGTGTGTCGTGGGGCGGGGGGAGGGGGGGGGGGGGGTTAGATGCTACCGCCCTAGTTCCTTCCCGCATTCTCCACTTCAGGTGCCTATTGGCTAAAGTTTGTTTTAAAACTGCATGGGGCACAACAATAGCAATGAGCGGGGTCGAAGTTTGCTTTAAGATGTCCTTGAAAAGAAAAACGAATACATAATGGTTTCATGTTTGGATTGTTAATGCAAACGAACAAAACCCCAGATCAAAGCAAACAATACGTAGTTATGACGGAACGGTTTCTTCAAATCTTATTGTATTCTACAGCACGATGCCACAAAGCATCGATTCATTGAATAAACTTGATAACAAAGAAAGTTACAAAGGTCCAGCCCAGCGTTTGGGCAAATACAGTATTTCTGATGTAAGTTAAATATCACAGTAGCAATGCCACTTACGGATCTACCGACAACATTGAAGCTTAAACAAGTTTTAATTATGACTTTCATACATTTTGTTATGATGATAATTTTATTTATACGAATTCGCATTAAAATGCACTTTTATCGTTCCTTTTTTAAGGATGTTAAAAATATCATTCAAGAAAATTAAAATTAGCTTGCGAAGATGGTACCCTCTTTCTATTTTCAACACATTTTTGAAATTCAATTAATTTTATTCAAAATACGGTTAAAACTCCAAATTTGTAATTGTCAATCAAATATTTTTGCTCATATGAACAACAAAAATGTGTCCTGCATGCTAAACATGCATTTCATGGAAAATGATGTGTAGGCGTACTTTTTTTTTCCAAACATTCATTACAGCATTTTGCAGGGATCAAATTTGTAGGGAAGTCAAATATTTACCATTCAAATGGAAAGTGAAATTATCCTCGCTGAGAAAGAGCTTATTAGCAAATACTTCAACCATAATTATGTCAGTTAATTTCAAAAAGCGGAGTGGCGATCCGTTAATTACTGGTATAATACAGCGTAAAGCTGCGTTTCCATTAGAGCGAATTTCCGCCGCGAACATTCATACGGACCGAATCAGTGTTATTCATATATTATTCATATATATTACTCATATTACATGGCGAATATTTTTTTTAATCGCTCCTCAGAGCGATTTTTTCAATAATTCGCTGCGAACAAAAAAAATTCGCCACGGAAATTCGCTCTAATGGAAACGCAGCTTAATGGTTCTATATAAGTCACCGACTATAATGTATCGGTGATGGATGAGTTTGAATTGTTTTTATATCCATTATCTACGACTGGCGTCGAGCTGTCAGTGATGCCTTCGACTCAGTGTGATTATTTATTCATTCACTCCCTTGACCAAAAGCAATTTCCGTAAATCTTTGCCAGTGTTATTTACACATCTTCGGCTAATTTCCTGCAAATTTCAATTGTCCAAGAAACATCATATAACTCTGAGCAATACATTATTTTTTTTACAAATCTTCAACAAATATATGACATTTAGTTTGTTATTCAAAACTTGTCATGGGCATTTAGTCTATTGTGGTCAATATGCAAAAAACATGGGACCTGTACAGTTGTACGAATGTAATTAAAGGGTAGTACAGTTTTGGTCAAACTGAATTTTAGTAACCAAAACCTGCACCATAACAATAGTTTTAATTCCACCATGCTTGAAAGGTATAAACATTTACAAACGACTAAATAAAAAGCCTGTTATCATTCAAATGGAGCAGTTTAAACACAAGTGGGCGCTTTTTAAATTAAAAATGTGCATGTGATATTTTGCTAAAATAAAGATTTAATAGAGAGATCATCAACAACTATTTAAATACCTCTTTTTGTAATTAAAAAAAAAAAGTGTAAGCATTTGTTTTCTTCTTCAAATCATTGAATACATATGGGATCCCACATTTATTCCGATCATTCATCTGTTTCTGAACCGATTTTAATCAAATACAATTTATTCTGTCATTAAAATTGTACGCTCTATCAAATGTGACATTCTGTTTTTGATTAACTCACAAAAATAAAATTTCTTCAAGTGCCCTCTATACCAAAACTCACTCTCCCTTGAACATGTTGAATGCAATTTATGTGGGATACTATAATGTGTTTCGTACTTTTTGCTACCATCAATGATAGCACTTTTCCAATACTTATATATTTCCTTTTCCTTTATTTTAATCCCATTGTGCGGATTGATAAAATTATTATAAATTGAATTGAATTTAATTAATGATTGGACTTACTTATCCCGGTTTCCTTGATCCTGCGGGAATGCTTCCATCCCCAACTCATCCGGTCTCAGAGAATATGGCTTTCGATGAAACGCCATTTACACAGTCAAACGTTTTCTGATATTGCTCAACGAATCAATGACTCAAATATATATAATTGTGTCTTTTGTCTCCATAAATGCTTTCTGGTATCGATTCATGAAACGATGACTAAAACCAGTTCTTGTATTTCATAGATGTAATTTAATAGATCTGCGTTAAAAATCCCTTCAATCGAATAGATCACTCACAACTTATTTCAAAAGCACACACGCATTATGATCTCCTTCGTGGTATCTCCAAGCTCCAAACAAAAATAGTTCCTTTTTTGTTTGGTTTTTGAGCCAGGAAGGCATGCAATGCATACAGTGGAAATGGGAATGTGGTGCCAAACAGTCATGCAGCGATCCTACTGTGGGAAGACTCGAGTTGTATTTACTTTGTATAATATGCACAAATAATTTTCTATATTGATTCGCAGTGATACGGTACCGCGATCTTGACACAACTTCTTTCTCCTCGGACAATGTACAGTGTACTAAACGTACTCTATAGTGATGTTGCACCGATCAAGAGTGTTTCGCTGCTTCGATTAGTATCAACCTGTGAGGTTCGAGGACCTCCAATTAATCAACCTCCGCACCAATCTACCTACACAACTCTGGCTTCCACGTTGATCAGTGGCTAATACCCAAGTGTGACGTCACAGCTATTAATTACTGGTTCTAATGTAGGTAGCCATAAATTAAAACGTTGTTTAGAACCATTTTACTTTGTTATAACCATGATAACAGAGGAATGAGACGCCACTTTGGAAGTTGCGTAGTATCGAACAACTATGCCCATTCTCTCGGCACGCAGCTGAATGCACACTCACAGTGCCCTAACACAAAAACTACACGACCAAAATGACTGTTCTTGGTATCGTTTTTCATTGGAAATTACACCCTATCCGATGGACATAATAATTGTGTTACTATATATTGGGAAGTGCCCCGTTCTGTTTTTTGGGGGGCCACCCTGTATTTTGGGAAATGCCCTGCTCCTTTTTTTGGGCCACCCTGTATAGTTGGCTGATTCACAAAGATTTAAAGTGGAACTTGAATTTAATGTAAGAAAGACTTCAATTAAAGATCATGAAATCTCCTTTATAACAGAATGTGTTATGAATATTTCCGGAATTCTTACAGAGCATATAAAAGTTTTCCACAATTTCAAGCTATCTATCCGACCTTTTGTCTTTCTATACCCCATCAAGATCTCTCAGATCATCCAACCAGCAATTGCTTAATGTACCTCCACAAACAACAAAAAACTATGGGGAACGCTCATTCTCTTATATTGGCCCCACTCTCTGGAATCTACTTCCGTATGAAATTCGTTCTCAGTCCAAACAAAACACTTTCAAAGAACAGCTCAAAACTCACTTGTTTCGGGAGGCATATTTGTAATTGTAAACTGTATAACTTTGGCAAATGCCTCCACCTCTTTGTTGGAATGTTGTAATTTGTTCTTAAGTAGCTAAATTATCCTGTTGTTATTTTATGTTAGTTTAAAAAATGTTCGCTGAAGCATCAGTTTAATTTGATTTGTATTTAACAGTTATGTAGTTAAATTATGATTTTGATGTATAATACGTAGAAATAAGTGCAAACGTAAAATGTAAAGCGCGTTGAGAAAACCTGCGGTTTTGAAATGCGCTATAGAAGAGCAACCTATTATTATTATTATAACTTAATTAAAATTGAGTTTCACTTAAAATCTTTGTACGATTAACGCCAAAGTATTGTACGCTTTTATCCTTGGATTAACCAGAAATAACATGATTTAATACGAAAATTAAATGATAATTGTCGAATGTAAGGTGCCATTTGGGCGTACATTATATTGCCGTTTTAAACCATACAGGGGGGAGGGGGGGGGGGGGGGGGGGAATGTTGCAGCCCTATAGCCTTTCCCCCACCCGTATCGACTTATTATAAATTTCACGATCAGCTGACCATACAATTTATGCGTACACTATTGATTGTATATAATTTATATACCGGTTTGAATTATTACGTAATAAAATCGTTAATAATGATTGTACCCCATACCATGTCTTGTTGTTTTAACACTTCGTTTAATACACAATTCAATATTGTACATGGACTGGTAAAACGAGTTGCGCGCATTAACATTCAAATACTAACTGGCCTTTGAAATAACTATTTATTATGATTGTGTAAAAGTAGAGATGTTTGATGCATAGTATGCGTGTTTTCCTTTGTAATGGTTTTCCTTTGTTTTCCTAAGTAACTGTTGTCAAACTCAAACTCTTTAAACAAATATTAGAAAATAACGATATCGGACACCGGGTACGTGGTTTCACTTCTTATGGCCATGCGTACGCATTCATGATCGTGATCGTAGTAATTTTTGTATGTGTTCCAGTGTTCGCGAACATTCGCGGAAATCAGACAAATAATTAAAAATATTGTCCATTTTGGTAAAGGGTCACAATCATAACTTAATATATTTTGTTTAAGGGCTTGAAATCTGTAAAAAAAAAAAAAAAAGTTTGATGTTTTTATAATAATTATAAAATGCAAACAATTCTTTTTAACATTATTATTGGCCAATTTGTGCTCGTACGTTTTGTGTAAACAGTGGGGTCTTATAGATGTTCTTTAAACGCTGGGGCTCAGTGGTCGTTTTTTTTTAAATTTCGATAACGATCATAAATGATATTATGAAGTGACACATCTTCGGGGTCGAATCTAACTATGCACATTTTGTTCTTAAGTTAATTAAGCATTTTGACAACCTTATCCTTTCTGTTAGTATTTCAAGAATGTTATGCTGCTAGCAACAGTCATGGTTGTGTATCAAAATGTTTTATTCACAGTATGTAGTGGGTGAGTTTGAGACCGTATGTATGCCTTAATTAAATTCGGTCCATCGAATCGACGATTCGGCTGCTAGTTATAATAAGTCCATACAGTATATAAAATTAATTCCCTTAATACGCTTTGCGCGCAAAGCCATGAATGCTAGCTAGTATTATAGGCCTAATAGTTTTTTTTTCCCCCGTTAATTACAAAATTACAAGAACGAATATAATTACCGGTATATAATTAGTCTTATGAACACGGTCTTTTGTTATCTATAAATCTGCATTACACAAGAGTAATTGAACAAATTGCGCAATTACGGCTTTACTGTGGGATACTATACAGGGTGCCCCCCCCCCCCCCCCCCCCCACCAAAACAAAACCGGAACGGGGCACTTCCCAAAATATAGTAACAAATGGATTATGTCCACCGGATAGGGTGTCTTTTCCAATGAAAAACGATACCATGAACAGTAATTTTGGTCGTGTGGTTTTTGTTTTAGGGCGCTGTGAGTGACGGTATGTCAGGTGCCCATTTTTGTCATTTTTTACCAAGTCAGTGCTTGATAAATCGCACTTACTGCCCGTCATAGAATCAAACAACGAGCAATACGCACGCCATTGTTAGTGTGCATTCAGATGTATGCCGAGAGAATGGGCATAGTTGTCCAATAGGTGTACTCGGGCACGAAGCAAGCGATTGTTTCAAAAGTGGTGTCATTTTAAAGAGGAGGTAATTAGCTAATCCACGGATGCATAAAAGGATACAAACAGGTCTCAAATAAATGAGAATTAGGTGGCCCAAAAAACTTTCCAAACTTTTTTTGTGAGGATTTTATATGACTAAAAGAAACAGAGGAATTCTGCATCAGTAACAGGCATATATACGTACCCAGGATTGTTTTCAAAAGGGGTGTTTTAGATTCATTTAGTGGCGTAGTTGGGGTGTGTTTCATGGGCGTCGATCCTTACGCAATACCTATTCATCAGGGGGATGAATGAATACTTTATCCCCCCCTGATGAATAGGTATCAATTACAGATCGACGCACATGGTGTATTTGTTTACCTAATTCAGTAATTTGTTCGCTAAAGGGGGGTGTTTAACACCCCCCTGGGTATGCCATGGTAACAGGAAGCGAAAATGCCAGTGTGTTGCTCTCCTTTAAAGCTTACTTACAATATCATGATGAGAAGAAGATTGTTATGCATTTATGGAAAAATTAATAACAACTTGGGGGCCATCTACAAAGTACGTACGCTCGAGGGGGGGGGGGGGGGGGGGGTGTTCACGCTAATGCGTACAATATATTCAACCACATGCATAAAAGGTGCATACAGGGGGGGGGGGGGGGGGTCAATTCCGGACAATACTTTCCCTTCCATAATTTGTAGATGGCCCCTTGACCACTTGCAAGTAAAATACACGGATCTGTTAGTGCTTCTGAAGCTGCATTTAATACAAACGTCATAAATTATTTACAATATACAAATACTGCATAAACACAATTCAGCAATACACACAAAGGGGGACATTCCCCCCCCCCCCCATACTAGGTCAACTTTAGCTAATTTGTTCACCCCTTTCCTTGCATATATTCTACTCATTTTCCTTTGCAGTTTGCCTGACATTGCACCAAATTGAAATAGTATCCATGACTTTAATTTTGATAGTACTGGTGTAAGTTTTGAAATGTAATTATCAGACTCTCCTATAAAAATGGGTAAAAGGTATTATTTTATGCCCCAAAAAGTTTTGTTCATAACCAATAAGCTAATAGCACTTCCATAGGCTATGAACGTAGTCAACATGGCATATTTCATTTTCCCACAAAATTAGAATGTTAATTTGCTATTTTCATATTTTAGTTAATATTTGATATGTATGTTGTTGATTGTCTATAAACATATTTGTATATTTGTTGTTACTGATTATAAAATTAAATGATAAATAAATTCAATCCTGTATTTTTTCTTTTGTTGTGTATATTCACACAAGTAGAGATTTGCTGAGACAAAGATGTTTCAGTAGTCCCATGCAGCTAAGCTGCTACCTACTACATTTTGAAATCCACATAGAGTTAATGCAGGGACCACCATGTTCATATAGGCAAAGGAAAGGGTTAATGAATTTGAATGATGCACGGGTTGAATGGAAGTATTTTGATGATGTATTAGAAGCAGCATGAATTGATAATGGTTCAAAAGTTCTGCATTTAACACAAGTGCAGAGATAATTTAATTCATTACAGTTGAACCTCATTACACAGAGCTCTGGTATAACAAAACCCTCTTATTAGTATTACAAGGTACAGTGTAACCGCTATATAGTGAGGTCCTTGTTATATTAAGTATCTCTTTATATCAGGGTCAAATAACAAAGAATCTTATGAGCTGGGACCAGAAAATTACCTTGTTATAAAGAGGGTTTTGCTATATCAGAGCTTTATATGTTTTACTGGTACAATCTTGTTTATCATTTTTGTCTTTACTCTCTGAAATATCAAGATACCTGATAGAATTCGGTAATTCGTAAGTCCCCAAGATTCTCATTGTAACAAGGTTCCACTGTACATATTTTGATGATGATTTGGACGCAGCATGAATTTATGTGGTTCAAGTTTTCTGCATATCACATGTCAGGGATGCCAGAAAGCTAGCTACAGTGGAACCCTTTTATAGCGTTCTGTTAAAGTGAGGTACCTGTTATAGCGAGGTTAATTCACAGGTCCTGGTTCTTTATTTCTAGCTGTTTTTTAAGTCCTGATACAACTAAATATCTGAAATACATTCATTTAAAACGATTTTTCATACCATCAGCTGTTCTTGGGGTCAATTTCTCATACAATTTGATAATACAATAATTGTTTTCAGTTTAAAAATATCTGGAAAAGTGAACAAAAATAATCTGGAATTTCAGATTAATCTGGAAAACTTTGATTCCTGATCATTATGTAATATATATATTATATTCTTCTGTTCTTTCATCCAAAATAAATTACAATAAAAACAAGGTAATCTTCATGGTATTTATGGAATTCCACTGTATCCAACATGAAACATGTTATTTGATATTTCTTGCCATGTATTGTGTATGCAGCCAGTTAGCATGTATTAAAGCACTTGTAGTGAACTCAATATACTGATCATGGTAACAGAAAGAACAGATTATGAATAATAGAATTGTCCGTTTGTAACAGCATAAATTGAAGGAAATAATATTGACAGTAACATGTTACCATCTTACTATACAGCCAATTACTTTAAATATAAATACATGCACAGTGAAACCTTGTTATAAAGAACTCTAATATAAACAAACCCTCTTTTAAGAAGGGAATTTGGCTTGTTCAAGCATTTTATACTGTGTTGTTGTTTTTTTACCCAGATGCAACAAGATACCAGTTGATATAATATAACAAGGTAATTTTCCTGGTCTCAATGTCTTTGTTATAACATGGTTTCACTGTAGTAGCTCAAAAAATATATATATTGGCCTGACTTAATGTATTAATCAATATCAATGAAATTGTACAAGAAAGGATTAAGATGTCAAATTCTTAGGCTAAAATTTGATAGATGTAGAATAGTATACGAGTAAGCCACACAGTTCCATGACAAATTGGCCAAAATGCAAAGATGACACTATAATGTCACCCAGTTTGTATGCCAGGATGGCACCATACAAATTCTGTGCATCAGTCACTTTGTGCACCTTCCCAGGGACCCGTTTCATAAAACATTTCCAATCGTTATAAATATCCAATTATTTTAAATACCACGGCAACAACTACAATGCTAAATGCTGATTGGCTGTCATACATATAAGTGTAGTTACAATAATTAGACCTTTACAACAATTGGAAAAGTTTCATGAAACAGGGCCCGGTATGCACTCTCCAGTATGAGAAACTACATTAAATAATATCAAGTTCAGGTTTGATCATATAAAAATGCTGCATCAAAATCAAAACGAGAATATCACCCAAAATTGCTTGTTCTTTAATACAAAATTGAGAGCCTCCAATGTGATTTTAAGCAACAGCTTGAAGTTGTTAATACATATCTTTGAGATAAATAATAATATTATGTGGCTAAGCTACAGCTTATCATTTCTCTCCACAGGTAAATCTAAAGCAAGCGCTCGCAATCATGAGAAAATAAGTTTACTCAATATGATTTTTCAGCAGCAATGGTGATGTTGGTGGACGAATTAAAAGTGGACTCGCTGGTCTAGCACTTGTGTTTTGCATCCATGGGTAGCTCAATTGATTCTAAAGCCAGATGTAAGCTTCCTGGAAATGCTGGAATGTCTTGACCCATTAAGGGGGGTGTTTCACAAAGATCCCAAGTCAAACTTAACACTAAATTGGACTTAAAAGTTATGGAAAGCCACTAGTTTCTTTGTTCAATTGTTAAACGAGTCCTTTAAACAGGCCTACAATTTTGATACAAATCATTAAAATGTTCTTTTTATCAAAAAGACTTCAAGTTACTGATGTAACATTTTGTTGAAAGTTTCAAATATTCACACTTTCGGCTCTTGACTATGTCTTATTCCGAAGCTACAAATGGCTTTCAATAATTTCCACGACTAAGTGTTAAGTTCGACTTGGGATCTTTGTGAATCGCTCCCCAGGCCTGGTCCCCAAAGGAACTGGCCTGGGGTCTATGGAGAATGCACAGTCCACAGAGATGGGATGGTGCAAAACAAGCATGAAGAAACGAGGATATATCGACGATGACGACGCAAACTGTGATTGTGGTCCATCATATGTAGGGACTCTGTGGAAAACAGCGTTTTAACAACTAACAGAGCAACCAAACTGAAATAAAAACCAATAAATAATTAATTAACATAACTATCATCCCATCAATGAGGCACTTTCTCCTGTTGTCCAGTCCTTTAAAGGGACTTAGTAACATTGTCCAAATGCTCAAAATCTAATTGGAATTATTAATAGCAGTTCCCTCATACCTTGTTGTATTCGTATTAACAATAAAAGCATTGGACAGGTTTCGGTTTTTCAAATTTCCCTTCCGTTAAAAAGATATTTACGATTGAAGTGTTCAGATGTTAAATTATCCCCGGGATCGTCAAAACTGTGTACAAAGTGAGTGCAATGAGTAAGTGAATATCACTTTGCATTTTTGCTCATTACTCGGCCATATAACGTCCATTTAATTTTCACACAACACCCAGTGGACATATCAGATAACAACAATATACATTGTATTAACCACAAAGTTACTAGATCCCTTTAACGCTCAGTCACACATCTGCGACGCACAGCCCGCGCATTGAAAATGAATTAAAAATGGAAATTAAGATGAGTGCGTCGCTGTGTGCTCAACTTAGGAGCCATGCTAACAGGGATCTAGTAACTATGTTGCCACTTTCAAAAATTGACAAAAAATGATAAAAAGTGTATTACTGTAGTCTAATAGTTTCAAATTAACTCATAAATATTTTAAATAATGAAGATTAAAATTTGAAGAAAAAAAAAAAAAGCTGGTTTCATACTTCCATTGATAAGAGGAAAAGAGAAAGTCATGAAAGAACCACAAGATTTGTTTGGTCGATTCGGACAAAGTTACTAGATCCCTTTATGGCAGCGGGTCATACCAAAGACTTTAAAAATGGTACCTTCTGCCTTCTAGCCAGGCGCTCGGCATTTGTAGAATGGAGAAGGGAAAGTTAATCACACGAGTTACCAGAGGACTGGCCCCCTTCTGTAGCTATCGCTTCATTTAGTAGACGTGTGTCATAGGGCTAATGAATCGGAGATAGGCGCCGCCTTATGTGCCAACATTGGCACGGGAAGGACTTTAACTAACTTTATGGCAGTGAAATGGAAAGCTGTAAGTTGCGCCCAATCCTGGCCAATCATCAGATGATGGGACGCAAAAGAAGAAGACCAAAATATAATTTTCTGGATCAGGTAGAGCCCCTCCAGGACAGGTCCCGAAAGTATTCGGGCAGGGGTCTATGGAGAATACACGTTACAGCAAAATCAATCAGTCCTGAACGGGTTAACGGGAAAGCTTGTTACTTTCTTGTGGCAAGATTGCAGGACGGTGATGAAGATTGGTTTGTTCTTCCATGTCACATTGGTGCATTGCACATAGTATTCCTCGTATTCATTAATCCTTCAGCTTGCTATATATGAGAGAGGGCCAATTAGTGCTCACACACGTAATGTCACAAATGCTCAACGGTGGGTTAAATCACATAATTTTACATTATTTATTTATTCGAGGTACTAAAGTCCAATGAGTGACTCTCACTCAAGTGCCCTGTTGCAGAAAGAATTGCAATCGATTGTAAAGTTGCAATTAATCGCAAGTCAGAAAATACGCACATTTGAACCAATCACATGAGCGCATTTAGTAACGTGATATGACTTGCAATTAATTACAGCTTTACAATCGATTGCATCTCTTTCTGCAACGGGGTCCTGATCCATTTAAATGTCCACTGGGCTTATTCACGATCGTGAAAACAGGTTCATGTCCAGATAATCAAGGGTCACACAACCCGGTCGCCATATTGCAGCAATTTCACACATAATGCATCCATGTTTACGTGAGGGTCAAGTTTGAAACACCCGGCGGCATTCTTTCGTCATAATCATATATACAGTTATTATGAAGATAGCTGGTATAAACAATTCTGCGTCACTCTCAATCCAAATCTATTTAAAGGTCCACTGGGCTACTTCAATGGTGACGGCAGGTTCATGTCCACAATCCTGATGGCCACAGTCTTTATTTCACACATAACGCTTCAATATTTATGTGAGGGTCAAGTTTGAAGCACCCGGTATCACTCCTTCCTCGTGGCCGTACAGTTATTATGAAAGCAGCCAATATAAAACATTCTGCATCACTCTCAATGCAAATCCAATTTAAAGGTCCACTGGGCTTCCGCATGATGGTGACGAAAGGTTTATTTAATCCAGAGAATCAGCCCGATGGCCACAAAGGCATAGCACACAAAGTGCATCCATGTTTATGCAAGGGTTAATGAGTTTCAAACAACCTGGGTCACTCGATGCCCCACGACAAACTGTTCTGATCCTCCTGCCCCATCTCTCGCAAGAACGACTCATAGGCGTCCTCCATGTCTGGTGTGATGTCATCCTGATACCCATTTCTGCAAATAACAACAAACAAAATTGTGTTGAAATTGTTTTACAAATGAAATGATCAAAGAAAATAGGCTTCGCTGAGAATTGAGCCGGTGCTCAACCATCGATCCACAAAGACCCTTGAATGGGGGACATTCCCATAAAATCCTTTTGGCAGTAATGGCAGGAATCAAACCCAATGGCCCGTATTCACAAAGGAGGTTTGTACAAACCCCGGTTCGAACCGAGGTTTACATCTATGGAATGCCAATTGTAAACTGATGGAAAGAGAATGTAAATTCATTACTTGTTAACAATGTTGATGGTACACATTCTCTCTCCATCAGTTTACAATTGGCATTCCATAGATGTAAACCGGGGTTTGAACCGGGGTTTGTACAAACCTCCTTTGTGAATACGGGCCATTACCTCCAGATCACTCAACTTGTGCCCTATCCATGAGCTATACATGGTCTCAATATATAACAGTGGACAGCACTTCACTTCACTACCAGCAGTCAAGCAGTGCACACCTCCCACATGTACTACTCACGAGGTAACTTAAAGCACACGGTCTCAATATATAACACTTACCCAACTTCTGGCTGCCACCCATACATGTCTAACGCAGGGTCAAAGTTGAGATTGTTGGGGTCCATATCATCCTCAAGCACGTACTCCTCTGCATTGAATAGCTCCTCGTTGAAACCTACAGTACATAAAACAAAAGTGAGATAATTAATACGTACAGTGAAATCTGTCTTAGCAGCCAATTGTCTATAACAGCCAACTGTCTATAGCAGTCAAACTGACTATAGTGGCCACAAAAAGTGATCTCCTAGAGAAAACATACATTGTGGAACCCGTCTGTAGAGTTCACCTGTCTACAGTGGACACTTTTTGTTTCTACCTTTGTTGAGTCACCATAATGTACACATGTTTGACTGTCATTGTTATACTGTACAATATATTTTACATATATATGCAATAAAAAGACTTAGACAAGATTATCATTAGGCATTTAATAAGTAGATGACTGCATGTTAGCAGTGCTAGATAAAAGTTGAGACTAAAATTAAATATCTGCAATGAAAACAAGTCTAAAGAAATAGTATTTCATTCTCTATTTCCAAAAAGTGTTTTTCTGTACGTTTTGTTTGCACATCATGAATACAAGTAATTGTTTGGCCTTACATGCAAAGACTAAAGTTCACATGAATTTTCTAGATCAAAGTTTCACAAATTAGTCCTAAAAACTCATCTTCCAGTGTTGCCAAACAATCACAAAACATGTAGGGAGTGGGCACTTTGGCCCCCTTGACCTTCCTAAAGGTTAAAGTGATCCATTAACTAATCACTTGAAGCTTTCTCACTTCTCTTGTACCTTGTTGTTTGGCTTATGGTTACAGACAAATGAAATGGGTTTTGATTGGTCAAATGTCTCCCTTATTGTGAAGATATTTATGAGTGAATGAGCAGCATTACAGAAGGTGGTCAAAAGTATCCAAATGATTGCTCACATTATCAAAATTTGGATACTTGGTGGGAAGAATAGGGGATAAAATCTGACATCAATTTTCACTAGGTAAACATTGTTCCTTTCCTAAAATGTATCACATATCGTTCAGAAGATTCTTACAATGATATTGGTGAATAATAATAATAATTGTCCATTTTTATATAGCGCTTTTTTTACAGTTAAGTCTCAAAGCGCTCGGAGCATTATTACCTTGGCTTTAGCCAAGCAGCCTGATTCAAGCGCTCAAGCATTTCAAGGATTAAATTCCTGCCAAGTACCCATTTACTACACCTGGGTTGAGAGCAGCAAATGTGGATAAAGTGTCTTGCTGAAGGACACACATGCCCAGCTGGGAATCGAACCCACGACCCTCGTATTTAAAGACGAAGGCCAGAACCAATATACCACGACACTCTCACATGGTATGGTATGGTATACATGTATGATTGGAGTCTCAAATATCATCTTTGGAAAAAATTGTATAAAGTTAAAGGGATAGTTGAGTTTTGGTAGAGAGGGCACTAGACTACTTTTTTTTTTTGTGAGGTAATGAAAAACTGAATGTAAAATTTGAAAGAGCATAATATTTAAATAATAAAATCATCTTTGTTTGATCAAAATCGGTTCAGAGACGGCTGAAATATCCATAAATATAACAATTTGTAATAAAGCTGGGGCCCCAGGTTTATTAGAGAATTTTGAACCAGCCGTTAAAAATTCAAAAAAATGATTCCTCTTTTCAAAAAGTTACAAAATAGGTATTTAAATAGTTGTTGGTTATTTCTCTATCTAATCACTATTTCAACAAAGCATCACATGCACAATATTTTATTCAAAATGGTTGAAACCGATGAGTGTTTAGAGAGCGCCCTCTTACGTTTTAACGGCTCTTTTTTAATGATAACATGATCTTTACTACGTCTTTTGTAATTTTGTGTTCCTTTCTAGTTGTAACTATTAGTTTGTAATGTAATGATGCAGGTTTTGGTTACTAAAATTCAGTTTCACCAAAACTGTACTCTCCTTACCAGAACTCAACTATCCCTTTAACGGATAACTTTACATTACATCTCTTACATTAGTTACATCAGATTTGTAGATTTGTTAGAATAGGTTAAGACTATGAAACCAAAATAATATTGTACCTGCTTCCTTTGCTGATATGACTGTTCCATCTGAGCTGTAAAACACTGGAATATTCTGAAAAATAAAGAAGAACAGATGTAAGAGTAAAATTTGGTTTAAATGAATAAGTTATATATTCAATTTCACCCTCTTTTTTGTTTTGTTTAACTCATATTAAATTCTAGTATGTTTTCTGTTTTTAATTTGAAGGAGAGATCAATGATAAAGTGGATAGATCGATGTAGTACAGTGGAACCTCATTATAAATAGCTCTGATATATAGGAACTGTGAGGAAAAGTAATCACTTGGCTCGACAAATTCGACACAAACAAGAAATACTGTTGGTTGAAACTTTACTTTTAAATATGAGTATGATTACCCCAAACGATTAATTTTGTATTTGTATTTTCAGAAAACTTACACCATAGAGGTCCCCAGCACCATTCATTACAGCTGCCCCCGCAGGACCAGGCTGGTCAAGTACCTCATCCGACCTTTGACCTTTGACTGGCCTCCTGCCCCAGTCTGACGCTCGATACTCAATCAGATGCAGCCACTGCTCCCTAATAGACCTGTTAAAATTAACAAACAAAAAATCAGTTACCATCTTGTGTCTGAATGATGTGAGGACTTTTTGCATCCAATCTGCTCATTGATATTCACATATTATGGATAGAGCGAGATTTGAATGATTAACATCGCCATCGCTATGCCCGGTCGTGCTCCACTGATTTGCGCCAACACAACACATTGTGGAACTGTATATGTAAAAACATACATATGTGATAAACAGGCTTCCTGATTGGTTGTTAGCTATAGCTTTATACAGGAATCAAAGACTTGACAAAAGAAATCCAGAGTATAGCCAAACAAATGCAGAAAGGCCTTGTGGCTACCGCCGCTGTTTGTGCGATAGTTGCTTATGCTAGTTGTTCCTGCCGTCCATTCAGCTCAGATGCGAAGCCTTGTAAAAAGACTACCATCTGTTCTATATTTGAAACATGATATGGTTTTAGTATCTAAAAGGGCACCAAAGTCTTGTGCAATCATTGCACAGTTAATGGCACAATACAATGATTAACGCCTAGTGTGCTTTTAGTTAACGCTGTTATCCGATACGAGACAGGAACGAATCCCGGCGGTCATGGCCACCGAAAAGGGAACGGGACAATATCTGAGAATTGAGAAATTTTGGTGCAGATGTCAATGATAACATTTACATTAAGTATGGATTTCCTATTCACTGTGCTCCACACTTATCAGTGGCCCAGTCAGGCCAGTGTAATCATTTCTTCCCCTTATCTGGTGGCCCGAAAGAAAAATTTACTGGCCCGAAAATTGTATTTCATGAGTAAACTTTTTATTATTCAAAATATCACTCTTTCCTGATCAAACCTGTGATTATAGATAAGCATGACATTGAAGGAAACAAGATTTTTTCCAATTTTGTCAATGTCAGGTCGAAAATCTGCAAGCCCGATCTGGCCACCAAAATATGACTTTTATACATTTTTGCTGGCCCGAAGTGCAATTTCACTGGCCCCAGGCCAGCGGGCCAGTGCGAGTGTCGAGCCCTGGTAATGCACTACTTGTGAGTCATTGCAAATTTCTAAATGAAAAAGTTTACATGTATTTGGAATTTCAAATGAACACTTTCTTTCAAACTAAATTGTGATGAAATAGCTTTGAGCTGACAGAGTTGAAAATATCCTATTATGAGAACGAAACCCTACAAATATGCTATCATGCTATCATGTGAAAACCTACTAGCTTTTTTTATAAAAAAACTGTTCTATGCCAAATTAATTTACATCTATTTGCATAGATCTGCAGAAAGTTATTTTGTTCAGGAGGGGATGCACACATAGATTGTCCCAACTGAACAACAGATCTATGCTAGTGTTTAAATCGGTCATTTCAAGTGAATTGATAGACTTACTTGTCAATCTTGCCATTGACTATGTAGTCTCTGCCCTCATTGAAGATCTTGTTGATGAGTTCTGATGACTCTGTGTTGTTGAGGTACCTGTCATAGTCCTCTATCGTTTTCCCAGCGAGCTGTAAACAAGAGGAGTGGATATTGATTAGAATCATGCAAAAATAAAATCAGATTGGGAAAGGAAATGCACCATCATTAAAGATCTTGTTGATGAGTTTTGATGACTCTATGTTGTTGACTTGCCTGACATAGTCCTCAATCCTTCTCCCAGCAAGCTGTAAACAAAAGAAGAGTGGATACTGATAAGAATCATGCATAGCAGAAAGACGAAATGGGCAGCGATCGGATGCAAAAATAAAATCAGATTGGGAAAGGAAATGCATCATCATTGAAGATCTTGTTGATGAGTTCTGATGACTCTGTATTTTGTTCTCACAGCAAGCTGTTAGCAAAAGAAGAGCGGAAATGTATTAGAATCAGGTATAGCAGTATTAAAGAGGATATGAGTTGCACATATCATAAGACACGACACTTTGTTCAGACTGGTACTAGAAAAAAGAAATCCAGAGGGAAGCGCATCATCATCAAGGATCTTGTTGATAAGTTTTGATG
Organism: Echinarachnius parma; assembly: GCA_037951105.1. NCBI lineage: Eukaryota > Metazoa > Echinodermata > Echinoidea > Clypeasteroida > Echinarachniidae > Echinarachnius > Echinarachnius parma. Next base: position 344,542 of record JBAMJV010000173.1, read on the forward strand.
ACTCTGTGTTGTTGACTAGCCTGCCATAGTCCTCTATCGTTTTCCCTGCAAGCTGTAAATAAAAGAGCGGAAATCGATCAGAACCATACATAGCAGAAGGGTAACTGTGTGACGCATAGCATCAGTTTATTCAGCCTTGCACTAGATGGAAGAGTAAGAGGGAAGAAATCCAGAGGAAGGAAACACATCATAAAGGATCTTGTTGATGAGTTCCGAGGAGACTGTGTTGTAGACTTGCCTGCCATAGTCCTCAATCCTTTTCCAAGCAAGCTGTGAAAAAAAAAGAAGTGCAGAAGTTGATTGGAATACACACTGCATTTAATCAAGATTATTAAGCTAGAAGGGTAATGATACTGTGCCTAGGAATAACATTTCTAGATAAATGGCACAATATATATCCTTGTCCTAAACCTTATTATCATTATTATTATTGTTATAATTCTTATTCTTATTGTCATTATTATTACTCATCATTATCATTGTCATCATTAACGTCATCATCGTTTTCATCATCATCATCATCATCATAATAATAATCATTATTATCCTCATGACATATTATGAAATGCAGCATCTTACCTTAACGACATTGCATCATCATCATAATAATAATCATTATTATACTCATGACATATTATGAAATGCAGCATCTTACCTTAACGACATTGCATCATCATCATAATAATCATTATTATCCTCATTACATATTATGAAATGCAGCATCTTACCTTAAAGACATTGCATCATCATCATCATCATCATAATAATAATCATTATTATCCTTAAATGACATATTATGAAATGCAGCATCTTACCTTAAAGACATTGCCCAGACATTTGAGGTTTGCCTCTGAGGGGTAATCGGTCAGTGACTGGAAGAGTTCTTGTAGGGCAAGCCTGTAAACTCGGATTTTCTGACGTATCCCATCAGCTGCGATTATCTAAAAAAAAGAGCCAGACACAAGGGGGTGTTTCACACAGATTCGAAGTTGAACTTAAACTTTAAAGGCAATTCAGACCGGTATATCAGACGCGCGAACCCATATTGCGCACTTTTACGCACGGTACGTAATCCCCCTTTGCTCAGTTATAAGTAGCGATCACAAACTGTCCCAGTTCACGAACGACCGAGTCGAAAATAGTCGCGTTCGGAATGATTGTTATACCAAGGAGGTACTCGAATCATGAGATTTTTACGAGCGAAAGTATTACGCAACACGCTCAACCGCACCGACATCACAGGTGCCGCTGGGATCTTATCAGCTCGAGTGGTTTGACTACCTCACTGTACAGTTTATCGCTTGGTACATAATAGCTACCAGCTGTGTGCTGCATGCAATTTCATATGAAGGCCCGTGTTCAGATATTCCGAAGCACCGCTCTAGATCGATCCAACACACATCGAGTTTACCTCGGGAGATTACGGTGGAGTGCGAGTTGGATTTTGCTGACTACCCATTTTAACCCACGCATATTTGCCTTTAAGTTAAACTTAAAATAATGGTATACTGTATGTTGCTTTGGAATTAGAGAAAAATACAAACATTTGAGACTTTTAACACATTTTACATCCAGAACACAAAATCTCCTTGATAATAGGAAACATTTATGATTTATACATTATTATATATCCTATACTATTTTTTTTATTTTTACGTAGAAATGAACAGCTTTCCACATTTGATGTCAATAATTACAAATTTGATAATAGTATCATTTTCTGTTTTTATGTCAAAAATAAGTTACTTAACCCCTTGACCACGGGAACCGCGTGGGTTGTGTACAAAGTCTATATAGGGATTTCATAAACTCGTAGGGAACGGGTTCATTTTATGACATACCTCCATATTCATGAAGAGTTCAGCCATGAAGATTGTCACGCCATGTAGTCTCTTCTGCTGGGATGGGTCAATAGCCATCTCATTCCTACTCACTACCACATCCTTGGCCCTAAAGGAAAGGACAAAAACAAACAAAATTGTTCAATGGTCTTGAGATCTTAAGATTTGTGGTAATATATAATAGAAAGGAAGTCCAGATTGGTGAGAAGTCCGAAGTGTACATATGTACAATTCATTTTATATTTAAAATCTATTGTGTGCAGTTCAATATTTCTGATTATAGGAGTTTATATGCACATAGTGCTAACCGCGTCACTCAAATAGTTAAAAATGATCAATTCCCTTTTAAATGTTGTTTTCTTACCTTTGGTTGATGAACATCCGGATATCTTTCCTACCAGGAGGGATGGGCATCATTCTGTTGAGGGATTCAATCACTCGCACTCCACTGTAGGTGAAATTTGGCTCCATTACAGACTGGTGAAAAGAGAACAGAATGCTTTTTTAAATATTCAAGGTGGCTAGATTCGTAAATTAGACACCCTGTGTCATCTTTCAAACACCGTGCACACTGTGATATAAACACACTGGCTAAATGTTATGCACTGCGCACAAACTAGTCTAGTTACAAAAATTAAAGGTATCTAGTAACTTTGTTGACGGTGGAAAAAGTGAGGATGGTTGATAAAATGTGATTGTGTGATCTGATATGTCCACTACGTAAGGTGTGAACATTTCACATTAAAGGGATAGTTGAGTTTTCACCATTACATTACAAGCTAATGCAAGTCATATATATACGGTATAAAAAGTTACAAAGTAAATGTTTTGGGTAGCACACGTGACCAAGAATGGCCCAATTCCAAGAGTATTTTCCATGATAACACAGTGTTTATTTATGAACACTTAGGTGGCCACTTAGACAGGTTTGACTGAACTTATATGTTGGTCACACATTTTAATGATTTTATTCAATAATTTTAAGCCAACGTTGATTAATCCTCGTACTGTTTACACATTACATATCCCTAAAAGTTAGGCTTTTGCTTGAATGTCATTCTGATATGTTGGATTAAATTTAGCTTTTTTGATTTAAAAAAAAATCTTCTGAGCTATCACTGACCTGTTCAAATATGATGTCGGCCACTTCTTTTAGCTGCCAGTCCTCATAGATAGCCGCTGTTAGGATGTCTGTCAGGTTGTTCATGTGTTCCTGGAAGGTGCCTGGGTCAATGGACAGCTGGTACAAGATGTCCTTCAACTCTACGATGTAGTCTGATTCCTTGGCATAAAGTAAAAAAAAAAAAAAAAAATAGGCAATCATTTTCTTCATCCTCATCATGATTTATGTCATCAATCATAATCATCATCTTTACCATTATTATCATTATGCTCATCTTTATCATCATCATCATTATCATATATCATCATCATCATCATCATGATCATCATCATGCGAGTCAAAAAAACAAAACCGGACTTTGATAGCTTATAAATCCACAATTCGAAACATATATGTTGATATTGGTATCATGTTAAAGCTTGGGAAATTCCTTTAAAATGATATATATATTATAGGCAATTCCATGATTAGAGGGACATTCAACCAAAGTTTCTATTTGATTTTTCTCAAATCCTGGTTCTTTTTAAAGCTATATTATCTCAGGAATCACAATGAAATAGAGAGAGCTTTAACTTCCCACCTTTAAATCACACCGACGTGTCCTCGTTACTGAGATACAGAACTATACAAGAAATGGCATATGTGGGACTACACATGCTTTTAACACAGTTTTATAGGATTTTAAAGAAAAGTATAATTTCTTTTTCATTGTTTTCTTTTGGATACTTTAAAACACTTCATATTACACCAACCAGTGTCTCCTCTATGAATTTGAAATGCATTTTCATGCTAAAAACATTATTTTAATTTGGACGGACAAACTGTAACGTTACTAACCATGTTTTTTTTGTTTCTACAAAAACCAAAAAGACATATTTCAATATTTGATACATCGCACCACTTACCAAGTCACTGCCAATGGTGTAGTAATACAAATTTGTTTCAGATGACTCCTGTTTACGAGAAATAATTTTCACAAGGACTCATGTTTTTTTCCATGTCCTTTTTTTGTAACGTTACTAACTGACTATAAAAGTTGCCATGGCGACACAAATATTATTTGAATTATGTTCATCTTTTTCTGTATTATAGACCCAAGGTGGGTGAACATGCTGCAAACTGATTGTGACTTGGAATGAATAGATGGTGGTGTTACAGTAGAATATGATATGAAAATGTGCTATAAATGTAACGTTACTAACCGTGGAATAAATACATTTTGATCGCTTTACGCTTCACCGAACACAACCTTATTATCCAAAGTCATGCAAAAACTCCCTGTGTCCAAGTTTGCCATTGTTTTGTTATATCATGAATGGATGCGTCTGTTTACCATTTTTTCAAAAGAACATTTTAAGAATATCCTTTGGGAATTAAAACAAAAAACCAGCTGGTTGCCATTGTTTTTCATGTTTATCAAGGTGGAAGGGGATCCCCCACCCTCCTCCCATAGGACATGTAGGATGAAGTTATCTTTGAAAATCAGACAACAGATGCAACCATTCACAAAACAAGAGCAACTTGGACACGGGTAGTTTTTGCATGACTTTGGATAATTAGGTCGCGTTCGGTGAAGCGTGAAGTGATCAGAATGGATGATATATCATTTTAAAGGCAATTTTCCAAGCTTTAAAATGATATCAATATCAACATATATGTTTCGAAGTGTGGATTTATAATAAGATCAACATCATCATCGTAAAAACATGATGAATCATAACATTGCCAGGCTGAAATTAACAACCTCATCAATATTTAAACAAATGTATTTATCATCACACACAATTAGATATTTTGAATTTGAAAGATCTCTTCATTGCAACATCAATAAAGATATGGAAAATACTCATTTCAATTAAAATCATCTTCTCTGATAAAATAAATGCTGAAAAGATGCAATAACATTAATTATCTACCTTACTTAATTAAGTTGATTTAAAATACAACAAAGATGAAAATGAGTCAATCAGTCAAGGTAAATTACTTCCTGAACTTGAACGCCACTCCAGTACTTCCCAGGGACAAACTCCACTGCTGTTGCCGACAATGCCATCTTACTCTAATAGTCTGTTGGGAGTGTTTGGATCAATATCAGTCACTTCTTCAGTCTGCACTCGCAACTCGGATTCTGAATTTGTTGTACAAATAACAAGTTAAATTTGTTTAAATAATCGTTGATGAAAACATCCTTGATTCTGAAATTGTGACGTCAAAACAATTAGCTAAATTCAAACATAGAGGAAACTGACTAGAAATATTTTAATTGATTGAAAATGAGCAAAGAAAAATAGGCTTCGCCGGGAATCGAACCCGAGACCTCCGGATTGCTAGACTGGTGCTCAACCCATCGAGCCACGAAGACTCTTGAATGGGGGGAGTTCCCATGAAATCCTTGGGATTTTGCCGTTTATATAGCTTCTGACTAATCGAGCATTGAAAAGGGTTTCATGGGAACTCCCCCCATTTAAAGGTAGTTCAGATTCGTCAAATCAGATGCACGGCGCCATCTTGCGTACGCGTTGCGTATGGTGCGTAATGCACGTTAGCTCAGTGTCATGCGGTGCACGCAAACTAGCCTAGTTCAAAATGACTACCCGCTGTGTAAAAGTGTGTAGCATCCCCACGCTTGATGACCTTTAGTCTTCGTGGCTCGATGATGGGTTGAGCACCGGTCTAGACTCTACTAGCAATCCGGAGGTCTCGGGTTTGACAATTCCCGTTGCCGTTGGAATCCCATTTTCTTCGCCTTCTTTTAATCAAAACAATTAGCTGTTAGAATTGTCATTTGATTCAATAGACAGGCCATGATGCGGATCTTTGCCTTAAATTTGTTTAAACAAAATGATAACTATTAGATGTGCATTGCCTGGCCATGCCCATGGCATTGCCATTGCATTGGCATTATGGCATTGGTTTGTATTTAATTGTAACTGTGATGAAATTCAGACGATTCATGAATGAATGCAATTGGGTGCAAACAATCCTCAGTTCAGACGTTGGTGCATTGTTAATTAAACACGAAAATACATGAACAATTATAAACAGAAAATAGTTGCAAATACCTACCTTCCTGCTCAGAAATTTCACCTCCAAATTGAGGTTTATCGCGACGGTATCATTGACATTGTTTACAAAATACATGTACTCAACCGATTGTGCAAGACCGATAAATCAGTCCTTCTCCTCGTTTATTGTTTCACTCACCTATAATATGGCGTCTTAACATTAAAAGACCCCTTCAGAACGAGGTGAATTTTTCTGTCTGTGTTTGTGCGTGCGTACGCGATCGATCGCGATATCAGCGCAGCATGCAGCCTGCGCCTCTACCGCTAGTAGCATTAGCTGGGCCGCTGGGCCGCTGGGCCCGGCGTCCTTGAGATAGGTGTTCCGCTAATCTGCCAGCGCATTTCTGCTGCTTTGCTGAGCTGACTTCGAGCTGAACTCATGAGACTGAGCTCGTTATAGGATGGATCCCATTGACTAAATCCAGCTTTACACCGAGCCACAGTAAAGGGACATATGTAAGAAGGTGTGAGTCTACGACAGGAAGAAAATCAGTGAGTAACATGGAAGAGAAATACAATTTCAAACGTTTTGTTGTTAGTTGTTTCATTCCAAAACTATTACAGAACAGTCCCACCCATTGAAAAATATGTGATATTATTTCCAGCTGTATTTTTGTTGTTTTTGTCTGATTTTACTGGTCATAGGATTTTTTTATCATGGTATTGATAAATAAAAACAAAATTTTCGACAACTTAACCTCTACATTAACTCTATGTTTGTTTGAAAATTAACTTTACATAATTCATAAATTTGTTTTGGTTTTGTCTTCTGAATTTGATGTTGACTTGTCTGAACTTTGAATTTTTAGAATAAATAGTATGAACTTTTTAATGTAAATTCGAAATTGAAAAAAGTACAATACTACCTAATAGCAATACCTAACAGTGTGCATAATTGTTGATAAAATATAGTTTGGCCAAGGGCAGCTGTAGTTTCAGCTCAAGTCTCAAAGTCAAAGCCCATGAATTTCTTTATTTCAAAGTAAATGTCTTCTTTGTGGCTGTGCAAATTGCAATTAATTAAATAATGTGACCTATTGACTTGTGATGATAGACATTTAATGTTTGTAAACAACTAAACTAAACATGTATGATGCATTTCTTCAGTTTAGGTTTATTTTTTACTCTGTAGATACTTAATCAATCATGGACCCTTTCACAACCTTCCCCCTGGAGCAAATAGCCTAATGATAATGATAGTAATACAATCTCTAGTTTCCTTTTTCAATCTAGATAATGGCTCCTCAAGCAAGAAACCTCATCCTTGTCATGTGCGTGGTCGGAGAGTTCATCGGACTAGCCATTTTTCTCAAAGGCTTCTTCCCTCACAAGACGGCTATCCCAGGTCATGCAAGCTTCCGGAACCTTCCCCCGGAACCATCAGCCTCTGCCGACTCCTGGAAGCGCAGAGATGATGACAGCGCGTCCTTTGTCGACGACGTCCTTCAGGCGGGAGTTGAGCTGACAGAGGAGGATGAGGGGTACAATGACAATGTGGAGATAGCTCCCCCGATCCACCCAACCTTTGGGAAAGTGGTGATCATGTTGATCGATGGTCTGAGGGCAGACTTTGTCCTCGGAGACAGAGGACCAGATCTGATGCCATACACCAGAGGGCTGATCGACAAGAGGGAGACCAAGAGCTTTGTGGCAAGGGCTCATGTTCCTACTGTGACAATGCCGAGAATAAAGGTAGTTCTCATTAGTCAATCTTAGCACCGTGTGGGCCGACTAGGTGACTGGCTTGAATAGTCCCTAGGGAGGAGAAAATGTGCACTTTGTTAATAAAGACAGAGCATGTATTCTTATAGAGCCTCTTCTACCACCCACTCCTTACAATAAACTCCTACCTGTGATTTAAGAAGAATACCAACTTTCATATTTAGGACTACCCAAGAAAGAATACCAACAGACTTCTCAGGACTATCCAATCCCTCCCTTCTTACATGATGCTCCTGCTAGCCTAATGTTTATCTACATCACCATGGAAACCGATACTTGTAAGCAACGTTGGATACAACCAAAAAAATACTTTTTTTTTCACGAGGGCGATTTTGAAAATTTTGAGGGAAAAAAACGCCCTCGTGAAATTATTCACGAGGGCTATTTTGGGGCTCACGGGGGCTCTTTTTTTTTTTACATCGTTTTCACTGCTCAAGGGTCTAATAAATGATTATCATGATGTGACCTATCCGATTATGCCATGTTTGGTACGTTTCTGGCGCTTTCCGATCATGCAAAAAGATGTTTAAAAAAAAAATTAAAAAAATAAAAAAATAAAAAATAAATAAAATCTTTTTTTTTTTTTTTTTTTTCCGCCCCCGTGCCGTGGCTCACGGGGGCGATTTTAAAGGTATCGGGGGCGAATCGCCCTTTGCCCCCGGGTATTTTTTTGGTTGGTTGGATATATTCTTGTTAAAATTCTTGCTGTTGACATTTGAAATTGCGTAATTTGGTAAAGTAAAGCACATAATACATTCCTCAGGGTATCACAGCGGACTATTATGATCAAGTTATTTTGAACTTAATTGTTCTAGACCAATATCTTCTGGTTATTCTTCCCATTTTAATATTGCTTTCATACTCAAATTCTGTTCCTAAGGGTATCACAACAGGGACAGTCCCTGCTTACATAGACTTTGTGGTCAACCTGGACTCCAAGGCCACCCAGGAGGACAACATCATCCTCCAGATGTACCTCAGCCAGAAGAGGATCCATCTCTATGGCGACGACACCTGGATACGCATGTTTCCTCATCTCTTCTCCAAGACGGATGGGACCACCTCTTTCTATGTGACAGACTACACAGAGGTAATTTAAGTTGTTCTGACATAATGTTTAAATCCTAGATGCATCATCTAGCATCAGGCAAGTTGGATACCATGGGTGTCATATTAAAGTTATACACTTTTATGGATTTTCATTGCTTTTTCAATCATTTCTGTCAACTGATTTACAAAAGCATTTTAGTAGAATACTTTTTTAAGGATTGATCTTGCCTTTTAATTTTGTATTTTTTGTTGGTGCATGCACAATAATTTTCTAATCTAATTTACTTCCTCTTACTTTCTTTTATAGTCAAGTCTTGTATAAGTAAGTTTCTTTAAAAAATAATAGCTACTTTAATGTCTTGTTATCAGGTTGACAATAATGTGACTCGAAACATTGAACCGACCCTGCGAAGTACAGACTGGGATGCAATTATCCTGCACTACCTTGGTTTGGATCACATCGGCCATCTTGGGGGCCCATACAGCCCCCTGGTCCGGCCTAAGATGAGGGAGATGGATAGTATTGTGCAGAAGATACATCAGTCATTACTGCAACACGTAAGTAATGATACGAGTTCAGAATGATCTGAAAACTACATTGTGTAGCTGTTTGCATAATGAACGTTCTCTGTATAAAGTAGCTCATACTATTTAATACTGGGATGTAATTATTTGGTAATTTCTGGGACTTGATCACATTGGTCATCTTTGGGGACCTTTGTACAGCTCTCTAGTTCTACGTAAGTGGCACAAATTGATTAAATTGTGTAGAAGATACATGTATATCAAACAATTATGTTAGCCTAGCTTTCCCAGTCCTCTGTAAAAACTATTTGCTAAAGCCCACTTTTAATGGAAAATTTATATCTCCGTGAAAAAACAATAACTTAGTTTTGGAATGTTTATTTCCTTTCTTTCTTTTTCATAATTGAAGGACAAGGAGGGTAGCTTGCCATCACTGCTGGTGATATGTGGAGATCATGGGATGAGTGAAGCAGGGAGTCACGGAGGGGCATCAGAGGGGGAGGTTCTTACCCCCCTCATCTTCATCAGCTCAGCTTACTCGGGGGCAAAAGGTAATATCTCCATCTTTTGGTAATATGCAGTTCAACTTGAGTGTGCATTATAATGTTTTAATAACATGAATAAAATGATTAATTATTACATTGATTGATTGGAGTATGCTACTGTTTTAATACCTTGATGCCTGTTGAAAATGAGAAACAAACTTAGGTTAATCACAATCTATGAATATCGAAAGGAGTTTTTCTCATCCAAATTCTATAACGAGATGATATATTTCATGAACAATCGAGATGGAAAATGTGAACAATACAAATGCATTACTATAATTGTTATTATTATTAAGATGAATGTACAAATAATGGAGTACATTTTAAAAAATTAATGTTTTTACATGTCTAGCTGAAACTGGCACAAAGATTCAACAAAGAACAATGCATATGATGTTGTTAATACCTTAACCATATATTTCTTTTATTTCTGGCCAAAACTTACACAGATTCAATAAATTGCATTTGCTCCGACCCCCTCCCTCTTACTCGATCTCCCTCTTACTTGTCCACTCGATCCCTCAGAACAGCCTTACCCCAGGCTCTCAAATAAGCATATTTCTCAGATAAAAAAGACTATCTGAAGGCATAAAATTCTACAAGATTTCAATAGCATGAGACTGCCTAATCCTTTTCATATTCTTATAATATACTAGTGCTTTGCATTACACAAAGAATTATGTAAATATCATGGGGCTAATATTGTTACCATACATGTAACCAAATAATAATATTGTAAATTTGTATAGCACCTAACATAATTGATCTTTATCTCTATAAAAAGTGCTTTACAACGATAATTATTTCTTCTTCCAGGGCTGGCTGTATCTAAAACAGAGATTCAACAGATTGACTTTGCTCCAACGTTCTCTCTCCTGCTCGGCCACCCGATCCCGCAGAACAGCCTCGGCTGTGCCATACCACAGGCTCTTAACGGCAGCCTGGCCATGCGTGACCAGCTGAGGGCGCTGCAGCTGAATGGCTACCAGTTGATGGCGGTGCATGACAAGAATACTGGGAACGCTAATGATGGTGAGAGGAATATAGTACTGAAGTGTGACGTAATAGCTTTTTTTTACTAAAATGGGCAATGGAACAATGTAAGGCAAGCCAGAAATGTGTGACCTATCTAGCGGTTGCTAAGAAGGCGATTGTCTATCTCCATCCCACTACTAAAAGTCTGAATCAAATGGCAAGTTGTTTAGAACCATTGTTATGTTCTGGTAACAAATGAATGCAACATCACTACTTGGGTATTCTGAAAGTGTCAAGGATAGTCAAGGAGTCAAGGAATCAAGGAAAGTGCAATTTCATTATTAAAATAAATAATTTAAATATTAGATTTTGTACCTCATAAGCAATACGGATAAGAATGTTAATTCTCATTCCTCATAGAAGGTAGATAGGTAAAATGGATTATAATTCTATTCATATAAACTTCTCTACGGGACTGGCTCAAGTAGATTCTTTCAATTCAATTTGACACTCAGAGGGTTAATATATTGATATTCAATGTATTCTTATCCCCATACTCATCACAGATGCCAAGTTACAGCTAATGCAGGCTGTACGTCTCCACAGCAGGTGGCTGTCTGCCGAGTCTACACTCACCACTCAGACTCACATCTCACTGGGAGAGAAAGCATTGGATCAGTACACTAAGGCCCTACATACCATGAGAGATAGAATCACCAGTTCACTGTCTCAGTATGACATGCATGCCATGGGCTGCGGCATGATACTATTGTCTATGGTAAGACTGTAATCATGTTTGAATGATTGGATCTCTATCATTCAGTCAATACTCCATGGCCCTGCATACAATGAAAGATAGGATCTCCAGTTCACAGTATGACATGCATGCCATGGGCTGCAGCATGTTACTATTGTCTATGGTAAACTGATGAAATCATGTTGATGCTTTTAAGAATTATTCATATTTATATTTATATTTATATTTATATTTATATTTATATTACATGAGCTTACTTTGTAGATTGGTATGATGTTAATTATAGAGTTGTAGCTCTTGTAGGTTTTATATTTACATGTATTTCATATAATTTGTTGAGTGAACGTACAAGTTTGAAGGATATTCAATGCACAATACAACACAGTACCATGCCAAAACTGCTGCAAATGATTGTGTCACATTGCCATTTGATCAAACCTTTCCCAATTTGTAATTTTATCCGCTCCAGGTTGTCCTTATCCTCCTGTTGGAGATGGCATCCACCCAGGCATCTAGACCCAGCTCACACCTGACCCACGCCACAGCTGTATTTGTTGTCTGTTGCCTAGCAACCACCATCATCCAGGTCGGGATGTGCGGAGGACTGGGAGGAGCCAACAGAGATGTGTTGTGTTCTCAGTCCAGTTCGTCGTTCATCCTGATGAGTTTGTTTGTGCTTACGCTTGGTTTCTGTGCCGCAGCCCTCATCTGCACACCACCTGTCATCTACACACAGCTTTATAACATGTGCAAGGTATGAACGATATGTCTCTTAGGCAAAAAAAAAAAATATGTTGGAATGGAGTAACGGGCAACCAAACATTAGGGTAGGTAGGTAGGGTTTTTTTTCTTCTTTTTTTTTTCTTTTTTTTTTTTCTTTTTTTTTCAGGATTCGCACAAATACACAAATACACACATATAACACACAAATAACACATATTGCAAAAAAAAAACAAAAAAAAAATCAATACAATTAAAAAAATGTTTTTGTTGTTTTGTTTTGTTTTTTAAATCAAAAAAACCTTTAGGGTCGGCGGTATTTTTTAGGGTCAGGCGGGTTAGGCCAATCCAACCATTTTTTTTTCATGGCCTTATTGTGTGACTCCACATTATTGTATCAGTTGACAGGGGTAATAACAATAGCGCTTAGAGGTTCATTGCAATTTGTGCTCAATAAATATCTATAATTACTATTATTAACTTTTTTTGCTAGACGCTTGATCAGGTTATGTTAAATAATTTCCTGTTAAACAGAGCAAAAAACAAGAGGAAAAAAAACGAGAAAATTATAATGGTAATTATGATTATTATAATACTTAGAAATGATTATTTAAAAAAATGTGTGGATGTTGATGGAAATGATTTAATCTATCAAAGTATATACAACAATTTATTTATTCACTAAAATATTAATTTTTTTCTCCTCAGAACCCAACTCAGAGCCTGACTGAGATCAGCCTCATCATAGGAACCCTACTGCACACATACAGCCTTGCCTCTAGCAGTTTTGTGGAGGAGGAGCACCAGACTTGGTATTTCAACACCATGAGCCTGATGCTGGGAGTGTGTCTGTCAGGATTGGTGTCCTGTTCGGGGAGACTAGCCTGTGCCGCATTCCTGTGTGCCTGTTTGATGAGGGTGCTTAGAGCTTGGAACCAGACGGGCGTGGAGTGGATCAATCAACCTGACATTGGAGACTTCCTTGTCAGGTAAGTTTATGCCAAGAACTTTAACCAGTTCACTCCGGGAATCTGGTGTACCCTGTATTAACTGTACAGGAAATGCTATGTCTCATAGGCAAGTGGTTGATGGAACTCTGGTGAGTTGCTGAAGTAGTTCATCATAGAACTATGTTTTTTTAAATTTTTAACAAGGCCTTTGCTAGTTGGTGTAGCATTCATGTGTGCCTGTTTGATGAGGGTGCTTACAGCTTGGAACCAGACGGGAGTAGAGTGGATTAATCAACCTGATATAGGAGACTTCCTTGTCTGGTATTAAGTTTATGCCTCTTAGTTAGTCAGGTTATTAGTTAGTTAGTCAGTCAGTCAGTCAGTCAGTCAGTCAGTCAGTCAGTCAGTCAGTCAGTCAGTCAGTCAGTCAGTCAGTCAGTCAGTCAGTCAGTCAGTCAGTCAGTCAGTCAGTCAGTCAGTCAGTCAGTCAGTCAGTCAGTCAGTCAGTCAGTCAGTCAGTCAGTCAGTCAGTCAGTCAGTCAGTCAGTCAGTCAGTCAAAGTTAAAGAAGAAGGCACAAACCAATATACCATGATGCTCCCACATCATTTTGTGACTTGGTGATCAGGATATATTCTGAAAAAAAAATTCTAAACAAGAATCGCTTTTGTATGTTTGTTTTCTTCTTCTTGTCCAGACCTGAGAACAAATCCTATCTGTCCTTCGTGTTGCTGATATCCTTGATCCTGATCTACGTCACGACAGTCCGAGAGAGAAAGAGACATCAACCTCTCATGGTAGCTGCCTTCCTGGGAATAATCCTGTACAGGAATGCTACCGGAGCTATCGGCTTGCCATTCAGTGTGCCATCTTCACCAAAGTAAGAATGCTTGTTCTTGTTTTCTTGAATTGGAAAACAAGAAATAAATGTTTATTACACAAAATTTTGATTTGTTCAGGTCAGTTCCCCCTGTGTTTGAATGGTAAGTGTAGTAAGGACAGTGATGATATGATATTAACACGAAGGGACATTAATTATAGATGGTAGACTCATAAATGCTACTTGAGCTACAGGCATGCCATTCAACCCCTTGACTACGGGAACCGGGTGGGCTGTGTACAAAGTCTATGGGGATTTCAGAATATCGAAGGGAACGGGTCAATGTGCCATCCTCACCAAAGTAAGAGCACTACATGTAGTTCCCAAGCCAAGTTAGGTGTCTCGAATTGAAAATGTGATTAATTTTTCAATGCAGTACTAAAATTTAGCTCGGCCCACTGTCCTGGGGATACCAACAATTACCATCGAGCCACCAAATTTCATTGATTATAAAATTTACTTGCATGAATGGGCAACAAAATATTACATAATTATATTTGTCTTTGTTTGGGGCCCCCAGATTTGGGTTACGGGCTGCTGCTATTTGAAGAAAAAATATCTTGTTTTTACCTGCCCCCCTGGGCCACAGGGCACAAGAGTTAATTTCAGGCATTGTTAATTATTCATTGGGACTGTATCGAACAGGTAGGCTACTGTAGCTACTCCTTTGCCATTCAACGTGCCATCTTCACATAAGTAGTTAATGATTCACCGAAGAAGAAAAAATGTTTCTGTATATGAAACCTATTTTAAAGTTGATGCAAAATAAGATGTTACTAGCTTTCCTGGGGAAAATTCCTGTACAAGAGTGCAGTATAAATACTAGTTCTAGACTAAAAATGGGTGTCTTAAATTGAAAAAGTGGATGAAGTGTATTAAAGTACATACATGTACATATTGTATAAACATGGAGAGACATGGGCTTTTATGGTACCTGCCCGCATTTGGACTGTCCTGTACAGCAATGATACAGGAGCTACATGTACTCTCGCCATTTAATATGTTTTCTCCACCAAAGTATGAATAATAATTCATCAAAGATAACAACAACATTTCACTAACTTTAAATATAGCCAGATATAATAAGGTACCAGGGCCCATATTCATTGAAATTGCACAAGCTGTGTTCCATTCTAACAAGTTTAGATGTTGGGGCTAAGTATGCAACAAGAGAATATTTTAGTTAATAACTAGGGTTACCTTTGTAGGTAATAAAATAATGCTTACCCTGATGACAATTATAGGTAGTGATCAAGAAAAATTTGTGTTACTTAATTAGCCCTCGCATCTAAAAATAGACTAAGAATGGAACTAAGCTAGTGCAGCTTCATGAATATGAGCCATGATGTAAAAGGGTCAATTTGATGGCCTATTAATAATAATATAATATACTCGATTTATATACATACTAATATGATTGATAATCATCTCTAAGCGCCTTACAATGATATTATTACCCCAGTCGTAGGATTCAATGCAAACCAGCACACATTGTGTGCACCATCTCCACTCCCTGCATTCCTTCCAAGCAGCTCATGGGCATTGAGAAGATTGTTCACATAAAGGCTTTCACCTACCTGGTCCCTGTTTATATACCTTGGTAGAGAGCAGCAATGTGGATTAATTGTCTTGCTGAAGGACAAACGCAATGGGCATACTCCAGGTTCGAACTCGGGATCTCCCACTTGGAAAGCGAGCGGTCTACCAATCTTGCCACACCACGTCTATTGTGATCATTGTTCAACTCTATTACTATTTTGATTCATAGGGGTATCCTAGAAGCCTGGTTCACGTACGGCATCATCCTGGCTTCGCTCCTGGTGACTGCCATTAGATGTCTTCTGACCTACCGCCGGAATCTACAAGAGGGGCAATCTTTTCTCAATATGAATGGTTCCACCAAGAGAGACACCAAATCACCAACAGGTAAATGGATATAGAAACGAAGTGTGATCACAAGTATTTCTATCATTGTGTAGTGGTTCTAATCAATGTCAGGCAAGCTTGTAATGTACGGCATGGCGGTTGCTAAGAGGCAATTGGCCGGCTAGAATGCAGTACTAAAACCCTGAATCAAAGGACAAGTTTAGAACCATTTTAAAGAGCCCCTATATAACCAAACCCTCTTATAACGATGCAAATTTGCAGGTCTGGTCCCAGCTCTTTTTATAATTTTCTTTTGTTTACCCTGATAAAAAGAGTCCATAGTTTTACAGTCTCAAGGACCTCGTTATAATGAAGTTCCACTGTAACAAATTTCCAACACACCCCTATTCTAATTATTTCTCCTCGGCAGTCAGCATCACAGCCATCATCCTGGAGGACCTCCACTCTGCCCTGCTGATGCTGGTAACCCTCATCCTCAGACCTCACAACAGTGCTGTGGTTGCCATAACAATGATGCTTCAGTATGGCATCCATAGTCACATTTTGCCAAGGTTAAACTGGAAGGTGTGGGTGGTCACACTGGTTCATGTGTGGATGGGCCAGGCGGCGTTCTACGCACAGGTATGCTAATCTTGAATCGGTAAACCAAATGAGAACCCAGTAGGACACGAAAACCTTAGTATAAATGATCTTCACAATGCCCATATTAAAGTTGCTTGGTAGGAATGCTCCACAGGGAATGGAGATAGTGTACACATGATGTGGGCTGCCATTGTTTTTTAATGACCGGGGTAATGGTGTTAAGGGCTGAGAGATGATGCAGTTTCATTTATTAGTTTCATTATTTTCATCTTAGCCCTTCAAACATAATTTCAGAATGGTAAACAAAGTGAAGTATCACATTAATTGATTATCTAAATTCCCAAAAAACTGTTATGTATGAATTGTTACTGAGAACCTAGTCTAAATTGTCTTCAAACATCAGTGTTCCTCATATGGCAAATTAGCCCTATTCAATAAATGATATGAACTGCGATTATGAAGAAGTGTGGTTTATACCTGTATATTTTGACTTGCGAACCTACAATGTGTGAAGTATTTATTTTTTAAATGTAATTTTACAATAAATTTCTATATTGATTGATTCACTATTTTCCAGGGGAATTCAAACAATGCAGCCACCATGGACATATCGGCCGGTTATGTTGGACTTGATGGTTACAACCTCAGATTAGCTGCAGGCCTGACCTTCGTAGCAACGTATGCTGGACCTCTTCTCTGGTTAAACAGGCTCGCTATCTACATCACTTACAGCTATAGAGATCCGTAAGTAAATTTATTCCCCTTTAACTAGTCATTCTCCAATTTCATGAGTTTGTTGAAAATGTGAATGTGAATACTGAAAGAAAATGGAAAGAAATGAACGGATATGTCCTCATAAATAGACATCGTTCATGAATACTTATGGAATTAGGAAAATATATAGTGCACCTGTGTAAGTGCAACGTTTTGCTGATCGACAACAAGCTTCATCTGGCAACCCTTTCATGGAAGAATTATAAGAACTCTTTGGGCTTTATAACAAAGAAAATTCTTGATTATAACTCATTTTGAATGTTTAAGATTATTGTAATAGTGTTTAATGTGCATCAGTTTTTGTGTATAATTATAATATGTTTAAGATTTATGTGTGTTTTTAATGTATATATGACTATTATTGTTATTGTACCAATGTCCCTCCGTTTCCTTTCAGGTCATCCAGTGCAGTGGAGGAATCTTGCTACACGCTAGCCCTGAGCCGAGCCCTCCCCGTAGCGGCCTACACCATGCTAGCGACGCTGCAAAGATATCACCTATTCGTATGGAGCGTATTCTCACCGAAGCTACTGTACGATGGTGTGCATACTAGCCTCATATGTGGGGTAATTCTACTGTCCCAGGTACATTTTGTGTTCCGCGGATTGCTGGAAAGTTTGGGCTTCTTACGGAGAAACAGATTCAAAGATGATTTGCACTCGAGGTGATATTTATCGACTACATGTTATTATCCCTCCTTCACTCTGCACGTTTTATATGTATATGGTTCCAGGTTTAGTTGTGTTACTTGTCATTTACGCCTTGATAACAGATCTGCTAGGCCCGAAAAACTTGGTGCCCAAAGGCCCTAGCCATAATGATGAAAGTGTAGTTTGCTTGAAAATGTTGATACATGATATGGTTGCATTTAATATGGAATTATAATTTGCACTGTACTAGGCGATGTTTCAACAACAATTTCCTCAATTTGAATTTAATCATGTATCATATTACAATGAGTATGTGAGATAAACAATGCTGCGCTGCATTCCTGATTTGAATTTAATTATGATTTTAATTTGTCTTTCATTTTGCAAATCTCACACTTATTTATTTCCAACAGATAATTTAGTATCTGTATTTGACATATTTTGTTTATGACCATTGTAATAGAATGAAATTTAAATACTATAATATTCTATCTTATGAAATGAATTTACACCTCAATACGATTATTTGTTCCTATATATTAATTTATTTCAGAATAATGCGTGGATTAATTTAAACAAATATGGTTTCCTTAAGCTCTACGTGATGCGTATATAAACCATTTTCCTCAGTTATTCTTGCAATAAAAAGACCATAGGGTTCATTAAAGGGACTTAGTAACATTTTCCAAATCCTCAAAATAAATTTTCATTCTAGCCGTTCCCTCATACCTTGTTGTATTCGTATAACAATAAAATCATGGGACAGGTTTTTCAAATTTCCCTTTCGTTACAAAGATATGTACGATCAAAGTATTCAGATAAGAAAAACTCCGGGCGAGTTTTTCTTCTGTGTACAAAGTGAGTGCAGTGAGTTATTGAATATCACTTTGCATTTTCACTCATTACTTGGCCATGCAATGTCCAATTGACTTGAAATTTTCACACAATACCCTGTGGACATATGAGATAACAATAATATACATTGCATCAACCATTCATCACTTTTTGCACATGTCAACAAAGTTACTAGATCCCTTTTACTTTTGTGCCCCAAAACTCTATCCATGATAATGAAAATGTTGTGTGTTCTTAAACCTCTTGTTCACAATATTACTTCCAAACATTCCATCATTACAAGGGAAACAAATGAACCTATACAGATATATCACACATATTTTGGATAATCGTTCATATGTTGTGTGTTCTTAAAACTCTTGTTCACAATTACTTCCAAACATTCCATCATTACAAGGGAACAAATAAATGAATAAATCTATACAGATACATCACATATTTTTTGGCCAATTTATTTCTTGGCATATCTTCGGTTGAAAAAGAGAAGGGTCCAAGTCACTTTTTGTATTCAAGAGAAAATCATGTTTAAAATTTGAGAGCTATGCACAAACAAATGTAGCTCTCTCTTGTATTATTTTGTTTAATGTTCCCCAAATTAGACAGTTATTATCTGAAAAGCAGTTTTGCATCACGTAGAGGCGGCTTCGGCCTACAAGATGGTATGCTTAACTCAATTTTGCCAAAAATCAACTTAACGCCCTTCTCACCCGACAATATGTAAAAGATTCCTTGTCCTCAAAATAATTGTCTTTGATTCCCTTGTATACATGTACTTACAAATGCATCAGTGGCCCTTTTCATGTGTTTTGGGAATATTTGCTGACTGTACACCGGATCATATATGTGACCGGCTTTAGCAAAACCCTGCACTTGTCGGTAATTCATGTTTTGAAGAAATTGGCATTTTAGTTCACATAATGTGTGTAAAAGACTTATGTTTGTAAAATTAAAACAATCATATCTTTGCCAATTATTGACCAATTTGTTAGAAAAGGGCATCAAATGAAAGCTTGTGATGAGGCCTTTCTAATTGTATGAACATCTACATTTTTATTTTTACTGACAAGTGCAGGGTTTTGCTATAGCCGGTCACATATATTTATTTGATTCCCTGAAAGACATGACATTATAGGTGTCTTTTATTGTCTTTTCTTCCCTTGTATACATTGGGAATATTTGCTTTACACCTGATCATATATTTATTTATTTGATTCCACCTATAATGTCATGTCTTTCGCTTTTGAATGTACATGTACTTCACATTTAAGTATGGTGGTGACCCAAAATGCCTGATCTATTATTTGACTTTTTAGCCGATTTGTTTTGGCTTTAAAAATTCTATGTCCTTAAAATTATTTGTATTTTATTCATTGATTTGATTCAAATGTTCATGTCTTTCGCTTTTGCTCTTTGTTATTTTGCTTTTTAGGCAATTTTTTTTGCATAGAAGATTCACTATTCTCAACTGAGCTATGTAAATTTGTCAAAACTGTTATTTATGTGTTACAAGACTGTATTCCAATTTTCCTTTTCCCAATTTGTCTCATGTACATGTTATCATAATTGCAGGTTCACATACATTTTTGAGTATTATTTTACTTATTCAATAAGTCCAATTATGCACATCATTTCAGATTTTTTTTTTCAATTTTAATGGCTATTTGTCTTTCTTAATGTCATAGCTGATAGCATATTCAATATTTATCTCAATTTGAGATTTATTGTCCATGGCCATTGCAATATTATACAATGTAATGTAATTATCATTTATTGACTATAAAAAATACACTAAAATGTTTTTTCTTTATTATTATATATTCATTTATTTCAGAATAATGTTTGCTCTATCTAATATATATATGGTACCTTTAAGGTGGTGAAATAAACATTAAAACAAACAAGTATTATATTGTCTCTTCTATCATTCAAAAGGAATACGTTTCAATATGCTTTTTCCCCACAAAACCCCAGGAAGGAAAATTTGATGTTTCCCCCATTGATAATTCCAGTTAAATACAATCAAATACAAACTACAGTGAAACCTCATTATAATGAGCACCTTTTGCCCACTGAATTTACTTTGTTATATCAGATATCTTGTATCAAGGCTAAACAAACTAGATGGATCTTCGATTGCGCGCAATCGAAAATTATGCCTCCGCTATCACGCGATTTTAATATCAAGTCCAAATTAACATGCACTGATTTAATTTTTAAAAATATTTTTCATATATTTTGAGTCCTGTGACCTTGACCATATGACCCCAATCTTTGATGGCTCCCTAAAAAACATTCAGGTACCAAGTTTGATTGAAATCTGACATTTAGTTCTTGAGATTTTGGCATTACAAGCTTTTTTGCATGTATAATGTGTCCCGTGACCTTGACCTCAACCTCATGACCCCAACATTTTATGGCTACGTTGACTCTTTATGATACATTCAGGTACCGAGTTTGATTGAAATCTGACATTCAGTTCTTGAAATTTTGCCATTACAAGCCATTTTCGCATACATATCGAGTCCTGTGACCTTGACCTTTGACCTCATGACCCCCCAAATCTAATCAGATCAGTGGCCCCCCGATATGTACACTCATACCAAGTTTGAAATTGATACGTCAACCGGTTCTTGAGATATCGCAAGAACGAGGCATTTTTGTATATATTGAGTCATGTGACCTTGACCTTTGACCTCATGACCCCTAAAATCTAATCAGATCATTGTCACCCCAATATGTACACTCATCCCAAGTTTGAAATTGATTCGTCAACTGGTTCTTGAGATATCGCGAGAACGAAAACGGGACGTACGGACGGACGGACGGACGGACAACCCAAAAACATAATGCCTCCGGCCACTTCGTTGGCGGAGGCATACAAAATACAAAAACATAGAACTGGGAGTGGGACCTGTGAAATTGCCTCACTATATCGGGTACCTCATTATAACATAGGAGAGTCACACCCTATGCACGCAAAAGAACCTAATTCACTTCGTAAAAGAGTAGGGTGAAAACCTGGAGTAATTAATAATACAGCTTCACATTTCAATGGCGGGCTATGACTTGATAGGAAGGAAGTAGCTTGTTATAAAGAGGTTTCACATTTTATATAAGAGTCAGAGGACTTTAAAAATGTATACCACCACCCTACATTATGTGAAAGTGACACATTTTTCTAGCTTTTTTAGTTAATTTTGATCACCATTTGTGACCTTTTACCACAAAACAACCAATCAGGAAACATTATTGTGCCGATTTTTACATGACATTAAAGTAGAAGTCATTACTTTTAAAATGGTATATAATTTGTCATATTTACACTAAGCGAACCCTCTCAAAATGAGCGACAAGGATTTTAATGTTGCCAAAGCATGGTATGTATGCACTATGCAGGAACGACTGGAGAGCGCGACTATCACAGAGAATTGTTCTGCCTGACGCCTTTTCTCTAGTGGGTTGCTCTGAAGAATTCCTCTACCCTATAGGTAGCGACCAATCAGGAAGCGGGTTCATCACGTACCTCATGCATTATGCATCATTCCCCCGACGCGACACACACATTGAAGTATATCACATGGTGGTATACTTCATTAAATCGAGCCTATGAATATTCATGAGCCAACTGCGGCTAAGTAGTTGAGAAAAAGCTGAGTTGAGAAAAAGCTGAGTTGATATCAGCGGTGTGAATAAATTCTTTTGCTAAAGGACACAAATGTTTGAACGTCGATAGGAATCATAAATCAGTCTACCGTCAGTCACATTGTGCCGGATCTCCACAAAGTTGACATCATTCACCCAATATGGGCTCAAATCAATGTCGAACTTGATGGTCACACAGTTGTACGCCGACACCAGCTTCTTTATAATGTATGAATGTGGTGTTGAATTACTCTTGCTAGAAACCTGAGCTAAGTCTTTGTAGTTGCAACATGGAGTAGTCCTCACTGAACATGTGATCCTCACTCGTCCCATGGGCTCATGTCAGTGTCGATGGCTACACAGTTGTAGGCAGCATACCCCAGCTTCAAGAATAAGCCATAATTAATTATTCTTCCTACAACAGCATGTGTCGTATGACTTTAGTTCACTTAGTTGATCAATTAAGGTCTTTGTAGTTACAACATGGTGTTGTCCTCACTGATCATGTGACTGTCACTGATCATGTGACCCTTGGCCTCACTCGTCCCATGGGCTCATGTCAGTGTCGATGGCCACACAGTTGTAGGCAGCATACCTCAGCTTCTCTTCCGTGAGTTTGGCACTGGGAGGGGAAGAAAAGAAAGAATATTACGGTGTCACCTCGTTATAAAGGGCTCTGATGTAACAAAACACTCTTATACAATCTAACAAGGTAATTAACATTTTATCAAGGTCTGATATAACAAGGTAATTGTCATGATCCCAAGCTCCATGTTACAACGAGCATGTGCCGCCGCCCCCCGCCCCCCCCCCCCCCCCCCCCCCACTAATTTGACAAAAAACAATATTTACAAAAAAGGAGGAAAATCTTTGCAAAAATAAAGAAATACATAAGGTGTGCCCCCACCCCACACTTAACAGTCCAACCATGCTATGCCACGGACAAAATCCTCATAATATGACAAGGTTATTTTGTTGGTCCAAGCTCAGGGATAGTTGAGTATTGGTCAAACTTAACTTTAGTATTAAACCAAAACCTGCACCATTACGGTACAAAGTTATAGTTATAACTTCCCCATGCTCGAAAAGTATACACAATTACAAACGACTAAGTAAAACCCCTGTTATCATTTTTAAAATGCCGTTACAACTCAAGAGGGCGCTATTTAACCAAAATCATTGGTTTTAGCCTTTTTTCATACAAAATTGTGCATTTAATGTTTGTTTAAATAATGATTCAATAGAGATATCATCAATGACTTTTTAAAAACCTATTCTGATTTTTTTCAAAGTAGTCATCAAGCATTTTTTGAAAATTTTCTAAAAAGTCTAAATATCGCCCGGTGATTACCGGTGAAGATCATTTTGAATAACAATATATTTATGGATATTTCAGCCGTTTCTGAACCGATTTTGATCAAATAAAGTTTATTCTGTCATTAAAATTGTATGTTCTTTCGAATTTGACAGTCAGTTTTTCATTATCTCACAAAAAAATATCGGGGGCACTTCGGGAAATACCAATACTCAACACTACCTTTAATATATTCTTTTGTTTGTAACCAGGCATGACAATATACCCGTTATTAAAAGGTAACTTTCATTATACACAAATTAATAATAAGAGGTAATAGGTTTGATTTATATAGCGCCTAATATGATACCAAATCATCTCCAAGTGCTTTACACTATTACCCCGGTCATAGGATTCAAAGCAACCCAGCACACATTATGTGCATAATTTCCACTCCCTGGGGAGCATTCCTTCCAAGAGGCTCATAGCCAATGGGTTAACCCATTCGCTACGAGTCTATGAAATCCCCATAGACGTTGTACACAACCCACTTGGTTCCCGTGGTCAAGGGGTTAACTTTACCTTGAGTAGACGGGCAAGAAGAGAGTGTTGGAGCAGGTGGATGATTCAGGCAGTGTATCGACCTTCTCCCTGCAATCAGGAAATACACAAATGTATGAAACTTAGTAACATTGTCCAAATTCTCAAAATCCAATTGGAATTCTAGCGGTTCCCTCATACCTTGTTGTATTTGTATCAACAATAAAAGCATGGGACAGGTTTTGTTTTTTCAGATTTCCCTTTCGTTAAAAAGATATTTACGATTGAAGTTTTCAGATGTTAAATTATCCACTGGATCGTCAAAACCGTGTAAAAGTGAGTGCAATGAGTTAGTGAATATCACTTTGCATTTTTGCTCATTACTCGGCCATATAACGTCCATTTAACTTGAAATTTTCACACAACACCCAGTGGACATGTGAGATAACAACAATATACATTGTATCAACCATTCATCAATTTTTGCACATGTCGACAAAGTTACTAGATCACTTTAAATCAATTTGTGAACTAGTTATGTGAATAACTATAAGATTATGGAATATCATTGCACATTCAATCGTGTAAGCATAGATAGTAATAAATGTATTGTATTTATAGCTTATTCACAAGGTTTGTATCCTCTGACAATATTTTGCACCTTTATATTTAATTAAAGTGATACCTGTAAAGTGTCAGATATTGCACAAAATGACATTTGAGACTTCAATCCTATATCAATATCATTGTAAAATACAATTGAAAGATTTGTGAAAGTTTGAAAGAAAACGAACACTGTTTATCTAGTGAAAAAAACGAATATTGAGTTCATATTTTATCACCGAATACTGATGGTCTGCCATACATTTGTCGCAGTAAATAATGATCCGTTTGAGATATTCGCACCCGTGTATGTTTACAGACGTAGTACAGAATTCATGGAATTTGCACTCGCTCGGCTCAAAGTTCAATCTCCGGAATGTTCTCACGCGTGCTGCATGCGGACGTGTTCAGCTAGGACAATTGTACTTTTTATCAAAAGCGTTGATCAACGCTTTTGAAATAATGATTTTCAATGATAATTATCTTCATACCAAAGGGACATTTGAAAATGCCGGCGAATACGGTACTCCATTTTTTCCAACTCAAATTATAGAACTATATTCCATCTGTTGAGAGTCTACAGAAGCCTAAACTTAGAAATGTCAAAGACCTCTAGCTTCATACAATATTTGTTCTACTTTTCTAGTTTTCTACTTACGCTCTATCAGGGCAGATGTAGAGTGGGGCTGGTAGACGTCTCCTCCCTGTCACAAACCTCAGAAATCGACTCCGGTCCTCTGTGGAAAAAAAAAAAATATATATATATAATATATTCTATGTATATGGCGTCTAGTAATATTAAGAATCATCTCCAAGTGCTTTACAAAAGCAAAAATACTTCTCTCCAAAATGCTTAAAACAATGAATAAACACAATCATTAAAAACCATCTCAATATTCAGATGTGCAGCGCAAATATATATTTCTTTATTTAATCCTTATTTATTACTAATATTCTCTTTTTAATTATATTTTACACATGAAATACACCAATACAAAACTAATAGATAGTACTGTTTAACAATATATTATTTCTCACCATGAGTGAAGTTGGTGAGAGCCTCCCATAGGTACTTGATCCTGGTGTCATTCTCTTCTATGTCTTCACAGAATGCTGGGGAGGAAAGGAAGAAAAGTTTGGCTCAAAATGTTAACAATTTCAAAAAAACATGATGGGTTTTAAACAGCAGACCACCACCTACTCTGCCTGTCATTCTCACATCTCCATGATCAAATCCCTCTGTGCCATCCCCAGATATAAGTCTTAAATATTTATTGTAGGACTATCAATACCTCTGTAAAAGTTCACAGTTGTTTTTTTCTTACAGTGTGCAGTACCAGTAATTTTACAGTCAATATATAATATGTACCACAAATTAAAGTGATTATGGGTAATCAATTGTTGGAGATTTACACAAACCTGTTCAAATAGTAGCAGCCTTTTATATTCTTTTTTGTTTTGTTTTACCATGATAATATAATAAAAGTAACTGCCATGGTCCCAAGGACCTCGTTATTAAGAGGTTCCACTGTAGAAGCTTTGTCACAATTTTGTTTTGTATGATACTCGCTGGTTTTCTTGAGGTTCTCAAGTCTTGTATAACATTGTTTTTTGTTAAGGTACTCTTTGGTAATAATAGGTTCTCTCAATTGTGTTAATATGGTACTCACTGGTTTTCTTGAGATCCTCTACAGTGATGATAGGATCTCCACAGATCTTCCGTTCCAGTTCTTGCCATGTCAGGAGATCGACTACAGCCTGGGGAACCACCTTCAGTAGCCCCTGCCGTAGGGCGTCCACCTTATCATAACAATTACATAGTAAGTTAGAAACAATGAAATAATAATAATGATAATAATAACAATGACAATAATAATAGTAACAATAAAAGCAATTATAACAATTAAGATCTTAGCCAAAGATTTTCCTTTCCAGTTCTTGCCATGTCAACAGATCGACAACAGCCTGGGGAACCACCTTCAGTAAAACCCTGACGAAGGGCGTCCACCTAATCATAACAATTACATAGTAAGTTAGAAACAATGAAATAATAATAATGATAATAATAACAATGACAATAATAATAATAACAATAAAAGCAATTATAACAATTGAGATCTGAGCCGAAGATTATCCTTTCCAGTTCTTATCATGTCAACAGATCGACTACAGCCTGTGGAACCACCTTCAGTAGCCCCTGTCGTAGGGCGTCCACCTTATCATAACAATTACATAGTAAGTTAGAAACAAAGAAATAATCATAATATTGAATAATAACAATTTTAACAGGGATAACAATTAGGATCTCCACAGATTATCCTTTCCAGTTCTTATCATGTCAACAGATCGACTACAGCCTGTGGAACCACCTTCAGTAGCCCCTGCCGTAGGGCGTCCACCTAATCATAACAATTACATAGTCAATTAGAAACAATGAAATAATAATAATATTGAATAATAACAATTTTAACAGGGATAACAATTAGGATCTCCACAGATTATCGTTCCAGTTCTTGCCATGTTTACAGCTCGACTACAGCCTGTGGAAACACCTTCAGTAGCCCCTGCTGTAGCAAAGCAAACTTGACAATTTCTGAAATGTTAATTGCCCAACATCAACTTTTTCTTGCTATGGGCAAGCAGGCAAGTGTTAGTGTCGAGCCATGATTAAATAATCATGATGCATTGGAGGGATGTCAATATGCATGAATTTCTTATCAAGGGGGGGGGGGGCAGTGGTATTTGATGGGGAATGAGACAATAAGTCATCTCCAAAGAATAAAATCTTTCCTTCATAAATTTGCCACCTATGATATATTGCTTTTATTTTTGTATGCAGGATAATACACTTCAGTTGATGAATTCTACAGAAAGTTTCTTTGACCCAGGACTGGTCCTGAAAGATGAATGATGCATGTTATACCAAAATCTATTCATTCACAATGGGTTAGTTCCATTTTAAAGCATGCCAGGAGATAATAGAGATCAGCACTCAAAACACGGAGAGAATGAAAGAAGTACCTGTTGTGCGCATTCAGCCATCCTAGTCTCCTTCACCAGCCTGCAGTATTCGTGTCTGTCTTCGTACTGCACTGGCATGTCCACGCATCCTTCCTTGATGGTGACAGAGGTGTGGTCGCTAAGACTAATGGTGTAGGTCAGCTCCCCGCTGAAGCTGCCTTCAAACGTGTCTCTGTCCATGGTCTCTAACTGCTCAATCATCTTCACCTGAGTGGAGGGAAAAGGGTCAAAGGTCATTTTAAAATAATAAAGTTAAATTAACATTTATCTAATAAAATGCTATTTGTGCAAGTATCGTCGCACTCAACATTGTTTTTACCTTGATCGACGGACACACTCTCGATCATTCCTCGGCAGGATGTGTACTTTTTCTACTTCACTTGTATGCAGGCGCGCCGATTCCATCCGAAAACACAATGCATTGGGGGGGGGGGGGGGGGGTGGGGCAGAGCATTGTTCACAAACAATGCTCGCTCCCCCCAATGCATTGTGTTTTCCGAACGAATCAGCGCCTCTGCTTGTATGTACATGTATTCTAGTCAGTTGCCTGTTGCTGGCAACTGAAGCTGTCACCACAACCACCAACATCAACACTATCATCATCTTAATCACCACCACCACTGCCATCATCACAATTATTAACATTGCTTTATCATCATCTTTAATGATTTAGTTGTCATCTTGGCCACTTCCATCATCATCACCACCAACATCATCATGAGTACCCACCTCTGCAGCATCTACTGTCTTGTAGTCCCTGGACCACGTGACATGTTCATGACCCAACTGCTTCCAAATGAACGCTGGCAGAGAAAGAACCTGTGAGGAAGATGATATTATCAAGATTTAGTGGAGTGTTCTTGAGGCATATTAACAGAATGGTTATCATCAAAGCTACTCTTTACTACTCATTACTCTTTCATATCACGCAAATGAAATATGACAATACTAATACCAGTTTGCTAATATTAAAGTATCATAGTATTATTTCCTTAGGAGCAAATAATGGTAATACAATCACCCATCAACATCTATTATAATTTTACAAACTGACCACTTTCATACTTAAACTCATAGGCCATTTTGTTCATCAATTTGATATATCCACAGTGCAATCTAATATCGAGATACTAACAATTATTTTTATTCCTAAATTCATACCACTTTTGGCACTAACATTTATCTCATAAAAGCTAGGATAAAACAAAAACTTTTGAAACAGCAAACACTAATTAACATCCAACCATCCTATCCTTAATGTGAGCTCACAAACCAGAATTTTTTTTAAAATGTATTTTTGAAATGTAATTATTTTAAATTGGGTCTTCATTCAAAGATAAACAAGTTGTATAAAAGTGGCATAAACTTACGAGATGCTCTCTGCTCCTGAGACACGCCCCCATCAACATGCCGATCCACTCAAACTTGGCAAACTGTTTACAGGAGGGGTTCGGAAGGTACACATCCCGATTGATGTTGGAATCGTCATTGTTCTGTAATACAACACATGGAAACAATAACTACTTTGCGAAAAACAATGAGAGAAACACAATAGAGAGATACAAAATCGAAATACATATACTAATTCAGATGGCCCTTTATATCCATTCAAACTTGGCAAACTGTTTACAGGAGGGGTTCGGAAGGTACACATCCCGATTGATGTTGGTATCATCGATGTTCTGCAAATAAATACACACATTGTGAACTACTCAAACAGCTGCATTTTGATGTAAGTTAAAGGGATAGTTGAGTTCTGGTAAAGAGAGTACAGTTTTGGTAAAACTGAATTTTAGTAACAAAAACCTGCACCATTACATTACAAACTGATAGTTACATTATAACTCCACCATGCTCAAAAGGAAATTTAAAAATACAAATGACTAAGTAAAAAGACCGTTATCATTCAAAACGAGCCGTTAAAACTCAAGAGGGCGCTCTCTGAACCCTCATCAGTTTCAACCATTAAAAAAAACATTGTGCATGTGATGTTGTGTTAAAATAGTGATTGGATAGATAGATAATCAACATCTATTTTATAAACCAGTTTTGTAAATTTTTGAAAAGAGGAAGCATTTTAACAATTGGCTGGTTCAAAATTATTGAATAATTGTGGGGCCCCACAATTATTACAAATGGTTATGTTTATGGATATTTCGGCCATTACTGAACCGATTTTGATCAAATAAAGTTTATTCTGTCATTAAAATTGTTTGCTCTTTCGAATTTGACACTCAGTTTTTCATTATCTCACAAAAACATTATTTTGTGTCGCGCCCTCTATACCAAAACTCAACTATCCCTTTAAGTCTAATAAAACAAGTGCACATTTTTTTTTTGCTTCAGAAGTTTCTTTTATAAACCAATGAGGAAGACAACAGTGCAAACTGAGGTCTACTCACGGTAAACATAGGCTGTCATAAGCTTTTGTGGAGACTTTCTCTAACTTACAGGCTAAAATAATTAATTATTGCCATAAAGAATAATTCCCAAATAATCGCATCAAATAAAAAAACCTGGATTTGTATTTATCTGTTTCTTCTGACAAATCTTAGCCAAAAGTTTCATTTTTTGATATTGTACAATTTCTTAGTAGGCATTCACATAACAAATCTTAAGCAAATTTTACCAATTGGAACAAATTCAAAGGGGTACTAACTGACCTGGTTCGGTGACCTGATGAAGAATGGTAGTGGGATGGGGTCATCGCTCCCTGTGGGGCACAACTCCTCAGCTAGGTCAGCTAAGCTGTCTCTGAAACCACCCCCTAGTAAGAATAAAGTTAATACATTAAAATAACAGCCAGTTATCATGCAATGGCATGTACCTCAATTTAATTTTCAGTCCAATTACAGTTCTTCAATCCCTATACAAAACATTAAAATCAGTTCAAACTGATCAATACATACAAATAAACAAAAACTAGTAACCCATATCAACTAGACAATCACTGAAACTATCAGGATTTAAATAAGTATCCATATATTGATCATTTATGCCTCCTGAAAGAAACTTGAACTCCAACCCTTGGTCATACTGCTGTGGCCACCTGCAGTTTAGAGCTTTCACAAACTTGTCCTTTGGGTTTCAAACCCTTGTACATCTGAGCACAGATTCTTGGGCATTCTTGGACAAAGATTGTTATTTATTTAGCATTCATCAATCATTATAGATGGGACTGGGCTGGTATACCTTGGTCAATGATGCCTTCTGATAGGAACTTGCACTCCCACCACTGGTCATACTGCTGCGGCCACCTGAAGTCCAGAGCTTTCTCAATCTTGTCCTTCGGTTTCAGTCCTTCGTACATCTGAGAGAAGATTGCGTTCTTGGTAGAGGGATCCTTAGCAGGGTCGACTCTGTGGTCGGCTGCGCTGCGTCTGTTGATGTACAGTCTCGGCATGCGAGAAGGTCTCCTGAAGACAAAACCAAACATAAAAATCTTGTAATTCATCCAACAAAGACATTAAAATCTTTCGGTATCATTTCCATGAACGCTATTAGTTCCCTATGAGGGCCTATTAAGTGATAAGTTGCACTTTGTTTTGTTGATGTTGTTTATTCCCTTTGTTGATATATAGCCCTGCTTTGTGTGATGATCTCCTGTATTTCACAACAATATCAGCATTCTGCGGTCTGCAGCACTGTGTCTGCTGTTGTACAGCCTTGAAATGCATGATGGTCTCCTGAAAAATCAAACACATCAAAATGTCTAATTCATCTAATAAGAACATAACATTTTAATATGGTGTTGTCAATTAATGGTAGCAACCATGATGGTAATTATTTAAACTTGGTGAATCTGGATGGCTAGAAAATGGTATACGTGTACCATAATGTTAGCCATGCCTCATGACAAAATACCAAAGCCATCTGTTATTTGTGTATGGATGATAATCATGGTGCGCAAGGGTCGGATTAATTATCCCAACTTGAAATGGTCGTCACAGAGTCTGTCCTTTATTGCAGCTTGGAATAAAGACCCTGTCTCTGTACCAAACTGCTCAATCATCGTTCATATCTTTAACACTGAACCTGTCCTGTTTAGTTCATTCTGAATTTTTGAACAAGAGCCGGCACAATTTGAAATGGGTAAGGCGAGATACTGACCCTGTCTCCGATTGGCTGAGGAAGTGGTGAATGAGTCCATTTCTCTTCTTGGACAGAGGCAGGAACTGGCGGACGACCTCCAGAGAGCTGAACGATCCTACAGAGTACTCCCATGCTGGAACTATGAAGTGGATCACACTGTCCAGTAATCTGATGAACCTGGATGTAAAAGAAATATATTTTAATATTGATTTTAATATTGGATTGCAGAATTTGTTTTAAAATAAGGTCATCATCATCATCATCATCATCATCATCATCATCATCATCATCATCATCATCATCATCATCATCATCATCATCATCATCATCTGCATCATCATCACCATCACCATCACCATCACCATCACCATCACCATCACCATCACCATCACCATCACCATCACCATCACCATCACCATCATCATCATCATTATCATCATCATCATCATCATCATCATCATCATCATAATAATAATGAAGTATTTATATGCCACAATCCATCTAGTAAATGGAAACTGATAATAGTCAGTCTATGCTTCTAAATAATTATGATTACATTCAATATTAGATTCCTCTAAATTCACAGTTTGTTTGCTTACCTTTGGAGAACCTGGGCCCTGTGGTAGAGTTGCTCCTTCTCAACATGTTCAAGTCTTGGATATCTGGAAAGGGGCAAGGAAAATACAAGATTGAATCTAAGTCAAAGCACTTGAATAAATTCAATGTGTGTAAAGGTACATTATGAATGACTTCATGTAATTTGACAATCATACCTTCTTATTTGCTCTAAACAGTAGTGAATTCTTTTTTCTTTTTTTTTTCAGCTTCTACGCACTTCCTTGTGATCTTCACCAGGCCAATCATGATGACAATTTTTCTTTAATCTTTCACAACAGAGGGCATGTCAAGGTCAAGATCAAAGTCATAACTTCAAATTTTGAGATCAAGAAAAGGCAGCCAGATAGCACTAATGTCAAACAGATCAATGTTGATTGGATGACAGTAAATACTAATCAATGGGCTAGTGAAATTTCACAGGCATGAAGTAGTTTCACTGGTTATTGATCATCTCTGTCTTTTTAGCCCGGACTAAAATTGTGCCACTGATGAGAATTCTGGCTTTCAAGTTTATAAAGCATAGCCTACCTGACTAGTTCTTTCTTGTCAAACAGGTCAATGTTGAGTCCCAGATCTCTCTCCTTCAGGGACTTGATCTTGATGGCATGGATCCTGGTATCTACACCATCATCTGATACATAAAGAGAACATTAATGCAAAATAATAACATTATTATATCACCATGACAAGAAAAGGCCTTGA
This sequence comes from Echinarachnius parma, assembly GCA_037951105.1. Taxonomy (NCBI): domain Eukaryota; kingdom Metazoa; phylum Echinodermata; class Echinoidea; order Clypeasteroida; family Echinarachniidae; genus Echinarachnius; species Echinarachnius parma. The sequence continues at coordinate 377,957 of JBAMJV010000173.1, forward strand.
TGAGTTTTCACATGTCGAATAATGCACTGACTTATTTCATTATTTCATGGTGATTTAAGCACAAATAAGCAACGGTACCATCATGGCAACAATAATAACTTGGGAAATCATTCTATGCATTGTAAATTTGAATATAGGATTTCAACAGAAGATCCAATGTTCATACATATCTTCATAACAACATATCTTGTTAAATAATCAACTACATAGCGAGTCTTAGGCATATCTGCCTAGAATGGAGAAGGAAAGTTTAAACACACAGAGCTACCAGAGGACTAGCCCACTTCTGTAGCTTTTACTTCTTATAATAGATGTGTTGTCGAGGGCTACAGAAACAAAGATAAGTGCTGCCCTCTATACGTATGCCTACTGACACAGGAAGGACCAAAACCTTTTAGCAAAACTCACCCTTGCACGCCTTTATCCTGATTTCTATGGTGGAGTAGAATTGCTTCATGTCTTCTAGGATGCAGATATCACCGGAAAATGTCCTGCAAGGAAAACAGGGGAAAATGTGTTTCTCATCATGGCCATTCTCTATGTACTACAGTGAAAAACAATATACAGGGGCTCGGGGCAAATTCGCCCCCGAAATGCCCAAAAGAGCCCCTGAAATTTGCATAGAGTTCAATGCAACAAAATTTTGGAGTGTCATTTTCATGCAGGCAAGCTTGAAAAGTAGCCCCCGAAAAATAAATTTCATTTGAGTCATAGCATAATACAATAATAATGAATGTTGCTTAAATATTGCATTATACTGGGTTTCAATGTACCTTACATTACATGTATATCAATCCAAACAATTGTATACATATTTCATAATATAACAACACAGATCAATCTGAACAAAATGAGTAAAATTTCATTTCAAAAGGAAGGCTTATTGGTGCAAGGATGGCAAGGATCTTTTCCATAACAATTTGTTTTGTATCACTGCATAGCATGTTAAATACTTGTCATACAGTATCTATTAAAACAAATTTTCAGTTTCTTGATATTTTACTTACTGTCCTATTGTATCCATTGATTGTATGATCACTGAGTTTCACCAGACCCTCTCTCGTCTCCTGCCATTACAACCGTGCATGAGTTAGCATGTAGTTACTAACATGGTCATTCAAATATGTGATATACCATCCCTTTGAGTCTACTAATGATGCTTAGTTACTGGAACTACACTATCTTTTACAAACAAATCTTCAGTTTCTAGATGTTTTACTTACTGCTCTATTGTGTGATCACTGAGTTTCACCAGACTCTCTCTGTCTCCCGCCATCACAACCACGTGAGTTGGCATGTAGTTATCGTCATGGGCATTCACTGTGACGTACAGTTTTCTGAAAGGAAAAAAGAAACAATTATAGGTCATGTCAAACCTAACCCTTAAAGCCAGTCTCCTAGTATATTGTGGTATCATGTCATATCAGTACATACATGTATCATAGCAGAACAGAACATATCAAATCGCATTTATACCTATATAAAAATAAAATAAAATCAGCTCAAACTGAATAAAATCATTTCAAATCAAATCCAATATATAATTTCATCCTGGTAACTTGATGATACAGTAGTTCCTCTCTGCATTGCCAATATAATCCAATGTGGTAGGATCATGTCATATCAAATCATATCATATCTAATTATTTAAAACATGAGGGACACTGACCAGAAATATACAATCTAACTGAAAATGAACAAAGAAAATAGTGTTTCCCCAGGATTCAAACCAAATGACCTCTGGAATCTCTGGATTGCTAGACCAGTGCTCTACCAACTGAGCTAGAAAGCCCTTCTGATGGTTGTTCGTCCCTGAAGCCCTTATCAATGTTTGTGATGGTCAGGAGCTATTATCAACCTTGCACAAACTCCAATGATATATAAGAAATCAACTTAGGGATAGGTAATTATACTTACTTGATGATTGTACCTCTTCTCATGGCTAGCCGTATCCAATGTTGACCCGGCCTCCCATCACTCTCCCAGTATGTGGTAGGATCTCCATCAGTCAGACAGGCTGCACTCTCATCATCCTGGAATAGATAAAGGAAAGAAGACAAATCATCTTATTTGTATTCCTCTTCAGTTTTAATTTTAAACATTCATTATAACATTCCAACAAATCGAAGCTAACTTGAGTGAAGAGCATTTACTTTACTCATACAAACATGTTTTCTAAAATTATTAACATTAACTGATGATTATCCCTCGATACCAATCAATTATGGGGTGATGACTTTATTTTTCTGATTCCTTATCAAGTGAAGCTCTTACAAATATGTTTATCTACCTCCTCCTTGTCCGCCTCCTCATTTTCCTTTTTTTTTCTGTGTCTTCCTCTCCTCCTCCATCCCCTTCCTCTTTGAAGTATTATCATGTAGCATGCACTTTATAAGGTGGATACTAGGCAGTATATTCATCATCATCATCATCATCATCATCATTATCATCATCAAGTTCAGGTGGCGCTGTAGAACATTGATGTGGTCTTCACAAGAGCACACCATGTAGCTCTATATTTTGCATAAATATCGCCAGTCCAAGATATTGGTGGACGACTTGCAGTATTTCTTTCTCTACTCCTTCGGTTCTCCTAACAATCATTAATAGTTTTTAAAAGGTGACAAGTTCTCACCCAGCTTGACGAGACGTCCACAGACTCCACATACTGCTTGACGCTGCCCAGTTTCTCGTTCTCATGGTCAGTGTGTTCCCCTAGAAACCGAGCCAGCTCCTCATCGCATTCCAGACTCCAATTAGGGGGCACACACCTCAGGTCGCTGACCCCTGGGTGGTAGGGGGGTCTGATTGCTGGTAGACCCCCCACGCGAAGGCTGTACGTTACCTCAACCACCTCCTCCCAGCTGTGAGAGAGCGAAGATTACAATTAAATACATGTATATTTAGACAAATATTCACGGACAAAATTAATACAATTTCCATTTTTATTTTATTTTCATTGACCCCTGGGTGGTAGGGGGTTTGATTGCTAGTAGCCCCCCCCCCCCCCCCCCACACACACAGGGAGGCTGTTGGTAACCTCTACCACCTCCTCACAGCTGTAGAGTAGAGAGCAATGCAGAGAGAGTGTGAATATAAATACATGCAACCTAAGAAACAAGTTTTACTGGCAATAGGATTATTTTCTTTTTGTTGATCCTGGGGGGGGGGGGGGGATCCTAATAATCTTGTAATGTTTTCTTTATTGGAGGGTCACCTTGTTCTGGTTTTGGGCCACCAAATGTAGAAAAGTTCAGATTTCACTTGACCCAACAGGAAAAAAAAGTAATTTCTAGCATTAATAAACCTGTAATTCAAAATAATTATAAAGAAACTGACCAGAAATATATGTGATTAAAAATGAGCAAAGAAAATGGGATTTGTTGGAATCCCATTTTCTTTGCTCATTTTTAATTAGATTAATAAACCTGAATACATTTAGCAGATATTTATAAATTACAGGGCTGTGACTTACTCATCAATGGGTTTAGCCTTCTTCCCAAAGAGCAGCTGAGCAGTCTGGTCTGCTTTGCTTGGTTCTACAGGCTCGAGGGAGGGTGGGTCTTCTTGGCTTGCCTTGCTGTCAAACAGTAACACCCAGCATTCTACTGGATCCTGAAACATGAACAAAAGAATAACGGAAATCCCAAAGTGTTTTTGTCTGTAAATGTTTAAGTGTTCAAACAATGCGTACAAGCATTTAAAGAAAACACATTTCACAATTCAAGTTTTTTCTATATCTTGTCAAGTATTAAAACTTCAGAGACAGTTGATTTTGCCAGAGGAATTAAGATAAGATGTCTGCTTTGCTTGGTTCTATGGCAGTATAGGCTGGAGAGATATCAGGTCTTCTTTGAGAAACATTTAACTCCAAGTGAACGCTACCGCGGAGCGGTAGCGTTCAAGGTCGGGCTCATAGTGCCCCCGAATTTATGCGCTAATGTGGACAATAAGTGTGCTTAAAATTATAGATATGATACGGTACTTACCACCGTGTAGATGATACATATGTTATGCAACTATGGGGTGGATCAGAATGATGATTTTTTGCTCCATTCCGCATAAAAATGAGTGATTTATGCACCTCATCGACTTCTTTCCGTGTCGTATCGCGACTTCTGAACGACCGATGATTGCGCTTTAGTCTTCATCCAAGTCGCCCGCCGATTCGATCCAAATAGACGGCAGATCTGACGCGCGCGTTTAGTGGTCGTACGGACTTACGCGTCAGATCGATCTGTCGTTTACTTGGAATCGGCGGGCGACTTGAATGAAGACTATAGCGCAATCATCGGTCGTTCAGGGCAAAAAATGTAATTACCATCATGGCCATTCACTATGTGCTAACCCTTTTCTTTAAAGCCAAATAACAGTACTGGGAAACGACCCACCCACAAAAAATACGCTTTTTTTCACCAACCATGTGAAAGAATATATCATAACTTATCTGTTAATGTAAAGATTTGGCCACAAACTGCGTTGAAATTGAATATTTGAGCAATAAAATGTTCAAAATCAAAACTGTCAGTAGCTGACACATTTAAACCACATGTTCGCATGCAATGACTATGGTAAATGCTGCACCACGTGCGCTCCGGACGTGAATGAGCGTATAGCTATGCTGGCGTAACGGGCCGAACTGGTGGTGAATTTAGGCCCAATTGTCAGCGGCATGAATAAACATTTCAACTGATATTTCTAAGTTTAACGATACTGAGGTTTGGATTTTTCCACACAAGCCCTTTGTTATATTATTTCAACAATACTAATCAATTAGTTTGGCCAATAAAGTTATTTTCGGTAATTTTCCCAAAACTGTCATGTGGCTTTAAGATTCATAGTACAATGATGTTAAACCCTCTGAGTGTTATTCGACTCTTATCACAATACCCATAGAATCAGATCTATTGATTTGTTCTATGATGTATAATTGATAAGCGTTGAATTGTTAGTGCTCACACTTCTTAGTTCTCGGGCTCATAGTGCCCCCGAATTTATGCGCTAATGTGCACAATAAGTGTGCTTAAAATTATAGATATGATACGGTACTTACCACCGTGTAGATGATACATATGTTATGCAATTATGGGGTGGATCAGAATGATGATTTTTTGCTCCATTCCGCATAAAAATGAGTGATTTATGCACCTCATCGACTTCTTTCCGTGTCGTATCGCGACTTCTGAACGACCGATGATTGCGCTTTAGTCTTCATCCAAGTCGCCCGCCGATTCGATCCAAATAGACGGCAGATCTGACGCGCGCGTTTAGTGGTCGTACGGACTTACGCGTCAGATCGATCTGTCGTTTACTTGGAATCGGCGGGCGACTTGAATGAAGACTATAGCGCAATCATCGGTCGTTCAGAAGTCGCGATACGACACGGAAAGAAGTCGATGAGGTGCATAAATCACTCATTTTTATGTGGAATGGAGCAAAAAATCATCATTCTGATCCACCCCATAGTTGCATAACATATGTATCATCTACACGGTGGTAAGTACTGTATCATATCTATAATTTTAAGCACACTTATTGTGCACATTAGCACATAAATTTGGGGGCACTATGAGCCCGACCTTGAACGCTACCGCTCCGCGGTAGCGTTCACTTGAGTTAAGAAACATCCAGCCTTCTACTGGACCCACAAGTGTTGAGATGGTAAATGTCATTCTTCAGCTAACAGCTTTGAATTTGGTCTCTTTGCATGGTAAAGGAGCAAGGGGCAGGTGCGTCATTAACTTGGGTGAGCGCTACCGCGGAGCGGTAGCGCTCAGGGTCGGGCTCATAGTGCCCCCGATTTTTTGCGGTAATGTGCACAATAAGTGTGCTTAAAATTATAGATATGATACGGTACTTACCACCGTGTAGATGATACATATGTTATGCAACTATGGGGTGGATCAGAATGATGATTTTTCGCTCCATTCCGCATCAAAATGAGTGATTTATGCACATCATAGACTTCTCTCCGTGCCGTACCGCGACTCCGAAAAGATTGTGAACGAAAGATGATCGCTTTGCGCATGCGCTATAACTATGAATATTCATATAACATGTATCGCAGGCGCCCTAGCCTTCGATCATCTTTCGTTCACAATCTTTTCGGAGTCGCGGTACGGCACGGAGAGAAGTCTATGATGTGCATAAATCACTCATTTTGATGCGGAATGGAGCGAAAAATCATCATTCTGATCCACCCCATAGTTGCATAACATATGTATCATCTACACGGTGGTAAGTACCGTATCATATCTATAATTTTAAGCACACTTATTGTGCACATTACCGCAAAAAATCGGGGGCACTATGAGCCCGACCCTGAGCGCTACCGCTCCGCGGTAGCGCTCACCTGAGTTAGTGCGTCATACAAATGACACCATCCATCCATCCATATCATCATCATCATCATCATCATCATCATCATCATCATCATCATCATCATCATCATCATCATCATCATCATCATCATCATCATCATCATCATCATCATCATCATCATCGCGTCGTCATCATCAACATCATTTTCTTCTTGCTGCATAATTGATATTCATGATCGACATAATAATTATTGTCCATTTTCTGTTACCTCTACTTTCAACCACTGTCCTTGGGAATTGCACATAGACTCCCCAGCAACATAAACCTTGTCGTCCTTGAAGCTTGCAGTTGTCGTTTTAACACATTTCGTCTGCTTGTCCGGTTTCTCATACATCCACAAATATGAAGAAGTTTGTGGCTGCGGGAATGTGAATTCTAGTCGACTTGGAACATAACACAGGGATTCTGGTAACGATTTCGCTTCTTGGAAACATCCTATACACTCTTGAAGGCATCTTATTCGGGCTAACGATGCCCTTGTTGGGGTATAAAGTGGAGAAAACATCTTCGATTTTGAGCTATTCTATCATCGTCCTGGCGCGAAAGTTTGCATATTGAACTACATGATCTTTCCTAAGGAAATACTGTAGCTCCATATATCACTGTGATGCGGTCAATAAAACCGCAGACTCGTATCATTATGAGCGTCTTGACTTCCTTGTATGTTTGACGAATCAGCGTTACTTCTGCGAGCATTCTCAAAAATCTCTTGAGAAAAATCAGGTTTTGTGTAGGATTTCATACGCAAAATGAGTAACATTTATATCCAGGAACCTCCGACGAATGGAAAGGTATGATATTGTTTAGTATTGAAGTATAATTTACTCGAATAACGATATATCTATCCTTGAAAACAAATATTGTTGCTTAGTATTGTCCCACATGCTGAAATTGACGTATGCTATGTGAACGTATGGAGTTGAATTGAGACTTGAAATTTGAATTGAGTGCGGATGTTTCATTTTGTCATTTGAATTGACTCATTAAAGGGATCTAGTAACTTTGTTGAGATGTGCAAAAACTGATGAATGGTTGATGCAATGTATACTGTTGTTATCTCATATGTCCTCAGGGTACTATTGTGTGAAAATTTCAGGTCAAATGGACAATGTATGGCCAAGACCCAAGTAATGAGCGAAAATGCAAAGTGATATTGGGTGATATTCACCAACTCACTGCATTCACTTTGTACAGGGATGAAAATCTCGCCCGGAGATTTTCTTATCTAAATACTTCAATCATACATATCTTTGTAATGAAAGGGAAATTTGAAAAACCGAAAGCTGTCCCATGATTTTATTGTTAATACGAATACAACAAGGTATAAAGGAACCGCTAGAATTACAATTTTATTTTGAGGATTTGGACAATGTTACTAAGTCCCTTTAAAGGCATATATGCGTGGGTTAATAGACGCGTGGATCCATCTTGCGCACTTTTACGCACGGTACGTAATCCCCATTGGCTCAGTTATAAGTAGCGATCGCAAACTGTCCCACTTCCGAATACCCGAGTCAAAAATGCATCAAAAATAGTCGCGTTCGGAATGTTTGTACTAGTCGAATGGAGATCTATCAGAGATGTTTACGAGCGAAAATATCACGTAACACGCTTAACCGCAACCGACTTCAAAGTGCCGCTGTTTGATGCCTAGGTGATAGCGTGAGAAATTTGTTTGCTGCATGCGATTTCATAAGAAGGCCTTTGTTCAGATATTTCGAAGCACCTCTCTCGATCGATCCAACACATATCGTGAGTTTACCTCGAGAGATTACGGTGGAGTCGAGTTGGAATTTGCTGACTACCCTTTATAACCCACGCATATATGCCTTTAAGCTTTGACTGCCATACTTTGTAAAAACATTATAACATTGTGAAATATATGTTTACCCTTAATGAAATTTAACATTACTTATCCAGTTTCAAAGTAAAGTTTAAATTGCTCTTTTTTATTAATGAAAAAGAGTAATTGTTCTGGCAACACTACGAACAATTGCGCGAACGGTTGGCTTCCGGGTTTCGAAGAGCGAGTAATGTGACGTCACTACTACGGTAGTATTGGGCCGATTTTTATGAATGAAATGGATGCGCATGCGCGACATCATCCACACACCAAATGCGAAAAAAGGCAAGCTCTATCCTACCTTCATCCAAAGTACTGCTAGAAGCTGGAGCCATCCTTGCCCTTGCCTCCAACGTTGGACTGGCAATTCCTGCGCCAGTGGCCCGGCTTGCCCTAGAGCCTCGTCTATATATAATTCCTTACCCTCACTATATCAGAGACGCTCTCCACCGTAAAGGTAACAAAATGCAGATTTTTCTCTCCAGCACCGCCCGCGTCAGTCGCCATGATATAACAAACGACCAATATACACGGGAAAATCCATCAAACGAAGAACATCTTGCAATATATCAAAACAACATGCAAATCAAAGTGCGGGTTTAAAAACGGCGCGCGATATTAAACGGCGTCTAGCTCGCTCATCGTAGAATAAGGTCAATGGCGTCTCACGCCCACGTACTCAACGTGTATAACTCCCGGGAGCGCTCAAGCATGAGCGCCTCCTCATTTACATACATTCCAACCCACTTTAGGGACCAATAGGAAATTATATAATTGTTTGTTGAACAAAGGCCAAAGCCATATTATGCAATTTATACAGACATACACAGCATCAAATTGATCAATAGTGTGAAAAACATCTAGTTTAAGGCTAGGTAGACAGGGGAATTCCCCAGTGTTTACTTGGACAATGAGGGCAGCTGACTATCAGGCTTTTTGACCAGGCAATGGAGTAAGGGGTTAATGCAGCATGCTGTTAACCCCTTGTCTTGTAGGGGTGGGTCCTACTAATGAGCGCGAACAAGTGCGAAGTACTGCGAACAAGCGCGGACAAGTGCGAAAACATTTCCCATTCGCATGCACTTGTTCGCAGTACTTAGTATTTGCTGCGCTCAATTACTAATTACTGCGAACAAAGGCAAACAGGATTTACTGTGAACAATTTGTAATTAGTAGAACCGGTAAATAGCCCTTCGTGAGGACATCATGTAGAATCTAACTTGCATCGAGCCATGGTCCAATGAAGCCCCCACCCCTGGAATATGGGGCTAACTACGGGGAAGCCCCTAGAGGCTAGGGTCTGCAGGAACTTTATCCAGCTGTTGTATTTAAAGATACTTCATGTCTTGTCTTATTATCCCTTTTCTTGTCCCTTTTACCTGTGTTTTAGCAGTTTACTTCAATTCCTTTCTCTCAACTTGTAATAAAGTGAATACATGATGACACACGCGGTACCCCGGGGTACCGAGTTGTGTAGCGCCATCTTGTGTCCACTCGAAGCATAACCGTATTGCGTTGTGCATGCAGTGCAGCGCGCGCAAGTATGCACGCTATACCCCGGTACAGCCCTAAAAAATAAATAAATAATTAAACAAAATGGCAGATATTCGTTTGGTACCCCAGGGTACCATTTATGTCATCACATGTAGTAGGTTGACACTGAGCTGTGATCCAATCCCCTTTGGCTTGCAGAAACGTGATCCGGCTGTTAGCTGTAATATAAGGATGCTGCGATAATTTATCCACCACATCACATCTATTTTTCATGTTTCTTGCATGGTAATTTAACCCTTTTCTTGCCTTGTTTTACAGGTTTTGGTGAAGACATCATGTGGAGAGCTGGACATCGAGCTGTGGTCAAAGGAGGCCCCTAAGGCCTGCAGGAACTTCATCCAGCTGTGCATGGAGGGCTACTATGATGGGACTGTCTTCCACCGCGTCATCAGGGACTTCATGGCTCAGGGTGGAGACCCGACGGGAACAGGGGAGGGAGGGGAGTCCATCTACGGACACCCATTCAAAGTAAGTACTAACACATTACTGTCAATAAATTTTGTTTTTTGCGCAACTTTGTAAAAACTGAAACAAAATAGAAGAATGTAGAGGGTTTTTTTTTTTTTGGTGGGGGGGGGATGGAATGGCTTTCCCTTGCATCATCAGCAACGTTATGGCTCAGGGTGGAGACCCGACGGGAACAGGGGCAGGAGGGGAGTCCATCTACGGACACCCATTCAAAGTAAGAAACACATTTCTGTCAAGGAAGCATGGTCTTCAATTGTATGCTTCCATGCAATTTTGTAAACAAATGAAGCAGAAAGTAGGGTTCATGTTTGATAGAACTTAACTATTAGATCTAGTGTTGTCGTTTTCGGGAGTATTTACTACCCGGGACTCGCGATAATTTTTCGGGCGAGTCCCGGGTACCCAAAATTTATCCATTTGTTTATTACACGATCGGCATGTCACGCCAGCTGGGAAAACATTCACGTTCATTCAAGTGACAAACATTGAGCGCATTTATGACAATAAATAATCTTCTTGAATGAACATGAAAGCTCTGGCGTTCAATGAGGGGACTTCCCCTTTTTTGGGGAAATCGAGTATCGATTTTTGTGCCCGGGACTCGACATTTTTTGGCGGGACCCGGGTACCCGGGACTCAGTGACAACACTAATTAGATCATAGCAATGTCTTCAACTATAAGTTTGGGTGAAACAATGTAAAATTGAAAAATATAGAAGAATAACATTTCCTAAATAAAATTATTTTTCATTGGATCATCAGGAACTTCATGGCTCAAATTACTTCTAATGACATCATCTTGATTTGGCAATCAGTGATTCACAGATTTGTAGGTTTATGAGGAGAGGTTATGTAGCCATAGCAATCCTCAGTCTAAGCTACAGATTTATTTGGCAGGTTATATTCAGAGTAAATAACAGTCAACAAAATATAATATGTATGAAAATCCTGTCCTATCAATCAAAAAAACATAATTACACATAATTTATCTTTTGTTTCTATTCCAGGATGAGTTCCACTCCAGGCTGAGGTTTGTGAGGAGAGGACTGGTTGCCATGGCAAATTCAGGTCCCCATGACAACGGGAGCCAGTTCTTTGTCACACTGGGGTCCTGTGAACATCTCAACAGCAAGCACACCATCTTTGGAAAGGTAACACTCTATCCATCTGAGCATTGGAAAGGGTACAACCGATGAGGGCCATGTTCCCAGCCCAGTATTCTTTGCTTGTTTTCATTTATTCCATTCACTTGATCCATTAATATTGGAAGTTTATCATATTAATGGTAATAGTTAGGCAGCTAAGGGCTTGAAATCATAACAATTGTGCACAAAATGAAGAAAGCATGAAATTTTCACAGTTCATTCTTATCATCATAACGTTTAATTTTCCCCGTGGAAGTTTGCTAATTATGACGTTAAGGGGCGGGAGAGGGTCTTAAAAAATGGGGGGTGCAAAGTGAATTTGTACAACATTTCATGGGTACATAAGATTTTCTTTACATGTTTATGGGAAAAAGGTAACCCGCGAGACTCATAATGTCCACTATAATTAATAGATGATTATTTTAGGGGGGAAATGGGGAAATGGGAGGGGGGGGGGGTGCAACCCCACCCCTCACATTTCTTCTATGTCGAAAGTTACACTTAGTTATATTTGCATATATTTATAATATTATTGATATACAAGTGAACTATGATGTACATTTCATGGAAGGGTTGGGTAAACGGAAGGGGGGGGGGTGGAATGGAGAAAAGGGGCCCCCGACAACACCCCCCTCCCAAGCCCTCAATTTTCTCACTCTATGTTGAAAGTGCACTCATTAACAAAAATGTGTTTTTATAGATAAGTGTATGATGACTGTGTACATGTCATGGCATGCTTAGGTAGAAGGTGGAGGGGAGGGAGGTGGTGGAGAAAAGGGGGAATACCCCCAACTCCCCCCCCCCCCCGCCCTCAGATTTTCCCTTTTTTAAGTTGTGCTCATTTTTTTTTTTTGTCCTGTAGATGATCCCATATTTCGTGTATTAGGCTTGGAGACGTTCATTGGTCCAATTTGTTTGGTTATTCATGTTATAAATGGTTTCTATAACACAATCAGTGAGGTTGCCACCTTCGCAACTTTGGGCATTTTATTTATAAGCATTATAAGATAATTAGATAATTTGCATAATTGTGAAATAAGTTCAGAGGTCAGTTTATATCTAGGAATAGTACAATAGTAATCAAAACAATAATTTCAGGGTATTTTGGGGGTAAGGATTCCATTTCCGATGCCCATCCGCATGTGCTATATGGGTAACACCCTGAATAATTTGCATATTTAATAATATTATTAATTTTCAGTGGCTACAGCCTATAATGAGCAAAAATAACACGTTATTATTTTGAAATCATATTCTAAATGTGTATTAAAGATATTTCAGATTGGTTGCCACCTTGGCAACCTCTAACAATGGATATAGTGAGCATAATTAGGCTTTTTACCTAATTTGCATATTCTCCTAAATCATGTAAATTCGTGTATATTGTAAACCCAGAAGGTAAAAATGACGAGTAACACCACTTTTCCAAGGTTTTGGGGGGCAACAAATCCATTTATGATACTCAAATCGGCGTATCACCATGGTAAACCATATAAATCCAAGATGCCCGCCTTTCGCTTTTTAAAGGAGAAATGATATTTGCCCATATTAACACATTTATTTCACAGAATGATACCCTATTTCATTGTAAGAAACCAACTTAATTTGCGATTCCAGTATTCTAGTTGTTAATTCCAATAATTTGAAAGTCAAAAAGTAATCATCTCGATGAAGCATAACCAGAATAATGAACTCGTGTATCATAACATTTGTAATTTTGGGAGCAGCCATCTTGGATTTAAGAAGGTTGCCATGGTGATATGAGGAAATAGGTATCAGAAATGGATTTCCAAAACCTTGGAAAAGTGGTTTTACTTGTCATTTTTACTTTCCGGGTTCCCAATATACTACATTTCTAAGAATATGCAAATTAGGTAAATTACCTAATTATGCTAATTATATACAATGTCAGAGGTTGCCAAGGTGGCAACCAAGTTGAAATACCTTTAATACATATTAAGAATATGATTGAAAAATAATAACTTGTAATGTTTGCTCATTAGAGGCGATAGCCACTGAAAATCAATAATATTCATAAATATGCAAATTAGGGGCAGCCATCGTTGATTTCAGGCTGTTGCCCATATAACACATGCAAATGAGCATTGGAACTGGATTGCTTGTCCCAAAATACCCTAGAATAGTTGTTTTAATTACTGTCGTATTATTCCTAGATAGATACTGACCTCTGAATTTATTTCGGAATTATGCAAATTAGCTAATTATCTTAATAATGCTTATACAAAATATTGCCCAAAGTTTTCAAGGTGGCAATCTCGCCAAATTATCTATAGAAACCATTTAGAACATGAATAACCAAAAAAAACATTGGACTAATGAAGGTCTCCAGGCATGATACATGAACAATAGGACCATCTACAGAACTAATGTAAATAATGAGCTATATGACCTTTGACCCCATGACCCCGACATCTAACAAGGCCATTGTCTCCCTACGGATCCGAGTATACTTGCAATAATCATATTCACAACAAAATATAGGAGAAGCACGAAAAATTACCCCAAAAATGGCAAAATAGGGAAGGTAAAGGTCATTGACCTCTAAAGGTCACTTGAGGTCAAATTGAGCGAACTTCCACGGGGGAAAATAATTCTCATATCCTGGAGATTATATGGTAGGACTTTCATGCTTTCTTCAAAAAGTGCACAATTCTTACCCTTAGCCGCCTAACTATAACAAAGGTATGACCAATACAATTTGTTAATTCTAGAACTCTTTTGTAGCCAAAACGTGAACAAAACAAAAACAATTTAAACAAGATTCATGGATGATCTCTTAGAATCAAAGTTAGTTTCATTTTTGGTGATTTGTTATTACTTTTTGAAAAGGAGATAGTCAAACCTGTCTATAGTGGCCACCCAAGGGAGACAAGAAATGTGGCCACTGTAGACAGGTGACCTCTATAGACAGGTTCAATTACACGTTACATGTTTTTCTCTGCAAGGGATCACTTTGAGTGGCCACTATAGGCAGGTTGGCTGCTATAGACGGGTGGCCGCTAAGACAGGTTTGACTGTACTTCAGTCTGTTTGTAAATTCAGTGATACATTGATAATATTATTTAACAAGTAAAACATTGTACTGAATACTTCAGATTGCAGGTGACACCATCTACAATGCCGTGAAGCTGGGAGAGGTTGATATTGGACCAGAGGACAGGCCTGTGTATCCTCCAAAGATCAAGTCAACTCAGGTGAATTATTTTTGTTTAATGTATAATTAGTTCATTCAACCATACAAATTGATATACATATAAATCATCATGAATCATAGATAAATCAATATTGTTTGACAACCCTTAGAAGGCCAACATTTCTAAAAATCATAGCAGTCACACTTTGGGATAGAAAATATAAAATTTACCAAAAACTAGTAAGTTACTCTTAGTGCTTTCCTATCTTAAGAAGCATGAACATATAAATAATTGGTGAAATGAGTAATGTTTTAATACCTACAATCTTAATATGCAATTTGTATTATTATAGCGCAGCTCGATAGAAACAATGGAGGTATGTGTAACCCCCTTTCAAAATTCAGATTTGCATTGTTTAAAAAAAATAAGTACAAACTTGTAAGAAGCATGGTATATCAAACCGAGACATAGCTGTTAACAGTTTGGCACACTCGCATACTGCTTTGTCTTTTAACCCGTTCACTTCAATGTTTTGTAATCCCCATAGATTTTGTACATAGCCCACCCGGTTCCTGTAAGCAATAGGTTAAATGTAATTTGGACTATGGATTTAATTCATTTGTGTTTGTCTCTGTAGATCCTTGCCAGTCCGTTTGATGACATCATCCCTCGGCAGGTCAAGAGGAAGGACAAAGACAAAGATGAAAAGAAATCCAAGAACAAGTCAAAGGCCACAAAGTAAGTTCCACTCACTACTGTATGCTAAAGTTATGAGTTTTTAGAGATGGCCTGTCTAGTATAGGTCTGCATGTGTTTTTGTTTTGTGTTTTTTTTTACAGAGACAATCATGCACTGAGCACCAAGTGTTTAACCTACATTAGTGAGGTGCCACAAATACCATCATTATCTATACAGTTTTTTATTTGAATCACTTGTAATTGGTGATGACTCAATTTGTAATGCATACTCATCCCATAGTGTCCATATAATCATAAGGGGTCACGGAGGGCAACCTTTCACCTAAAAATGTAAATTAAGGCAAATTGAGGGCTCCACTTAAACAAAAACTTCATAAATTATCTTAGTATTGATACTTCATCAACATATCCAATTGCAATATCTAATATTTATGACCATCTGTAATCTTCCCTTCAAGTGCAACCAACTTATCATCAAAGATTTATTAGTAACATGCTACTTTTCACGCATAATTTTCAGGAATTTCAGCTTATTGTCCTTTGGAGAGGAGGCTGAGGAGGATGAGGAGGAAACGTTTGTGGCGAGTAAATCCATGAAGCACAAAAGCAAGAGCATGCATGACCTCGTCAAGGACCCCAAGCTAAGCTCGGTGCCTGCTGTGGAAGTAGAAAGGTAGGGGTATAATAATAACAATATTTACTGATTTAGTATTTACCTTGGTCATTGTATACACACACCCACACACTTTTTTTTTTTTTTTTTAAATGATTTTTTATTTCTCCAAATTATTAACATAACATTTACAATTGAATAACATTTTTGAAAATACAAGTTTACATCTCAAGTGTACAAATCAAGTGTAATTCACAAAAATTAAACACAATGGAGAGTTAACAAAAAATAAAAAGAAGTAAGACACGCTACTTCTCTCATCCCCCTTCCCCACCCCTACACACTCACCCTCCCCCCCCCCCCCCCCCCCCACCCTACCCCGGAAATCTGCTCACATCCTTAAAAAAAAAAAAAATTATAATAATATAGCTTACAAAATACATATTTAAATCAATACTTTTAAAATACTTTTTTAATTTTTTTTTTCACAAGCTCACGGGGGAAACATCACATATGAAGAGTTCATTCTTTCAATCTTATTCTAATTTTACCGTTTCCCATTTTTGTAAATGTAGTCCTAATTTTCCCATTTTAATTGCTATTCCCTTTTCCTGGGCCTTATAATCCAATAAAAGTTTCTGTATTTTATCAATATTAGGTAGAACACCCTCTTTTCTAAATACAAATAAAATATATTTTACCATAAATATGATGGTATTGCAACATTTTATTCTATTTGAATTACCTGACAATCCAACAAATATATCCCGCCAATTTAAGTCCTTTATTTCATTTAACAAAAAACGTTGTATCAAAGCTTGCCATGTCAATTTTACATTTAAACAAAATAAAAATAAATGCGAATATGTTTCCCTTTCCCGTTTACAGTACGAACACAAGTTGTCTTCAACAAATCCAAATCTAAATAAATTATCTTTAGTGTAAATTGCCCCATGGAGTAACTTAAATTGAAACTCTCTCTGTTTCCCAATTATTAATGTTATTCTTGGTCTAAAAAAACATTCATACATTTCTTCATCTATAAAATTAAAATCATTTTGTCCATCTCTTATCTGTAAATCATATGTCTTTTGCAATTCTCTAATAAAATAATCATATATTTTTCTTGATGGTACATCCTTAAAACTTAATTTTTTATCCAAAAGATATAAATTAATATTATAATTTATTAAGTCTACCTCACAAAATTGTATCAAACCTAAATCAATTTTCCAATCCCTCGGAATCGCATGATATATATCAATTATTGTAAGTAAGTTGTCACCTCTCATACCAAGGTTCAAAAAGTATGCAACGGGTTTAACATGTCCATTATCCATAACATGGTTCAACATAACAATCCCTCGTTCAAATAATTCTTTATCAAATACCATCTTATTTTTTTTAATACATATATTCCTATTATTAAAAATAATTGGATTCATGCAACCATTAAAATGCCTTAAATTATCAATCTCTTTCCAAGCTTTCAACATTTCCAAATAATAAGGTGGAATCTTGAACCTAAACTTCATCTTTTGCATTTCATAATCACATAAGAAAATTAGCCTTCCTCCTACTGAACTTAAGCAATAATCAAAAAATAACTTCCATCCCAAATTTCTTTCTCCATATAATAATCGTTTCACCCACATTATCCGCTGCGTTCTAACAAATATTTCAAAATTAATCATTTTTACTCCACCATAATTATAATTTTGATACATAATTTTTCTTTTTATACGATCCTTCCCTCCCCATATAAAATCAAACGATATTTTCTCCACTTCTATATAAACCCATAGGGGAACAACAAGGAGAGATGAAACATAATTCAACTTTATTAATGCATACGTTTTCAATAAATGTATTTTACCCATAATAGTCAAATCCCGTTGTTTCCACCAACTTAGAAGCTTTTTAATTTTACTTAATATTTCTTTGTAATTTAAATCATCTTTTAATCTAAAATCGACCGAGAAATTAACACCTAAAATTTTTACTTCCTTAACAAATTGTCCAAATAAAGGCCCATCTGGTTTCCCATTTTCCTCACCCATATACATAAAATGTGTCTTTTCCTTATTAACTTTCAAACCACTTACTTTTTCAAATTCTTCAAATATATATTGCAACCTTCTTATGGAGTCTAAATCTTTCAAAAAAATCGTCATATCATCTGCATACAATACTTGTCTTATTTCATGCTCCCCAAAATGTATCCCTTTAATTATTTTGTCCCTCCTTACTTCATTTGCCAATAATTCTATTGCAACCAAAAACAAATAGGGCGACAATGGATCACCTTGTCTGACCCCCCTTTCTATATCAAAATAACCAGTGGAATAACCCCCATTCATAATACAACTACTTATATCATTATATAATATCTTCACCCAAGAACAAAACGAATCACCAAAACCAAACAATTTTAGCACTTTCAATAAATATTGATGGGATACAGAATCAAAAGCTTTTTCGAAATCTACCGCAATCAGAAACCCCTGTCCTTGCTCTAATGAATGTTTAGAATAAAATAATATATCCTCTATTAATCGAACTGCTTCCCCAATATTTCTGTCTTTTATATATCCCACCTGATCATAATGAATTATTTCATTTAAAACCTTTTTAATCCTAGTTGCTAAAACCTTCGATAATATTTTGTAGTCTACATTTAACAGTGTAATGGGTCTATAATTTTTAATATGCTGCGCATCTTTTCCCTCTCTTTCTATCAATGTTATAGTCCCTTGTTTTTGAGATACCGTCAATTCCCCCCTTACAAATGTTTCATTCAATAATTCTACCAACAAATCCCCTAATACGGGCCAAAATGTATCATAAAATTCCACCGTGAACCCATCATTTCCAGGGGATTTATTCCATTTCATTTCTTTCAAAACCTTAAAACACTCATCTTTCGTCATTTTACCTTCACATAATTCTTTATTCTGTTCACTTAACTTTAAAATATCATCAAAAAATAAACCATTATTTTGACCACTATCATTCCTCAAAGAATATAATTTTTCATAAAATTTCTTTATCTCTTTTAAAATGTCATTGTTATCCCTAGTAATTTCTCCATTTTCCTTATACATTTCTCTAATGACACTTTTCCTCTTATTTACTTTCAACAATTGTTCAAAATACTGAGTATTATTCTCCCCTTCTTCAAACCAAGCTGCTCTAGAACGAACTTTAATGCCCTGTCGAGAAAAATCATACAATTTATTCAACTTATCTTTTTTCAATTTAATACTATCAATAACATGCCTAGATGCCCCGTTGACTAACTGATTTTCTAAATCCTTAATTTCAGTCTCCAACGTCTCTATTTCAAGTTTCCTTAATTTCGCCTTTTCACGTGAATATTTCATAGCGTATTCCCTCATTTTCATTTTCAAAAAATCCCAAAATACTAATTTATTCAAAATCCTAGGTCCCCATTCATTTTTCAATTCAAATATTATATCATGCATCCCCTCAACAAAATTTTTATCCATACATAAACTATTATTAAATTTCCAATACGATTTTCCAAAAACAAACTTATCCACTAAATGCTGAAATTGTAATTTAATGCCCGAATGATCCGGTGTTATCGATACCAAAATTTCACACTTATTCACTAATTTTTCTAAACTACATGATATAAACCAATAATCTAAACGACTTTGGATTAAGGGCGACCTTTGTCTAAAAGTAAACTGTCTAACATTAGGATTCCTTTTCCTCCATATATCTTCTAAATCATATTTATTCAAAAAACTTTTTAATACCTCAATAAACCTAGATTTTAATACAATATTTGGCCCTTCATAATCCATGCCCCCTTCCATTATAGTGTTAAAATCTCCCCCTAATATTACCGAATAATCCTTATCAAAAACTTCAGATATACTTTTATCTAGCTTATTCAAAAAATCAACCTGTAATTGTACTTTATCTCTTGTAGGGAAATACACATTTCCCAACAAAAATTTAACCCCTTGTATTTCCCCTTTAAATATAATGTACCTCCCTTCTTCATCTATTACAACTGCATCCCGTTTAAAATCTAAAAGGGGCGAAAATAAAATAAGAACACCTCTACTGTGGTTTGACCCATGGCTAAAGAACATTGGCCCGCCCCATTCCTTCTTCCACTGTTCTTCTACTTCTATAGTACTATATGTTTCCTGTAAAAAAGAAATATCAGATCCTTTACATTTACACCATTCAAAAATGCGTGTTCTTTTATCCTTATTCCGTAACCCTCTTACATTTAAAGTAATCCAAGAAAAATTCACCATTTTATTTTACAGGTATATAAAATCTTTATAATTACCGCGTGATCTGTATCCCCCGTGAGCATGTTTATACAAAAAAAAATAACTACAACGAAACCTACATGACGTATCAAAAAACATATTGACTGTGAGCAGACCCCAACCCGTACACAACACACACGCACCCTTCCCCACCCAACCCTGTCCACCATCGAGAACTAACATCAAAAGCAAACAAAAATTAAAAATCCGGAAGTAGGCCTACTCTGTCAAGCTCCCCCCTCACACTTCCTCATATCAAGACAATGTTCCCTCAATATTATCCTAGTATGACTCTACCTTAAAACAAAAACAAACAAAAAAACATTTACTCTTTGACTAATCTTTGCCTTTTTCTTTCAAATCAAGAGCTGCCTTTTAAGCCCATTACATTTCAAAAGAAAGACAAAAAAAAAAAAACCTTACCGATGATGTGCATAGGGAAATGCATGCACTTACCATCAATTAATAATAAACCTCCTCAGCAGTGCATGCAAACAATGCGCGCACGTCTGTTCAAAGTAATGATGATGCACGCACCTGGTATACATCAGTGTAAACAACTACTACAATAGTCCACACATTCCTTTAACATGGCAGATACCATGTATACCTTAAAGATCTCGAATCCTCTAAATAAAGCCACTAATTCACCTGGGCTTAACTCTTTCAGTGAAAAATGTCACCATTACCTAATGATGCCAGGCCTGTTCATATAAACATCAACTATACATTCTTCATACCAAAGCATTATTTTGCATATAAACAGATTAAACACCTTATCTACGTATATGCCGACCTAAATCTTTCCAATGAAAACAGCCCCTCCTTCAAAATACCACTCAATAACAATACTCAATGAAACAAAATAAACAAATTGACCATGGCTGTACAATTATTGGGACCAGATACCATTAATCTGCATTATTTGCAACCCAGAGTGTTCCCTTTATAACAAGTCTTTCATGACCGTTCATTATGCATCAGTGCCCTCACACCACCTTTCGCTTTACAATAATACACAGCTTATATGAATATTCTATAGCATTCCACAACTGCTCCCAAAGCAGCAAAGTAAAACGCATTAATACCCCTAACTGTCCAGTACCCATTTTGAATATAAACGTGTCACGGCCCTGAATACATGTGACCATGATAGTAAAAAAAATAACTAAATAGACCGCCTCTGTAATGTATGCAAATAACACGCGCATGACGTCAGCCTCCCCGTCGTCAAGCCCAACAATAGTAACCAAGTCCGGCAAGCTAGCTTGCCGGACATGGTCACCCCTGCTAAGCCCGCCGACGGGGATTCCGACGCCACACGCATACCATTCGCACACACCACCAGAAGCGGTCTATTGGACACGGTCTATTGGACAAACATGTTTTGCATAATAACAGGCTATATATTCACTCATTATCCCCAGTTAGGTCATGTACCCAAATACCACTGACAGATGGTACTGTATTCAGATTTATAAGGCACAACTAAAAGACCACTGAATATGATAGGCAGTAGCTTACAAAACAACTATTTCAGCTGGTTCTATCAATGTCCCTTCTGTACCAATGCACATCTAGAACCTTCCTCTATACAAATCACACAAGAGCGTTCCAGAACAAAAGAGTCGCCCCTTGCCTGATTATCATCATGCGTAAACAAGTCATTAGTTATGTCTCAATTCTCTACTACAAATTACTTTAACATGTCATCATGCACATTATAAAAAATAACCACTTTGCGATACCACATTTTTTTTTTAAATATAGAAAATAAGAAATGCATAAAAAAAAAACATTATTTGCGTAATCATATCCCTGTCATTTCCAACTTTCACAAAAAAAAAAAAAAAAAAAAAGAAGAAGAAAGAGAGGGATCAGTATAAAACGTATATTATCCTTTACTTATAATAAATGCATCACTATGCAACTATGTCCTTTTCCAAAAATTAAATAAGGAGAACCCCCTCCCTCTTCCCTATATTATTATTTTTTTTTAGAATGCATCAATTTATCAACCCAATTTATCTGCTCTTTGCACCCTAGCATTCCAAAACTGTTTCTATAAAACTTTCATAACTAAGTAGGTTCAATATTAATTGCTTTTCACTAAACATAAATGTATCATAATAAAAAGTATGTCCTTTTACCTAAGTGAATGTGAATACCCCAAGAGACAAACATGTACACGCGCGCCAAAAAAAAACACACAAAAACACATACAAAAATATGAATATATTTGCACTTCTATATTCCAATTACCCATATGAATCAATTATTTAACCTTTCTTCATAACTTCCACAGTAAATAGAAGTGAATTAATCTCCCTTTTTCACTATTTTCGCTTATTCCCTATCCCGCTTAATTAATTAGCCTCCCTCTTATTTGGTTTGTATTGTACAATACATTTTTAAAACAAATTTAAACAAATAAAAAAAAAAATTTTTTTTTAAATTTAAACTAATACACGCCAAAAATAAGTTGCCATTCCTCGAGATAGAGGGGGAGAGAGAGATAGAGAAAGTAATAATTCATAACATTACTTTGAACTGTACTTTCATTCCAATAAATTGGATTAAATTTCCTCTCTTTCCTTTCTCCCACGCTTTTACCCTGTTCTATTTTTCCCCATTTATTTAAACATTTCATTAAAATAAAATTATACAAAATAATAATTCACACCCCTTAAGAGAGAGAAAAGGTTCTACTTTAATAACTTTCATTTCAACTCTAAAATACCAGTTGACCCAAATAAGGGATGTGGGTCAAATTATAATCAATATACCAGATTAATCCACACACCTTGGCTTGCAATTCCCAATATTCTATTTCAACACCAAACACATCCCTGTATAAGGCATGTTAAGGCACAGGCATAATTAACACACATTCAATTTTAAATTATGAAATATAATTTCAAATTCCTTTCATACCCCATTTTTGCATTGTAATTTAAGAAACAAAATATGAACCATATGAACACACACACCCACACACACACACACACACACACACAATTAACCTGTATCACAAGTGCACTTTCCTAACTCCCCGAGGAGCATACTAGCCAGGCCATGTGTGAAAAGTGCAAACATGCAGTAAAGTTATAAGAGAATAAGAGCATGCATGCCTTGGTCAAGGAACCACAAACTCAGCTCAGTGCCTGCTGTGGAAGTAGAAAGGTGACTGTGATCATTTGTTCTATTTTATTTTACTACGATAATTCAATCAAACATTTGTTTCTAACTTCATGCACCTGTCATGATATGGCTACAAACATTACTTTGTTCATAATGCAAAGTACTTTATCACAACATATTGATATTTGCAGATAGTTCAAGTAATTTACATTTAGTTGATATTATTGCAGATATTTAACATTCACAATGTCAATGACACACTAATAGAGAATTAAGAATATTGGACTTCTAAATAACTTGTTAGAATTACATTGTAAGCTATTTTGTATTTGGTTCTTCCTACAGTGATAAGAAAAAGTATGTTGATGCAGACAGATTACAGTCCCCGGAAGATGATACAGATGAAGAGGATGATAATGATGATGATAAGGAGGAGGAGGCTATTTGGAAGAATATGTTATTTTGTGTCTGATGATATTTGTGTCTACTTGTGTCCTTTTGTGTTCCTACAGTGTTAAGAAGAAAGATGGTGATGCGGACAGATTACAGCCCCCAGAAAATGATGAAGGTGAGGAGGAGGATGATGATGATGAGGAGGAAGAGGAGGAGAAGGAGAAGAAAGGGGAGGAGAAGGAGAAGAAAGGGGAGGAAAAGAAGGAGAAGGAGGCGGAGAAGATGAAGGAGGCTGAAAAGAAGAAGGATATGACAGACAAGGTCAGGTCAAAGCTCACCAAGGAGAAGAAGAAATCACCGCCAGAAACTCCAGTACCTGAGGAGAAACCACTCTCAAAAAAGTAAGTCGAAAATTGCATCTTCTAAAGACAGATTGGATGTGATCCTTGAACTGGCATATACATGAAAATTAATTCAATTGTAGTGGTATAAATCTTATTTAAAAGAAAGGTATTACCTAATTCCTAATTGTTTGCATTCGAAGTTAGATGGTTTAAGCCATTCAGGACTGGTCCTGAAAATACTTGGGCTAGGGTCTATGGAGAATACATGTTAAAGCAAAATCAGTCAGTCCTGAACGGGTCAATTTGAGTATAACATTAAACACGGGAACGTGATGATTAAGAAATATACACAGTAAGTTTACAGGAGCACCATGTAAGAAGTGGAGTGAGACTTGAAAAATATAATTTGATCTTTGTAATAAATGCATTCTTTATTACTGTATTTTCTGTGAGACAATGAATAATCCCCATGTGTTTGTTTTTTGAAATGCTTAATTTTTCATAATTTTCTTTTTAAAGCCTATGATTTTCAACCACATACATTTTGTTTTGTTCCAGGGAGGAGCTCCAAGAGGAATCCAGAAGATTGAAAGAAGAACTGAGAGAAGGAAAGAAGAGGAAAATGAGGGAAGAGGCAAAGAAAAATGAGCCGGTGAAGAATGATGAAGAAGAACAAGGTGAATAGCACTGGAAATTTATAATTAAAGGGGACCACCAGGCAAAGAACAACACATAATTATATGTTTTGGTACCGTTTTGTGATATCAAATAGATACACAGCATTTTGCAAAGGTTAGTGTAATTCATAAACAAAGCAATTAATTTCCACCACTTACAGAACCACTACTATTTCCTGGTTCCTGGTTTGCGAGTGCGCCAATGCTATTCACGCGTACGTTTGGAGACGATGGAAACCCGGGCGATTCGTTCGCTCTGCACAAATTGGTCTCGTACATTCAGACCGTGCTTTAGAATGGTGATGCGTTTTCCGATTACATATTTTTTCTGGAAACATATTTTGGTGAACTTGTTGATGGAATGGAATTCTAAAGATGTTACCTTTCATTTATAAGAATATTATTTTTGGGTGGTGGTACCCTTTAAACAGTCAAACTTGTGTATAGTGACCACAGGGGAAAAACAAAGTGGCCACTGAAGATTGTCTTGTCAGGCAAGTGATTATTGTTGGTGGCCACAACAGGCAGGTTGGGTGTTATAGACAGGTGGCTACTAAGACAGGTTTTGATTGTGTTTCTCAGAGTTGCTTGAGGGCAAATTAAGCAAAGCAAAGTCTTCCATGAAAATTGACCAGCAAATTGTTTGCTTAGAAAATTATTGGTAATGTTAATAAGTACAAATACGCTTTTCCTTATCTTTGGGATATTAGCCATATGAATCATACCTGTTATAATAATCAGTAATAATAATGCATACATTTACGTAGTGCATTCTTCATCTCAAATGTTCAAATGCCCTGGTGGTCCAAATCATGGGAATAAGTGAGTTTTCAATTAAATTGTTCTTTAAATAGACTGAATGAATTACAACCAAATCCAATGTTAGAAAAAAACCTTTTTTTGACAAAAATCTAATTTACCAATTAACAATGAATTTTACAAGCATTTATTTTTTTTTTCTTTGTCAACCTTTGAATTCTCTCATGCAAAACAAATATTTGTTACAATTTATTTTATTTCAGAGGAGAGCAAGCCGGCTGGCAATGATGAACTCGCAGAGTTCCATGCTCAGAAGAAGAAATTCAAGACACTGAAGAAGACTATGGCAAAGAAAGGCTCCAGCAGAGAAGAACAGGTCAGTCCCATTCACTGTTATCCATGTTAGTGTAAAATTACTCCCTGCATCCTGAGGTTCTAAATTTATAGCCATAAAGGATTTCAATTATACCAGTTTTAATGGATAATGAATTTCCATCAGCGACTAAGATATCTAAATAGTTTAGATAAGATTAGGCTGAGAATTTGTGTGATGTGTTTGGTACTATTGTTGTAAGTCATGATAGCCCAATATCGTGTAATTGTATTTTCCATTTTCTCAAGGTCTAATTGTTTTAACCCATTCGGGACAGGTCCCGAAAAATACTCAGGATGGGGTCAATGGAGAATGCATGTTATACCAAAATCAAGTCGTCTTTAAAGGGATTTAGTAACTTTGTTGATATATGCAAAAAGTGATGAATGGTTGATACAATTTATATTGTTTTTATCTGATATGTCCACTGGGTATTGTGTGAAAATGTCAAGTCATGCCGAGTAATGAGCAAAGTGATATTCACTAACTCATTGCACTGACTTTGTACACAGTTACGACTATCCACAGGATATTTTAACATTTGAACACTTCAATCGTTAATATCTTTTTAACTAAAGGGAAATTTGAAAAACCAAAACCTGTCCCATGCTTCTGTTGTTAATACGAATACAAGAAGGTATGAGGGAACCACTAGAATTCCAATTGGATTTTGAAGATTTGGACAATGTTACTAGATCCCTTTAATGGATTCAAAGTAATTGACAATCCATACTTCATAATTTAAATATAGCACCAAGGCTAAATAGTGTTCGTATGGGGGAAGTGTGTTCTTCTCTTATTGCCCTTAATTGTTATCTGCCGACAGTGGCAGTTACATTTGTTGGACCTTTTTTGTGGGGGGGGGGGGGAGGGGGCAGTGTAGGAAATACACTGGGGCTGAGGGCGATTTTCAAAATAGCCCCCTGAAATCAGTAGGTAGCCCCTAAAACTACCATAGGGTATTATGTGAAATATTTTGTGATATCCATCAGAATGAAAAAGTAGCCCCCTAAAATTAACAATTAATTCTTTCACAGGGGGAGGGGGGGGGGGAGCAAATGCCCCCCATGATAATATGACCAAAATAATAGGGGGATTCTTTATAAAATAAAGAAATACATTGAGTATGCCCCCAATCAGTCCAACCATGCTACTCCACTAGATGTGTTTGGTACTATTGTTGTAAGTCATGATAGCCCAATATCGTGTAATTGTATTTTCCATTTTCTCAAGGTCTAATTGTTTTAACCCATTCGGGACAGGTCCCGAAAAATACTCAGGATGGGGTCAATGGAGAATGCATGTTATACCAAAATCAAGTCGTCTTTAAAGGGATTTAGTAACTTTGTTGATATATGCAAAAAGTGATGAATGGTTGATACAATTTATATTGTTTTTATCTGATATGTCCACTGGGTATTGTGTGAAAATGTCAAGTCATGCCGAGTAATGAGCAAAGTGATATTCACTAACTCATTGCACTGACTTTGTACACAGTTACGACTATCCACAGGATATTTTAACATTTGAACACTTCAATCGTTAATATCTTTTTAACTAAAGGGAAATTTGAAAAACCAAAACCTGTCCCATGCTTCTGTTGTTAATACGAATACAAGAAGGTATGAGGGAACCACTAGAATTCCA
This sequence comes from Echinarachnius parma, assembly GCA_037951105.1. Lineage (NCBI taxonomy): Eukaryota > Metazoa > Echinodermata > Echinoidea > Clypeasteroida > Echinarachniidae > Echinarachnius > Echinarachnius parma. Next base: position 405,464 of record JBAMJV010000173.1, read on the forward strand.
ATTGGATTTTGAAGATTTGGACAATGTTACTAGATCCCTTTAATGGATTCAAAGTAATTGACAATCCATACTTCATAATTTAAATATAGCACCAAGGCTAAATAGTGTTCGTATGGGGGAAGTGTGTTCTTCTCTTATTGCCCTTAATTGTTATCTGCCGACAGTGGCAGTTACATTTGTTGGACCTTTTTTGTGGGGGGGGGGGGGGGAGGGGGCAGTGTAGGAAATACACTGGGGCTGAGGGCGATTTTCAAAATAGCCCCCTGAAATCAGTAGGTAGCCCCTAAAACTACCATAGGGTATTATGTGAAATATTTTGTGATATCCATCAGATTGAAAAAGTAGCCCCCTAAAATTAACAATTAATTCTTTCACAGGGGGAGGGGGGGGGGAGCAAATGCCCCCCATGATAATATGACCAAAATAATAGGGGGATTCTTTATAAAATAAAGAAATACATTGAGTATGCCCCCAATCAGTCCAACCATGCTACTCCACTAGAGCTTGGTTTCCTTTTTCAAAAATAATATTCTTAAGTCCATACATATACATTTTTCCCCCTTCAAAATATGAATATTTGTTTTACTTCATTTCTGTAGACTTTGGCGATGTTGGCCAAGTTCCAGAACAAGCTTCACTCGGTCATTCTTGATCCGAAAGATGAAAGCAAGAAAGAGAAAGATGAGAAGATGGAGGAAGGGGAGGAGAAATCAGAGGAGGAGGAGGAGCCTGCTGGAGATACTTGGTAAGTCAGAACAAATCATTCTAGGAAAGATGCAAATATATATATGTTTTTACTCTTCCGCAACCATGTGGCCGGAGGCATTATATTTTTTAGCTGTCCATCCCTCCGTCTTTCTATACATACATCCTGTTCTCATTATCTCGATAGCTCAATAACCATTCAATGGATTGCCACTAAACTTTGTATCTGTATGTATCTTGAGGAGCCCCTGAACTGATTAGATTTTGGGGTCATAAGGTCAAAGGTCAATGGTCACATGGCTCATTAAACCTCCTAAATCTGAAAGCGTAGAGCAAGAAATATGAAAATGAGAGGATGGAGGAAGAAGAGAAATCTGAAGAGGAGGAAAAGCCAGCTGGCGATACCTGGTAAGCTAAAGAAATGTTCTAGTAATGAAGACATTAATGTTTTATTATGTTTTCGGGTTGTCTGTTTGTCCGTTCATCCGTTTGGATGATTTTGTGGTCATGCTTTTTTTTTGGGGGGGGGGGATTTTTTGTGTGATTTTTCTGTTTGGATTGTGATCATATGCTTATAAAATGATCACTTACAGCATTATAGCTTATTAGTAGCCCCTGAAATTCGAAAAAGAGCCCAGAAATTTGTAGCCCCCGAAAGTTGGAAAAGTAGCCCCCGAAAATGGAGCCCCCGAAATAAAAATATTAATTTTTTCGCTGCTTACTAAATGTTCTAGTAATGAAGGTATAAACGTTTTATTATGTTTTGGGGTTATCTGTTTGTCCGTTCATCCGTTTGTACGCTCATACGTACGTGTACATCCTGTTCTCATTATCACGATATGTCAAGAACCCGTTGATGGATTGCATCCAAACTTGTTACCTAATATATGTATCTTGAGGGACCAATGGACTGATAAGATTTTGTGGTCATGAGATAAATGGTCTAATGCTCTAATCCAAAAGCTGTAAAGAAAATTGGGGATGAGAAGGTGGGGGAAGGACAGGAGGAGGAGGAGGAGCTGGATAGAGATACCTGGTGAGTCAAAATAAAGTGCTGAGGAAAGATAAAAATAGACAGGGCTCAACACTAGCGCTTGCCCTGTTGCCCGGGGCAAGTAAAATTTCATAAATGATCTAGTTTGGTTACCCAACTGGGCAACTAAATTTGTGCTCAACTAGGAGAGAATAATGTAACTCTTTATGAGTAAATCTCATCGAGAAGTAAGCAGGCAAGTAAGTTTTCTGTTCGTGCAAGTAAAAGTTGAAAAGTTATGATTCTGCTTGCCCGAATGTTCAAGTAGAAAAAAATGTTAGTGTGGAGGCTTGCAATAGATATTGAATTATGTATTAATGCCAATAGGCAAATATGCTAGTAATCAGCTTTTCTTTAAACAAAGTGCAAACAAGGGAAAAAAACGACTTTATAGGTAGTAATTTTTAATTTGGAATAGAATATGGTCAGGAATGTCTAAATGTGTGGGAAAATTATGGAAAATAGTACTGCAGTGTGTCCACAATTAAACTATCATCATCTTGTTGAATGAGTGTTAATGCAACCATAATAACTGTGAGCAGCTGTGCATAATACTGTTATGAGAAAATGTTGACAATAGATGATGTAGGAATAAATTTAATGTACTTTTCATGTGACCTTGAAGAAAAAGGAGTGACCTTCAGATTTCCACACATGCATGCATGCATGCATAATATCCCTGACCCAAAATATCCATGCTTTCTGTTTTTCTGTTTACCTAACCTATTAATCCAGTTTATAAAGTCATCAATAAGCCTTAACCAGGTAAAGAGGAAAGGGACTATTTGGGTCAGCAGGAACTGATCTGGGGTTCCAATTGACGTTAACCCGTTCCCTTCGTGATTCTGAAGTCCACATAGACAGTGTAGATTACCCACAAGGTTCTTGTTATGTACCGTATTTGTCGGTGTATTAACCGCTCCGATGTATTAACCGCACCCCCAACTTTGGCCGTTTTTCCATGAAAAAAAAAAAAATTTGATAGTATAATTCTTGATTTTTAGTCTTTAGATGGTCAGCATTTTCTTAGGAAAGGTACCAAAAATAGCTTATCTATCAGAGAATTTTTGCATATGAATTTTGTTTTATTTACTGAAGTCTCCGAAGTAAATAAAGAAAATTATCAGGCCTTCTTCACAGCAGAAGAATCTATAACTTCTGTTGAATTTGCCACACGGATCACTACACATGGGACTACATAAAACGTTAGACAACAAAACGAAGATTTCACCAATAAAACAATCAGAACGGAGATTTAAAAAAAAATGTACCTTAATGTTATTCCTTCTTTCTAGTTCAAATTATGTTGAATCTACTCTTGAAAACTGTTTCAGAAATAGTAAGTAATAATAGCGAGTAATACGGCATACGATCGTCGTCGATCGTCGACATGGATGAAACGATTCTCAAACGTTGACATCCAGTCCGCCCGGTACTAAACAAATGCTCCGATAGCCCGCCATATCACTCATACACTTTGCGTGAAGGTTATGGGTCTATTTTGTTACGCGAGATCCATCCGCCGGGAATTGGGGAAATCCCCGGCGGATGGATCTCGCGTAACAAAATAGACCCGATAACCTGCACGCAAAGTATATGAGTGATATGGCGGGCTGTATTGGAGCAGCGGCGGCCGGGGGTCGGGAAAGAGAATCCCCGCCTGCATGCTCGGCCAAGTGCCAGTCGCGTGGCCGGGTGCATGTTAGGATTCGTACTAAGATCGAAGCAATGATCGTGAATCTTCAAAGCTGCTTTCGCAGCAACAACGAGCAATATTTAGGAAGAGGTAAAAGAGAAACATAAAAGACACTGCATGACTTGTTTTGGGGGGAATATGCTTGTATTTTCCGTGCATCGTATGAGTATGAATGCCTTGCTGAGGTGGACTTTGGTCACTTGTGAATCTTATCTCCGTGTATTAACCGCATCGTATTAGGGCCCGGCGCTGGCTAGGCAATTTGCGTGTACAATTTTCCTATCTCCGTGTATTAACCGCTCCCCCCTTTTTGGAGCTTTTTTTTGAGAAAAAAGGTGCGGTTAATACACCGACAAATACGGTAAGCAAGTTTGGGGTTAACCCATTCCCTTTGAGATACTGAAATCCCCATTGACTTTGTACACAACCCACCTTGCTCCCGTAGGCAAGGGGTTAACCTGTTCCATGTGAGATCTGGGATCCCCATAGACTTTATACACAATCCACCAGGTTCCCCTAGGCAAGGGGTTAATAGGTCCAGGCCTCTGTTGCATTAAATGGTTCTGTTGTTTGTTTTTTTGTAACATATTTATCGAGTCCCGTTTCCTCTCACTAAAGTGCTAGTCAATTGATTTGGGAACAACTATTTTCTCACCCTTTCATCTTCCCATGTGAATAAATATGTATTCTCTTAAAAGTGCATGGTGCTTCAATTTGTTAAAGGCCTCTCTAGGTGTAAGGTGTATGTAAAATTTTAAAAATGCAAAGATCTTGGACCAGCAGCATTACATTGTTATACGAGGGGCTTGTTATATCAGAGGTGTGTTTCACAGAGATTCTAAGTTGAACTTCAACTCTAAGTTGGACCTAAATATTTACGGAAAGCCATTTCTTGCCTTGGAATAAGACATTAAAAAGCAACAAAATACAAGTATTTGAAACTTTGAACAACAAATTATATCCGATAACTTTAAGGCTCCCATATTTCTATTTAAATGTATGCCTATTAAAAGAACTATTCCAACAATTTTACAAAGAAACTACCGGTAATGGCTTTCCATAACAGTTAAAGGGATAGTTGAGTATTGGTCAAACTTAACTTTAGTAACCAAAACCTGCATCATTACGGTACAAACTAATAGTTATAACTCCACCATGCTCGAAAGGTATACACAATTACAAACGACTAAGTAAAAACCCTGTTATCATTTTTAAAAGAGCTGTTACAACTCAAGAGGGCGCTCTCTAAAAACTCATTGGCCCGGATTCACAAAGCAGGTTTGTAGGAGGTTTGTACAAACCATGGTTCATTCATGGTCTACATCTATGGAGTGCTATTTGTAAACTGATGGAGAAAGAATGTACAATCCTTACTTGTTAAGAATGTTGATGGTACACATTTAAAAAATTCACCAAATAAATGTTTGTCTTCTCACATGGTGAAATTTGCTGGTTAGCAAGCACTAACAGTCATATCATTATAAATTGTTTTACTAATACGAGTAGCACTTCATAGATGTAGACCATGGATAAACCATGGTTTGTACAACCTACAAACCTGCTTTGTGAATCCGGGCCAATGGTTTTAGCCATTTTTTCATACAAAATTGTGCATTTGATGTTTTGTTAAAATGATGATTCAATAGAGATATCATCAACAACTATATAAAAACCTATTTAGATTGTTTTCAAAGTAGTCGAATTATGAATAAAATATCTTGAAACCAAAATGTTCAACTATGAGAGCATTTGAAAGGGAATGATTCTCATTTTACATGTTTATTCAAGGAACTTTCAAATGGAATTAAAACCAACCAATTTAGTGTCAATGGGCATTTCGGGAAGTACCAATACTCAAGTGTGCCTTTAAGTTCAACTTTGAATCTTTGTGAAATACCCCCAGAGATCTGTTTTTATAAGCAAGTTCTGCTGTCGTTGAATTGCATCATTTTTTTTCGTTGATGACATCCTCTAGAAATGTTTGACCACTGTCCAATGCTCACAGGAAACGTTGTCCAGTCCCATCAAGTCTGGTTGGAGACATTGTCATAACTTTGCTTCTCCAGACTAGCCAGATTTAGTAGAATCTGTGACCCAAATGGATGTCATTATGACATTGAGTAACACTTCATTTAACCCCTTGCCCCATAGGCACCTGATGGGGTATGTACGAAGTCTATGGGGATTTCAGAATCTCAAAGGGAATGGGTTAATTTAAGCCCGGTATTCACTATTGAACAGAGTCCAAGTTTCTGATGTTGGACAGTCATTTGAATCATCCTCCCAGTTTTGCTGTGAATGTCTAGTTTTAGTCCCACTTATAGGAAACTATGTCGGTTACTATCAAGCCTGTCTTTTGTAGTTATTGTCACTGTAACTAGATCTTCTCTTCCAGCTTGATTTGATTTCATGAAAAGCTTTGACAAATGTCGTTATGGCATTGATTGGTTGCCAATTGCCAATTTAATTCTTGTTAGCGTTTTGCCATTAATTTATGCTGTGGTAGCTTAGATTTAACCGTGACGCAATGCCCCGCCTGTCTACTGTAGTCCCACTTAAAGGAAATTATGTTGCGAACCATCAAGTCTGTCTGGAGACAGTGTCAGTTCTATCTTCTCCAACCATGTTTAGTAGATAATATCATCATAGATATGAAATTGCCGCCCAGCATTGTACATTGTACCTTGATCCTTGCATTGCAACTTTTGATACATGACCAAATTTTTGCTCTTTTTCTTTTTCTGTTTTTGTTTGACAGATCTGGGTTAGTTTTGTGCGTTTGATTGAACTGTATTACCCTTACAAATAAGTAAACATTGTGTATTGCAGTAGGTTTATTGGGGCTGAAAATGGTTTATCATGGATAAGTAATTGACAATAGGATATATACATGGTGTGTATGTTTTGTATCACCTTATATAACAATACAAACACGTTGAGAAAAACAAAAACAGAACGACTAATGGTTTCCCATGTAAAAGATAACGAATATGGGATGGGGGCGTCTTTAAGAGGAAATTAGTGTGTTCTGGGTTTACAGCCTACTAGCTGACACTGGTTTCCCCTTGTTGACTGAAAGTCATTGTTCACAAGTGTGGTCTCCGCTATTATTAGTTTGGATTTGTCAAATGTTTCGCAATATCGGGTTTCACAACTGATTCATCCCGATAATCCCAACCCAAACAAATGAAATCAATGATTTCACCCGTAATCAAAGCACCGCCCTGGCATCCGTAGGACTTCGCACTGTCCGAACCACTTTGAAGATCGCGCCAAAAGAGAAATTGGGATTGATTATAATCCTTTAAAAAGAATCAGATTTCACCAGATTTTTTGCCTCGTCATCTTGGAGAGGGTTTGCCTAAATATAGGTTTCACACGTTTGTTAATTACATAATGCCAGAAGAGGAATCCTGCCCAGCCTTGTTTGGCCAACAATGACACCTTGCTTTGTGCCTTCTAATCCTCTTTTGACATCGATCTCGTACCCGTTTCATATCAAATGTAGCTTGTAAATTCAGATAATTTCAACATCCTATGGGGAACATTACTATAAAAACAATTGCTCAAACAATGATTGAAAATGAATCCTGCCCAACCTAAAGGCCAACAGTGGCAGGTCCTTCTTTGTGTCGACTTATCCTCTTATCACGTATCTCTAACCTATTTCATACCGAATGTATCAAAGCTTTTAAGTTCAGAAAATGTCAGGAATGGTATGAAAAGTCCAGTGCAAGTCTTTACAAATGCCACAACTTGGGACTTGATCCAGTAACCTGCATATTACTGGTCAGGTGCTCTACCAACTGAGCTACATCAGCCCTGGGTGGGTGGTCTTTCTAATTTTCCTTTGATTTCTATGAATGAGCATGTATGCTTGATTGCTAATTCAAAAGACTATGAAATTAGACACACTCCAGACACACCACACCTTTGTTGTATAATGTTGTATTGCAGAGCCATAAGCATATCCTGCTCCTCAGTTGTCCAAACCAAAATATATTAATTTTTGTTTATTTACCAATTTGAATGAATGTTTTGATAATTGTTAAAAGTGAATTGGCTTAAAGATTAGATGTAAAGAGGGTAGCACTGGTCTCTTGATTTGTGTCTAGTAATCCACCTGTCGCAGATCTTTGTGCAACTTCTCATTTCCCAGACCACACAGAGGTGAGAAGTGTTTCCCTTCACTAATGTCAAAGCTTGTCTTGAATTAGACTCATTTATAATAAGGACAATTAGATGTGTAGCAAGTCCATTTTCTGGCTTGCCATCTTTTAAGCATTTGGGTTTTGGGATGCATAAAGTTAGAATTTTTAACAACGTGAATGTGGTTTGTAGGTTTTGTTTGATTGTTGATATGTAATAGATTTTGCAGTTGTCACAAATCTATAAATATGTTATTTTAGCCCTTTCAGCACTATAGCCCCGAAAATATGGGCAGGAGTCTATGGAGAATGCATGTTATACCAATATCAGTCTGTCCTGAATGGGTTAATATGAATGTGGGTTGTTGAGTTTGTTTGCTTGTTAAAGCATCTAATGGATTTTACAGTTACTCCTCTTTTCTTGCAAGATTTGGTTATGGTAGGTTGCCCACTTTTCTACCTTTAGAATCCCACTAATCCCCCTGTCACAGATCTTAGTGCAACTTCCCATTTCCTCCGACCACACTAAGGTGAGAAGTGTTTCCCTTCACTAATGTCATAGGGACCAGTTTCATCGGCTACAACTGAGTTTGGACTCGTTTGCGATTAGAACAATTTAAATGTTGAACAATTCTACTTTTCCGACTTTTCATTAAATTGACTAATCCCCCTGTCACAGATCTTAGTGCAACCTCCCATTTCCTCTGACCACACAAAGGTGAGAAGTGTTTCCCTTCACTAATGTCATAGGGACCAGATTCATCGGCTACAACTGAAATTGGATTCGTCTGTGATTTGTGTAATAATTAGTTAGATTTCCACTCCTGTCTCGTGGCTTTGCTCTACTTTTCTTGCCTTCCTGTTGTTTGTATGAACAATAATTAGAGCTGTGGGGCGTTTCACAAAGATCCTAAGTTGAACTTAACTCTAAGTTGGACTTAGAAACTATGGAAAGCATAAGTTTCTTTGAAACAATTTTGTAAAATTTCTTTTAAAAGGCATAAAATGTTGATTCAAATCATTGGTATTTTCTATTATAAAGGCGATTTCATGTTCTTGATTTATGAAAAGTCTCAAATACTTGCATTATTGCTTTTGAATGTATTTTATTCCAAGGCTACAAATGGCTTTCCATAATTTTTAAGTCCAACTTACAGTTAAGTTCAACTTAGGATCTTTGTGAAACACCCCCCTGGACTTGTAAACTTGTCTCGTCGTAACTATTTGAAAGTGGTCCATTAACTTTGTCAAATTCATTCAAACTCACTTGGAGCTTCCAGATTTCTTTTGTATGGTGATATTCATGATGAAATTTTAAAAGTGTCCAAGCCTTTTCGATTGACATCAAAATCAATGGGCAGTACGTGATAAAATCTGACCTCAATTTTCACTTGTTCATTAGGTAAAAACATCATTCAGAAGAATCTGACAATGAAATTGGTTTGATTGGAGTCTCAAATATCCGTTTTGGAAAAAAACTTACACAGTTAATGGATCACTTTAAGGTTCAAGCATTTCATGCAGATTGGAAATGTATGTGTAAGGTTAAGAAATCATAAAATACCTCCATTTAGAACAGTATTTACGCTTTTTGTAATACTTTGAAGAAAAAAAAACATGATTGTACATCTGTGTGTGTCAGGGGGGATTATATTTGTACTTAATGTGGTCCAGTTTGTTTAGAAAGGGTGATTTTCTATTTAGAGAGTTGTCGATTAAAGATGTCATGAACACCATTAAACTTTTGAAAGCTAAACCTGGTCTGGAAAAGAGTGAGAAAGTTGGGGCACAAATGTTGGGAAATGACTGTAAATTGTTGTGGTCGAGTGTTGTCTGAAAAAATTACAGATTTGAAGAGTTATTGTGAGAGGGATTTCCACGTAGATTCCAGAGAGGATGGAAGTGGGTTTTGGTTAGGTGAAGATGAAAGTTTCTGTGATGCTAACAAATCCATCGGACTTAGCCGAGATAACCGCAGAAGTGCTAGACCAGTGATCATATGAAAACAATGAATGTATATTTAGCAATAGTACTGCACTGTGAATAACGATTGTGATTCATTAGTTCCTCTACACCTTCAATAACTTTTAACAATAGCAGATTACTCAGCTCAGTGATTCCAACAGATTTTCACTAACCTTCTCTACCCAATCCAGTTTAGCAGAAGAAGCAACCTGGAATCACTTAGAAACTCTTCTACAAAAAATAATAACTTCAGTTGATTAGATTTTTAAAGTTTGTTTCTATGATCCGATGAATCAAAATCTACATCATGATTCATGAGTAGCTGCTAGCATGTTTGCTCTCACCCATTGGATATTTTTAATTCAAATATTATCCTACCTGCACAGCCTCTTTCAGATTAGGAACAATATTCTTCCTTTCTTACAAAGAAATAAATGTAGAATTATAGAATGAGCAAATATTTGGGGAAAAAACAGGGCCTGGTTAGTTCTTTTCTCTAGAATCAAAAAAATGTCATCAACAAAATGTATTCTACATATTGCTCATACATGTATATCATAAGATTGTATCTTAAAGATTGTCAAGCGTGGGGATGTATCATGTTACACTGCGGACCGCCATTTTGATCTAGGCTAGTTTCTGCTCACTACGTAACACTGAAGTAGTGTGTATTGCGATCTACCTTTAAGTTCTGTTGTTCAGCTTGAATGAACATAAGTGCAAAGGTCATGACAGAAACCTACACAAGAAGTTATAATGTGATCTTGTAATGAAAATTTGGAACATTATCCTGATGAATGTCTTGTTCCCGTTTTGCTGAAGCCATTCATTCATTGTTTGAGCCGGTGTTTGCCTAGAGTTGTTGCCCAGAGGATGTGGAATATGATTGATCCCTTCCTTCCCCTTCCCCGTTTACAGTCCCTGGATGTCGTCATGCCTTTCGTCATCTATTGCCTATCTCTCGGAAGTCAACTTTGGTTCAACAATAGTCATTCTAAATTGATGTACATTTGGAAACATTTAATATCTTTTTGCATTTCTTGTACCTGTTTCACTGCAGCCATTCATTCATTGTTTGTCTAGAGTTGTTGCCCAGAGGATGTGGAATATGATTGATCCCTTCCTTCCCCTTCCATGTTCAGAGTCCCTGGACGCAATGTTGTTGTTTTTTGTATTTCCAAGCGGAGTATCCAAATGCCTGTGGACTCTATGTCTAGAGTTTGTGTGTTTGAGTCCTCTTAGGAACTTGTCTTTTTGCCATAAAAAAAGATGAGAAGAGGTTTATTTTGTCACAGTTTTAACGTTCAGTCTCTTTCCAATTTCATTAGCCAATTATTTGCAATCAAGGATGTTCGTACTCTGCTTGGATCTCTCCCTGACGTGTCTCTCTCTTCTTCCATTGCTTTCCTCTTAGTATTTGTGACCGGCTATAGCAAAACCCGGCACTTGTCGGTAAAAATCTAAATGTCGATTTTCATACCATTAATTACAAAGGCCTCATCACAAGCTTTCACTTGATCTTTTGTTCTAACTAATTGGTCAATAATTTGCGACGGTATGATTGTTTCAATTTTACAATCACAGGTCTTTTACACACATTGTGTGAACTTAAAATGCCCATTTCTTCAAAACATGAATTACCTACAAGTGCCAGGTTTTACTATAGCCGGTTACATTTGTTTTGGTTCAACCATGATCTGCTTAAATTATCTACACAAAAGAACTGCAGATCCTTCCTTTATCTATTCATGACTGGTCCTACAAATTTTCTGTCTGGGGTCTATACAAAATGCATTTTTTAACAAATTTTATTTGTCTTGATTGGGTTAATGATTGTGTAATCATACTCTTCTTGTCCAGTCATGTCAAGTAAAAAGTTTTAAAAAAGATCTAGGGATCATCCTTTTCTGGCCACGGCCATTCTTGTCCTTGGCCGCCACTTTCCCACCTTCATTTCCAAAGACTGCCAGAGGGTTCAACAAAGGACACATTTGCGTGAAGTTATATTGCCCATAAAAGAATAACATTTCATCTTCAATCTGCAACCTTTTAGATTGTAAAAGTGTAAGGACCCAAACATTTGTCCAAAGTTTGTTTAATGTTTCCAGTCGGGACCCACTGGGAAAAGGAAACAAATGTGACCTTACACCACAAAACGACCGTTATGTCGCGGTTATAGTTTCTCTGTTATTAGCTGAAATAGTCAAATTTGGTTTAAAATATGAGATTCAACATTTTTGTATTTCCTGAATGAAGGTATCTTAATCTACCTTCTGTGAAATTTTGATTATCAGAAATCCTGTTTAAATGTGTTTTTTCATTGAATAAAAATGATCACATTACAGCGCTTGAATGGACGCCGATCTTTAAAGTGGCCCGTTTCTCCCTTGTTTTAAAACTGCTTTAGCCATTTTCCAAATCTTTGGCGCTCATTTTCAGAGGGTTTCCTTCGTCTAAATATGACAAATTATATACCATTTTAAAGGTAATGAATTCTACTGTAATGTCATGTGAAAATCAGCATTATGATTTTCCCTGACTTATTGGTCATTTTGTGGTGTAAGGTCACAAATGCTCTTTTAGAGCTGATACAATCAGTGGCGTAGCTATTGTGAGGAGGAACCCCCTCGCCCCCTCAATAATTTGGCATTAAGTACTTACAATCATAAGAGTTTGAAGAAGGTAAGAGGTAAGAAATATTTGGCGTGTTCCCTCATTCAATCTGGCCACGCGCCAATTGATACAATCATATGATCAGCGAGAATTCCTCTGTGACCTCATCATTCGGTCATGACCTCTAGATTGCAGTATTTGGATCTGAACACATTTCATGTTTAATATGATTGGTCATAAAACATAAATCATGAAAAATTGATAATGTATTCCAAAATGTTCTTTCTTGTACTTCCAGTCTATATGTTAACATATGGAGAAATGCAGCATGTGGCAAATTCTCAGCTGTCTCTCTGGTTAAAAAAATGTTAATTCAGTTAACCAATTCCCTACTAGATCTTGCCATCCCCATCCGGCTAATACAGCACCCACAAGGTTTCCGTATGTAATGGGTTAAAAGTTAAACAAAACCTCATAGATGTATTGGTGTTCGAACAGGAACTGTGGGTAAATTGTCTCTTAATCTCACAATTATGAGCCTGGTGGTTCATTTTTTTTTTTTTTTTGTGGGGGGAACATGTAATGGTGCATAATTTCAGCTGTGTCACTGTGAACTTGTGACCTCCTCCGCTCCTAGTTCAGGTCCTCTGCCACAATAAATTTGCGAGACCAAGTCCTAGTATGTGCTGAGAATGTGGTTCTACTTAACCCGTTCCCTTTGAGATTCTGAAATCCCCATAGACTTTGTACACAGCCCACCCGGTTCCTGTAACCAATGGGTTAAATACCTCGGGGCTTGACACTAAGCACTTGCTTGCTAGTCCTGGGCCAGTGGAATGTTTCTTTTGGGCCAGCAGAAATGTATGCAAGTCTTACTTTAATAGTGTAAGCCTGATCAGGCAACTAGATTAATAAATCATTATTTTTTGTAATAGCGTCATCCATGTAAGGATATTCTCTTCTTGGGGGCAAATTATTGGCATGCGTCCCCCGTTTTGCCCTCCCCCTCCCCCCCCCCCCCCCCCAAAAAAAAAAAATTACGCCTCTGATTTCAACCCACTGTTGAGTATCCAGATGGTGAGGAAGGGGAGAAGTTACTTGCAAGCTAGCTCACATGCTCCATTGACTGGCGGGCCAACACCTGGGTGAACTTGTTACCATGAAACAGACTCTGTGGCGATGCAATAATTCCTGGATTATCTCATCCCTGTAAGGTCAGGCAGATGGCTGATGGGGTGAAACACTCTGCTTTGTCAGTCATTGAATGCATGATAAAGTTCAATTAAGGTGAAGTAATATATACCTACATACAGACTATTAAATACTATCAAACCTGTCTATAAAGACCACTTTAAAGGAGACAGAAAAGTGGTCTTTTACTAGCAGGTTGTCTTTAACTATGACAGGTTAATTTACAAGCAAACTAATTCCTAGGGAAACAGTAGTCTTTATAAGCAGGCGGTCCCTGTAGACAGGTGGTCGTTAGAGCAGGTTTGACTATGTATCCCGTAAGTGATTTCAGCTCTCATGTTAATAAATTGAAATAAACCTCTTAGCTTGCTCATTTGGACTAGTAAAATAAGTGTTCAAAGCAAAATCCACATGCCCCAAAATTATATGAATTTCCCAGCCATGCAATTACAATTTGGTTTATTTTAAATTATTTTATTTTTGTGGCCCACACATGGCATTTGATGGCCAGCAGTCTAGTGTTTATTTCAAGCAAACCCAAAGTTAACATATATGTACAAAGGCCTTTGAGTTTTCAGATACACATACCAGCATCATTTAGCAAAGTGAGGGTTAATGCATACATTTATGCATACTGTACTTATTAAGGCTTTGATATTCCAGGTGCCTCCAATTTATTAATTCCTTCACCTCACTTGACAACTTCATGCTCTCAAGTCTCATCTCATCCCAGGGATGACGTAGCCATTTTTTCCACGATCGATCGAGTGTTCCATCGATCCCCAGTACTGTCAGAGCTTCCAAAAAGTTCAGCCAGGTGGCAAGGGGGTCGTAACTCCCCCGGGCCCGGTAGTAATCAGACGGCTTCCCCCTTGCTGCCAGAGATGGGCACAACTGGGGTGGATTAGGCACCCATTAAAGGGATCTAGTAACATTGTCCAAATTGACAAAACTTACCTTAGACATCTAGCAGTTGTCACACACCTTGTATTCTTTTCATGACTGTTCACTGTTCCATCCCAGCATTTCTGTCAGAGCTTCCAATAGTTCAGCCAGGTGGCAAGGGGGTCGTAACTCCCCCGGGCCCAGTAGTAATCAGATGGCTTCCCCCCTTGCTGCCAGGGATGGGCACAACTGGGGTGGATTATGCACCCTCATTAAGCTCTTAAAGTCTGGCAGCCTTTCAACGTATCATGAAGGTGAACTTCGCATAGCATCCAGTCTTGTCATCTGCAAATGAACAACTAGAGAGGATTTTACATCACTTAATGCATAACCCATTGCCTACAGGAATCTAGTGGGTCATGTATTAATTCTATTGAGACTGTAAAATCTAGTAGGGAACAGGTTAAAAGTCTGTATGATATTCTAAAGCAAGCCTAAATTGCTGGTTTAATTTTGTATTTGATTTCCTTAGCAGTTGATTTGGTTGATTGATTTATTTCTATCTAAACTTTTTAATTTGTAAATAATACAAAGTATGAAGCAAAAGAAAAATATACAAAATTCATACATTCACACAACATGGCCAGCATTAACACAAACTAATCTGGGGTTAATTTATTCTAAACAGGACCAGTGGGGTGGATTATGCACCCCTGAACACTTTTACACTTGGCACCCTTCCAGGACATCTTGATTATCTAAAATTGTTACACCTTTTGGCACAGGGATAGCTGTTTCTTGTAACCACCAAAATAAATGTGTTGTTCTTCCTTTCCCATTCTTTGTCAATCATAGTAAATCCATCTTTAACTCGGCGAAGACTGTACATAGATTTGGAGTAGGGGTCGTTGCAAATGCTTAATTCTTTTACTATTTACCCTGTTCCCTTCAAGATTCTGAATTCCCCATAGACAAGGGATACAAACAAATAAAAAACATTAGTTGTATGAGCCTGAAAAATCAACCACGCATCTGAGGATTAACATGTGCTTTACATGTGGTTGTCTGCATTGTACAAGAAAAATAGTTGCCTTTCCTTGTCATGGTCTTTTAAAACCACAATGTTAATTTAATTAGTTGGTAGGTGATATATTTTGGTTTTGAAAGTGAAAATAGTTACAAATTTAGTGCATGTATAATAATCCACAAATGTTATCAGATCACGTTCACATGATGATCGTAATTACTTATTGAGCACCCTGTATCCTTGGGGACAATGATGCACATGAACGTGATTGTGTATATCTGTGAACACCATGCGCATGGATCATGATCCACACTAGCTCAGTGTTATGTAGTGTTATGAGTTATGAATGTTTGGAGCGCCCTCTAAATCCCCAAGCACAGCAATCTTTAAAAGTGCTAGTATATTTCTTTTCATTGAGGTGTATGTAAATGAGAAAAGAGGGCTAGTCATTGCAAGGGGGGTACGTCACACCCCAAAATATCGGGTAATGGTTTCTGACTTGACCCTGGTAGAAGGGCATACAGGTGCCCTAGGAGCACCCTGATCAACCAAAGGGAACAGGGCATGGTTTGGAGAACAGGTGCATATTATGTAGCCTAGGTGAGGCAGTGTCTTAGTTTTATCTTAACTCATTGCCTATAGGCTAAGTAATTCTAGAAGGGAACATCTAGTAGGGTTGATGCGGGTTGATGCGTTCAATAATTGAAGTTTGGTTACCTGACCAAATGGTCTCTGACATGCGGAAGTAACAGGTGCCTAGGTGAGGCCTGAGGTACCTGGAAAATTTGAAAACAAATGGAAGTTAGATCCGTGGGTCCTCTATCATATATGTAGTTTGGAGGGTCCTATACTTGTAAAACATTAATTAAATTTTAGTATTACAGTCAAACCTGTCTGTAATGAACATCAAAAGGAAACAAAAAAATTGGTCACTGTAGATGGGTTATATAACATTTTTTGTTTCTGTAGAGGATCACTTTTACTAGCCTCTATAGGCAGGTTGGCTGCTATGGACAGGTGGTTGCTTAGACAGCTCTGAGTGTATGGCCCAGATTCACAAAGGAGGTTTGTACAAACCATGGTTTAAACCATGATCTATGGAGTGCTGCTCGTATAAAAGTAAAACGATTTATAATTTCTAATTATATGACTGTTAGAGCTTGCTAACCAGCAAATTTCACCATCTGAGAAGACAAACATTCATTTGGTGCATTTAGTAAATGTGTACCATCAACATTTTTAACAAGTAAGGAGTTTACATTTTTTTCTCCATCAGTTTACAAATGGCACTCCATAGATGTAAACCATGGTTTAAACCATACAAACCTCCTTTGTGAATCCGGGCCAATATGTTTGGGATCTGTTTATAAGATATCTACTGAAGATATGAGATGCTACCACTCTTCTTTTTGTTTTACATCCTCCCTGATTGCATGTTGTGGTCTATTTGGACAGTGCTATTTGGATTATTGACCAAGGTCAAATAAACAATGTGGCTGTGTATACTAATAGGAGAGGGGTGATTGCATTTCGGATGCTTTGCTCTTTTCAAACAAGCAGTGTATACATGGCAACACCTCACTCTATCTTCCTCAATAACTACTGCCTAGATTGGTAACAAAAATAGATATAGGGACTGGGACTGGAATAGAACTTATGGAACATTTTATTTAATCTTCAAAATCTCCAGACATATCCCGGCCTCTACCAAAAGCGTGAATGTTTCCAGCTAGCTGCATGATATTCATGTGAAATTCTGAGAAACATGCGACCCGTGTGACCCAGTGCAAGGATAATGTGTTGGGAATCATTATGCCTCGTCTAGCTGATATTGATGGTGATTGGTCCTGGGCTTGGCCCTCTGATTGGGTTCAGCCCCTACGTGACTGAGCTTGTTTCACCATTTTATTTTTATCATCATTCATGTGGGCAGAGCATCAACCCTTCTCTACACTATTTGATAATCAAATAGTGTCTCTGAATTGGTGTTGGTGATTCTGCACTCCTATGCACTCTTAAATAAAATGAATGTGTATGTTTCCATTAACCTAAGCAAGGTGACCTGTACATCATTCAGGTACAGCTCTATAGGTCTATTAGATTCGACATAATAGATTCAGAGATGCACCCATTCCCTATCAAATAGAAGTGAGTGGTCCTGGGCTTGGCCCTCTGATTGGGTTCAGCCCCTACATGACAGAGCCTATTTCGCAGTTTTATTTTAGTAATTCATCATCATACATGTGGGAAGATCATCACCCCTACATTTAGCTTCCACCATCAAACAGTGTCTTTGAATTGGTGTCAGTGATTTTGCACTCTTGTGCAAACTTAACCCGTTCCCTATGAGTTTATGAAATCCCCATAGACTTTGTACACAACCCACTTGGTTCCCGTGGTCCAGGGGTTAAACCATTTTAATGTGTGTTCATTAACATAATTATTAAAGGTGACCGAGCTGTAGCAATCAAGTACAGGCTGTACAGCTCCATCAAGTACAGCTTCATGTAGGTCTCTTAGATATGGCACGGATTCAGAGATACGTGACCCCTTCCCCATCAAATAGAAGTGATTGGTCCTGGGATAGGCCCTCTGATTGGGTTCAGCTCCTACATGACTGGGCTTATTTGTTTCACTGGATTTATTTTTATCATCATTCATGTGGGCAGATCATCGATACCCCTTCTCTACACTATTTTAAAATCGAATAGTGTTGCTAAATTGGTGTCAGTGATTTTGCACTCCTGTGCAACGTCAAAGGGATCTAGTAACTTTGTTGACATGTGCAAAAAGTGATGAATGTATGATAAAATGTGTATTTTTGTGATCCAATTTGTGTGTGTTTAACCATTATTATTATTATTATCATTATTATTATTATTATTATTATTATTATCATTATCATTATCATTATCATCATCATCATCATCATCATCATCATCATCATCATCATCATCATCATCATCATCATCATCATCATCATCATCATCATCATCATCATCATCATCATCATCATTATCATCATTATCATTATTATTGTTATTATTATTAAAACAAAGAGTGGTTCATGTCATGTTACAGTAATGAAAAGTCTGCCATCATGTGTTGAGATTATGTCAACTGTAGAACGCCCCTGGACTGGCAGCAGGAAATCCCACTACTTAGCTCCAGTGCAGATCATGCCTGTATTTCACTTGGAATATCAATTAAAGCCACAGACATAGATCATTTATAGTACAAACAAGTTCACTTATTGCAAAAATTGTACATTGTACACTTTGCAGTTTCACGCATTCATACAATAGTATTAAATGAGTGGTATGATACGATAGTGGCAAGTCTGCCATCATGTGTTGGGATTGTGTCAACTGTAGAACACCCCTGGACTGGCAGAGGAAATCCCACTTGTTAGCTCCAGTGCAGAAATCAGACCTGTATTTCACTCAGTAGAACATGTGGCTAATTGGAAAATCAAAGAAATACAGTATGAAAAGTTGTTTCTATTTGAAAGGTTATTACATTATAATCAGTAAAACATGTGTGCTAAATTGATGATTTTCAAATTCAAAATATTATGTGAGCAAATATTTAAAAAAACGTATTACTTGACTCAGTTTGTTTCACTCTAAATTTTGTCTGGTACAAACAAATGTGCGGATTATTAGCACAAAAGTTCATCTGTGAATCGATCTGTTCATTTTGTCACAATGTCTCTTCATTCCATTTTCATTCCATTGTTAAATATTTCAGATGAAATACAAGTTGAGAAGAATCAACGGTGCAAAGAGTTACAGACATTTCCAGTAGAAGCACACAAAATGCATGTTAATGACCGACCATATAATGTGTCCTTTGGAGCTGCAATACCTCTGGTTTGTTGAGAGTTAAAGGGATAGTTGAGTTTGGTAGAGAGGGCGCTAGAATACTTTTTTTTTTTGTGAGGTAATGAAAAACTGAGTGTAAAATTTGAAAGAGCATAATATTTAAATAATAAAATCATCTTTGTTTGATCAAAATCGGTTCAGAGACGGCTGAAATATCCATAAATATAACAATTTGTAATAAAGCTGGGGCCCCAGGTTTATTAGAGAATTTTGAACCAGCCGTTAAAAATTTTAAAAAATGCTTCCTCTTTTCAAAAAGTTACAAAATAGGTATTTAAATAGTTGTTGTTATTTCTCTATCTAATCACTATTTCAACAAAACATCACATGCACAATAATTTATTCAAAATGGTTGAAACCGATGAGTGTTTAGAGAGCGCCCTCTTACGTTTTAACGGCTCTTTTTTAATGATAACATGATCTTTACTACGTCATTTGTAATTTTGTGTTCCTTTCTAGTTATAACTATTAGTTTGTAATGTAATGATGCAGGTTTTGGTTACTAAAATTCAGTTTCACCAAAACTGTACTCTCCTTACCAGAACTCAACTATCCCTTTAAAGGCAGACTCTCCCAGGCCAGTACAATATAGGACCATTAGGACCGGAAGGAGTTTGTTATTCTTCAGCGTTTCGCAGGAACTGGGGAAAGGAAACAACCCTCATTATACCAATGCTAGGTCTAAGAGGAAGGCTCTAGAATTGTATACTAAATAGGAGTCTCTACACACATGACTGTGATCACAATTGATCATATAACTAGTATAGCATTATGACTTATTAATTGTATTATTAATATTTATTATGAGTTTATTTTTATTTATATTTTGTGAAGTAATGTATTTGTATATACATTATTTATGAATTTCTTTTACATAGGGGTCACTCTGTCTCCTCAAGCCTTTGGCTTACTAAGATGTGACCCAGATACACCTTGTTTATATTTTGTATATAATCCTTCGTAATGTTTCAACTTTCAATGGCAATTTTATCAATAATCAATGTGAATTTCAATTTCAATTCAATACTAATGATATTTAAGAGGAAGACTCTAGAATTGTGTGCTCGAGCTGAGTTTCTACTGCATTTATGAGAATGAAGAAAAATACTTTAGGAGCTGAAAACATGTTATTATTGTCACTTTGCCCACACAAAGATTCTGCTAGGATAGAAATCTAGGCTCCTACTGATCGACTCTCATCTCGTACATGCATGGTCACAATTGATCATGCAACAAGCATTATACCAATGCTTAGGGGAAAGACTCTAGAATTGTGTACTAAAACCAGGGTAGGAAATATACAGGAGCTGAGGGCAATTTTGCCCCCTAATTTTCAAAATAGCCCCCTGAAATCAGTAGGTAGCCCCTAAAATTACCATAAGGTATTTGAAAAATTTCTTGATATCCATCAGATTGGAAATGTAGCCCCCTAAAATTTAAGATTAATTCCTGCATTGACTAAAGCTATAAGTTTCTACTTGTATGATAACAATTGATGAATTAATAGAGTGTATGGTTTGCCACGCATTTCATTTTGTCATGTTAACATTTACCTTCCAGTCTCCACTTTCCATTCCTGGTAAAATCATGTCAGACTTCTCCCCTTTCATTTCATTGATTGTTTTTGTTATTAAATATCGATCGTGCTATGACAACAGATGTCAATGCATTCTGAGATTGTTATTTGTTTCCTTTAATCAAAGTACATGTAGCTTCCTGCTATGAACTTCCTCTTGCAATTATTATTGTTTGTCTACTTCACATTTTGTTTTGGTAATTTGAGAGAGAAGAAGAGGAGTGTATTTTCTGACAGTATACTTAGTTATCAACTAGGGTCAGCCCTAACCAAAAACCTTAGTTGGGAACTACTAAAGATGTTGCAAACTGTAAAGAACAAAGTGCATGACCAATAGCGTAATAAGTCTTATGTGTGTCATATGGTGTCACAAAAACGTAGATGGCACACACACAAAAGGTGATGTGCCCCAAATGATGTAGACACATATAAATGTATCTTTCCCCAGTTTCAAGATGATTCTATTTTCATACAACATGCATTTTTCATAGACCCTGGCAAATATTTTTCAGGACTAGTCGTTAATGGGTTAATAAATGTAACAAACCTTTTCCCCTTTCATTTCATTGGTTGTTTTTGTTAATATTGCGCCATGACAACATAAAGTGGGTAGTCGAATGTGGGTTTGCTATTTGTTTCTTTTAATCAGTGTCGTTTCCTGCCTTCGACTTCCACTCATAAACATTGGTCTTCCTCAGTTATTGACCTCTAACACATTACCAGGGTCCCAGTCCTTCACACAAGTTATAGGCATCCAAACTCGCGCTAGCTAGCTTGCATCTCTTGTGGTTCTCTTATTAAAAAGCCTGTTTGTTGGTTTTCAAATGTTCTCTTCGTTGTTTAGATATTTGTGATTAAATTTGACAAACAAACATTCAATTGTTTGATAAAGTGACTACATTGCACATTAAATCACGCATGGTGACTCTACAAGTAGTGATTGCTCTGAGGAGAAAGGGCAAAAGGAAAATTTATAATTTTCATACATGTATGATTTTGTAAATCATCTATTTGCTGTCATATTTTTCTATTTATAGGCAATAGCTCAATTACGAGCCTTTATTTAGGTTTTATTTAGGTTACAAACAACAACTTGTCACCTGTGGGATAGAGTGAGTTAGATCATGTGTTCTAAATGCGGAAATCTGATTGGTTGAAACGCGCAAAAGTTCTGACTTACAATCAATTGTAACTTACAATCGATTGTATCTCTTTCTGCAACGGGCCTAGATCTGTCTTACAGTTGCACTCAAACAATTGAAACACGCATGAAACATCAATGTTATGCTTCTTGTCATGTCCAATGTTCATTGGTAAAGTTCTGCAAGTAGTGACCCTGTGAAGAAGAAACAACCAATATTGCTCATTGACATTATTTTGGTGATTTGAATACATTATATTGATTAATATGATCTGCATAATTTGTTAAAGTTACAACTATTGACATTTACAAACTGTATGATTTCTTGCATTTATAACTAAACCTTACAAGTATTTGTCATCATATTCTTCTTCAGGGGATAGCTCTATTACGTAGGTATAATTTTCAAATCCTTTATTTAGGTGACAACTTGTCGCCTGTGCGATAAAATAAATATCTGTCTTACAAACTACACAATACATCACACATGGTGACTCTTGATGACACAATCTAGAAGATAAAATTCATTGTGGAATACGCGGGGTATACAAAGGGAAACACAAATATCTCTAATACAGAGAAGACAAATCGTTTGGGGAATTAGTACAAATGCCAGTTAACAAAGCGAAACCCACTGGAATACCAACAAAGGAAGTCATTGCCATTTTCCAACTTTACCCAGAGCTAAATGTTTGAACTACTATGACAACGGGTAATTAAAAGACTTCCCACAAACAGTGCAGATGGATTTTTCTCTTTTTAGTTTGATCAAAAGATGCCCTTTCTTCTCCGACTCTCACGGGTACACCACAGAAGCTACTATGATCATCAAGGACGTTCTATTATAAACTTAGTTACAATTACATTAACTTAATTAATTGTCCAGCACTTCTAACGTGCCACATGCTTATCCATAAAGGCTATCAAACAATTGTGATAGTATAATGATAATTAATCATTTCATTGTCGTAGATTGGCCAGACTGATTAGGGGGCATGCACATTATTGGGTTGGGCACACCACACTCTATGTGTTTCAAATTTTTAAAAGAATTTTCCCCATATCTTTAATTTTATTGATTTGTCAAATCACTGGGGGAGGGGGAACTTGCATCCCTGTGCCATAACAGTCACTTTAAGAGTTAAACAGCAACAACAAAATCTCTCACTCAATGAAGTCAGACTCCCTGGCTAAAACAACCGCTGACTGAGGGGAGGAAGAAGACCCCCTCACGTCACTCACGCAGAAGGGTGATCCAGAGGGGAGGATGGTGAGAGGCAGACCTCTTTCTCTCTTACCGACTTACCCGTACAAACTGAATTTGATTGGTGAGAGCTTGACCAATGTGATGCAGGACTAGCCCTCAGAGGTCAAAATGGCAACTAACAGTGTAGCATCAATCCCCACGCAAGACAATCTTTAAGGGTAACACCCGCTGACTGAGGGGAGGAAGAAGACCCCCTCATGTCACTCACGCAGAGGGGTGATCCAGGGGGGCTATAGGGGAACCAATCCAGGGGAGGGTGGTGAGAGGCGGACCTTTTTCTATTTTACCCTACAAACTAACTTGGTTTGACCATATACCACGACGCAGGACAAGCTCTAGATCAAAATTGGGACCCACGGTGAAGTATTTCCACATATGACAAACTTGAGGGGTAACAAATGTCATTCACTCTGAGGGGGTGATCCAGTGGGCTAGGGGGAACCAATCTAGAGGGGGGGGGGGGGGGTGGTGAGGGGCAAACCTTTCTCTCTTACCCTTTAAAAACTTATTTAAGGGATGGGGGCTTGTCCACGACGTAGGACCGGCCCTAGTTCGAAATGGCAGCCCACGCAGTGGAGTGTTTCCACACATGGCAACCTTTAAGGGTAACAAATCTCTGACTTTGTGATGTCAGAGCTCCCTCACTAAAACACCCGCTGACTGAGGGGAGAAAGAAGACCCCTCACGTCATTCACTCAGAGGGGTGATCCAGGGGGCTAGGGTGGAACCAATTCAGGGTAGGGTGGTGAAAGGCAAACCTCTTTCTCTCTTCCCCTTACAAGCTGACTTCAAGGGGGGAGGGCTTGACCACAATGCAGGACCGGCCCTAGTTCGAAATGGCAGCCCATGGTGGAGTGTTTCCATGCAAAGCAACCTTTAAGTGTAGCATATCTCTGACTTTGTGATGTCAGAGACTCCCTCACTAAAACACCCGCTGACTGAGGGGAGGAAGAAGACCCCCTCACGTCACTCGCTCAGAGGGGTGATCCAGTGGGGCTATAGAGGAACCAATCCAGGGGAGGGTGTTGAGAGGTGAACCTATTTCTCTCTTACGGACTTACCCTTACCAACTGACTTGAAATAACCATCAAGAACTGTTATAAATTGTTTAATATGGTTATATTAATTCTCTGGAAAAAAATATATGGCAGAAATGAATGTGCCATTGGGGAAGCCTAATTTTCTTTGCCCATTTCATATTTCTAGTTGGGTTCCCTATGTTTGAATAATGTTTTTGATTGTATACAATTATAGCTTATAGATCCAACTTTACTTTTGGTTATATTTAAAACAAGTGGGAAGCAATGGCAGGTGCTTATAAGTGAATCTTTTTAAAGTTAACAACAGGAATCGTAATCAATCTTGTTTGTTGATTTTTTTAATTCTTTATTATATGAAATACCATTACAAGGAAATAAAGTACAAAGTACATACAATGTACTAATAGATAAAAAGTATAAAAGTTCCCCCAAAAAAAGTAGGGCAGAAAAAAAAAACATTTTCAGCTGTTGCGTGCACTTTAGAAATGGGAAGAGTGTTTATTTTCATTTTGAGTTGATGGGAATGACATTATCTAAAGAGTGAAAGTGGGTCACCAGTGAACCGATCCAGGTTAGGTGAAAGATGAACTGATTACGAGTTAAAGTGGTCTCCGCTTAATTGGATAGGCTTTTGCAGAACATTTTTTACCCCTATTCAAAAGAGTACAACTTCCCTAAGACAGGGCTCCACATTTACCTTTTCTGGTGGCCCGAAAATATAATTCTTTTCTGATCAAACCTGTAATTATTAATAAAGCATAACATGTAAGAAAACAAGATTTTTTTTCTCATTTTGTCAATGTCGGGTTGAAAATCTGCTTGCCAGATCGGGCCACCAAAATATGACTTTTATACATTTTTTGCTTGCCCGCAGTGCAATTTCACTGGCCCCGGGCCAGCGGGCCAGTGCGAGTGTTGAGCCCTGCCTAAGAAATAAAAGAAATATTTGGTTTAATATCTTACCCATTTATGTTACCACTGTACCATCAAGAATCCTGTTAAATCATGATTGTGGCAACTAGTTTGACAATTATAAAGTTACCAAGTCAAGCCTCCACACTAACTTTTTGTCTGTACTGGGGGGCGTTGCATAAAACTCAAAGTTGCGCTTGATTTTGCGTTTGATCGATGCAAAATCAAGCGCAACTTTGCATTTGATCGCAATTGACCGTTGCATAAACATCTGGATCAAACGCAACTTTGCGTTTGATATCAAACGCAAGTTTAATTATGATATGGATCAGACGCAAAGTTGCGTTTGATATCAAACTCAAGTCTTTATGCAACGGAGTTGCGTTTAAACGCAAAGTTGTGTTTGATTTTTGGTGACTTGCGTCGAAAATCAAACACAACTTTGCATTTTGAGTTTTATGCAATGCCCCCCTGGCCTGTTTGGGCAAGTAAAATCATAAATGTTGACATATACTTGCCCCAATATAATATTTACTTGCCCCCTTACTTATAGATGAGATTTACACGTATGAAATTATATTGTTCTCTGGTAGTTGAACAATTATTTAGTTGCCTGATCGGGCAAGCAAACTAGACAATTTAAGAAATTTTACTTGCCCGACACCAATTTTGACTTACCCCAAGCAAGCGGGCAAGTGCTAGTGTCAAGCCCTGACCAAGTTATCGACACTAAGCGAAAGAAGCAAATTTCACTTTAAGATGCCGAGTTAAAGAACTGTCCATTAGAGTTTCCTTATCTTTCAACAAAGTGACCGATTTGTTCTACATATATTCTATGACATAATAGGTCATCATTGCCTCAATTCATTTACCTGGGCATCTGTACTTTCCCTGCATAGTTCGCAGATGCTATACTTAGCTAGAAAAGATAGCTTTAATTTCATTTTTTCAGTCTTCCGGTTGCTGTGGTAACCAAATATGTAAGGTTTTAGATTATTTTTGGCCCAAAACCAAAGTGAGGAAAGTTTGGTGTTCCTTAAAGGATTAATATTTTGTAGAGTCTACTTTGTTTTTATAGCATCGAAATGATGATCTTACAGTACCATCATGCAAGATTAATAGTATGCCAACCTTTAGACCAAGGACCACGTTAATCAACACAATTGCACACCTGTATTTTGTTGAGTGGATGTGGTTTTAGGGACCATTTTCCCTTTTTTGAAAATGCAGTGAAAGGTAAAAGTTTAATATTTTTTCTTTTAGTATGACATGACTGAACATAAAATGTATATACACATAGTATTATACTTAGATCACAGATGCATGTACAGTCAAACAGTCAAACCTGTCTTAGCAGCCACTTTTCTATATAGCATTAGCAGCCCACCTACCTAAGCTGCAGCCACCAAAAGTATTCCCCTGCAGATAAAAACAATGTTGTTATGGAACCTGTCTACAGTGGCCACTTTTCTTATTTCCCTTAGGTGGTCACTAGACAGATTTTGCTGATCAATTTACGATATTGAAAAATTAAATGCAGTTTAATTATCTTCCATTACCTGAGGTCTACAACAAAATTGAATTAATGCTGTCTCATACTTTCCATGGTTTGTGTCTAGAATTGACATTGCAATCAGCAGAATAAATTATACCTCATTAGAAGAGTGGTTAGTGTGTCTCAGTTCAAAAGTTCAGTGAACCAAAATGAGATCAACCTACTCCCTTAGAGATTCTGAAATCCCTGTAGACTTTGTACATAACGCAACAATTTTGCATAGGTAAGGGGGTTAATATATATAACCCATTCCCTTTGAGATTCTGAAATCCCTGTAGACTTTGTACATAACGCAACAATTTCGCATAGGTAAGGGGGTTAATATATAACCCATTCCCTTTGAGATTCTGAAATCCCTGTAGACTTTGTACATAACGCACCAAGTTCGCATAGTTAAGGGGGTTGTATCCCGTTGGCCCGGATTCACAAAGGAGGTTTGTGTAAACCATGGTTTAAACCATGGTCTACATCTATGTATTGCTGCTCGTAGACAAGTAAAACAATTTATCATTTCTAATGATATGACTGTTAGTGCTTGCTAACCAGTAAATTTCATAATCTGAGAAGACCACATTTATTTGGTGCCTTTAGTAAATGTGTAGCATCAACATTGTTAACAAATAAGGAGTTTGCATTCTTTCTCCATCAGTTTACAAATGGCACTCCATAGATGTAGACCATCGTTTAAACCATGGTTTACACAAACCTCCTTTGTGAATTCCACCCATCCCCTTTGAGAGTCTGAAATCCCAATATACTTTGTACATAGCTCACCATGTTCCTGTAGGCAAAGGGTTAAAGCTAGATGATTGGTCTACAACACTCATTGTGATATTTCCTTTGTCATTATGGAAGAAGACATCCTTAATTGCAATACTTTACTGTTATTAGATTGTCTGACTTTGTTAGTAGTACGAAGAAGTCATATTTCACCCAGTGCCTTAATTCCATTCACTCACAAAACCAGTTCTCGACTTTCTAGTTTTTGATCAACCATAATGACACATATTATTTTAAAAATTAAAGGCAGTGGAGATGATTGGTCTACAACACCCATTATGATATTTCCTTTATCAATATGGAAGAAGACATCCTTAATTGCAACTATTATTAAATTGTCTGACATTGTTATTCAAAGTAGAATAAGTCATATTTCACCCAGTGCCTTTCTATTCACTCTCAGCTCTCATTATGATATTTCCTATATAAATTGCAAAAGAAGACATCCTTAATTGCAACTGTTATAAGACATTTTAAGTACTTATAATCAGTCATTTTTCACGTAATGTGCCTTTCCATTCACAGATAAAAACCAGTTGATTTTGATCAACCATAATGACACATATTCATTATTGAAGGCAAATTAGATGATTGGTCTACAACACTCATTGCGATATTTCCTATACCATGATGGAAGAAGACATCCTTAATTGCAACTGTTATTCGATTGTCTGACATTGCTATTTAAAAGTAGAATAAGTCATATTTCACCTAGTGCCATACCATTCACTCACAAACCAGTTCTCGACTTCCTAGATTTTGATCAAACATAATAGTGTATTCTAAAAATTAAAGGCAGTAAGATGAACCAATCATGTGTATGTACAACACTCATTAGGATATTTCCTGTGTCATTATGGGAAAAAGAAATCCTTAATTGCAACTGTTATTAATAATAATAAATAAATAATGGTGGCTACTTAAGTAGCGCACGTTCCGTCTTTCGACGCTCGCGGCACATCACTATTATTACCCTGGTCATCGGATACATACTGCACTCAATTCAGCACACAAAGTGCACATTGTCTTCTCCCTGGGGAGCATTCCAGCTAGGCAGCCTCGTAGGTGCACACAGATTAGATTTATTAGATTGTTTGACAATGTTAAATAAGTCATATTTCACCTTGTGCCTTTCTATTCACTCTGCACAAACCAGTTCTTGACTTCCTAGATTTTGATCAGAAGGAAACTGAAATGTAGTTGCAGATTTAACACTGATATTATTTTGTGTGCATTTCAATTTGATCAAGTTCAAAAGAACGTTCTGAAGAAAGTTATTAGGGATATTTTCACTCACTTTGTACCATGGGCTTGCATTGTGCATGATAAATCAATGACCTTCACAATACCAATGTCATGTACAAAAAAACAAGTACTGTACACTGTGTGCGACATTTGGTGTGGTACCGACCATGGGCGTAGGAGAATATTTTTCTCAGGGGGGGTGGGGGGGCTGAGATATTTTGCTCGAGTAATTATCCCCCCCAAAAAAAAAATAATAATAAATAAATAAATAAAAAATAAATAAATAAATTAAATAAAATAAATAAATAAATAAATTTACAAAAAATAAATAAATAAATAAATAATAACAAAAGTTAAGTCCAAAAATAACATGATTTTGCCTGAAAATTACCTTGTATTGCTGTAGAATTACATTAGTTGCCCGAATGTAACATGACTTTGCCCGAATATGATGTGGTATAGCCCGAATGTGACATTGAGTTGCCAAAATATGACATAGTTTTGTTTCAATATAACATATTTTGCCCAAATTTTTGCTGCTTTTTGCCTGAATATTGCCATTTTGAAAACTCCAGGGGGTAGGGGGAGGGGCTGCAGCCCCCTCAGCCCCCACCCCCCCCCCCCCCCCCCCCACCCCTCCCCATGTCTATGGTACAGACGGGTTACAATGTCAACTTTCATCACAAGCCAGGTCCTACACTTGTTTCCTATTCTACTTTCACATTGTACAAAATCAATTTCTCAAAAATTGTACAGCGATGTAAAGCAAGGGTGTCATTCAGGTAGTATCCCTTCCTTTAAAGGGACTAAGTAACATTGTCCAAATCCTCCATATAAAATTTTAATTCTAGCGGTTCCCTCAAACCTTGTTGTATTCGTATTAACAATAAAATCATGGGACCGGTTTCGGTTTTTCAAATTTCCCTTTTGTTACAAAGATATATACGATTGAAGTATTCAGATAAGAAAAACTCAGGTGGAGTTTTGAAACCATGTACAAAGTGAGTGCAGTGAGTTAGTGAATATCACTTTGCATTTTCGCTCATTACTTGGCCATGCAATGTCTATTTGACTTAAAATGTTCATACAATACCCTGTGGACATATGAGATAACAACAATATACATTGCATCAACCCTTCATCACTTTTTGCACATGTCAACAAAGTTACTAGATCCCTTTAAAACATACAGAATTTCCTCTTTTATATTGTACATCATTGAGCAAACTCATGGAAGTTCTTAACCTGTTCCCTACTAAATTGTACAATTTCTACAGAGTTATAACAGGGCCCATCAGGTTCCTGAGGACAATGGGTTACACAGGGTTGTTAGCCCACTTTTGTTTTACAGAGCTGGGACCCAGTACCGGTACGTGGTTAAAATAGACCGGTCTTCCTTAGGAAGGACGTGGTCCCTTCAACAGAGCCAACAAATCTCAATTTTCTAATTTAAATGTTCAAATGGAATGTTGATTAATTTGGATGTCAGGCATCAATTACATGGACCTAACTAAGTCCACCTTCAGTAGTATTTTTGAATAGGAATCAGATATAGAACCTGCATGTAGTTTATGCTGAAACGTAAACCACACTTCCTGTTCCCCGTCGAGTACTTTTCAACCCATAATTTTCTCATTTAAACGTTCCAATTTAAAATATGATATAACAGCATAATAACATACTAAAATGTTGGTATTTAATCCCAAGTTATCCATTTCAAAAGCTGAATCATAAACCACACTTCCTTCAGAAGAAGAAATTAGTCACCTCTAAAGAGCTTGTCAGCCCGGAATATTATTGTTTATATATGTTTTAAGTAAACATAACTTGGATGTATGTATATATACTTCAATTATCTTATTGTTCCTAATTCTTAATTACCTTTAAAAGTCCCCCTTTATTTAATAGTCTATTTTAAATATATCAGGAAAAGAAGTATGGTTTAGACCTGGTTGACGCTGAAACTTAAACTACACTTTCTTCAGAAGGAAACTGTTACTTATATAGCGCTTGTCAACTCTCAGTTTTCTCAGTTTAATGTTCCAATTAAACATTCAATAACTTAAATGTACATACATGTATATACTTGAAAATGTTATTGTTCGTAGTTCTCAATTCCCTTTAAAGTGCCCCTAGTCTGTATGTAAATATAGTAGAAAAGGAAACGGGGTTGGGACCTGGTCTATGCTGAAACCTAAACAACATTTCCTGAGAGAGGAACTGGTCCCCTCTCCAAACGCTTATTAACCCAGAGAATTTTCTCATCAAACCCTATTTTATGAATTCTCCCCTTTTTCCTTTCAGTCCTATATTTGGCAAACAAAACTAATTTGGAAAATCATTTGAGAGGTTAATTGTACTATTTAAAAAGTTTCCAAGTTGGTGGTAAATATCTGAATATTTTCAGTGCATATAATTTGAAAGGCCTGAGAATGCAACACTCAGTACCTGCACACACTGATTATATCTCTACAGGAGAAATTGTTAGTTATTTAATTTAGGTATGTTGTCTT
The DNA here is from genome assembly GCA_037951105.1 of Echinarachnius parma. NCBI lineage: Eukaryota > Metazoa > Echinodermata > Echinoidea > Clypeasteroida > Echinarachniidae > Echinarachnius > Echinarachnius parma. The sequence goes on from JBAMJV010000173.1 coordinate 436,640, forward strand.
CTTACTGACATTGCCCATTCACAATAAAGTTCTTCTAAATAGTTTACTTAAATAAGGAAATTGATATAACAATCTAGAACAGAACTGAAAGTTTAAATTTGCATTTATATTAGTCAACTATTTTTGGTGACGTTATTGTCTTATCTCTTAATACAGGATGGGTCGCAGTCTAAAATCAAATGCCTTAAAACCAAATATTTTCCTTATTATGTTTGCTTGTATTATGAAGAAATAAAATCTGTCACAAATTTAAGACTAGAGATTCGATAGTTTCAATTCTCATTCTATGTGATGTAATTGTGTATTTTTATTGTTTAATTGCTCGGTTTTTTTACAAAATGATGTAAGGTCACTCTACAATTACAGGCTTCAAAACCAAACATTTCCCGTATAAAATATAAGGTTTGCTTACAAATGTGAATAAATCTATCATGAAAAGGGAAGCGATAGTTTAAATGTTCCTTAAGTATAGTTACAAATTTCAGTGTTTGTTTGTGCATCTTCTATTCTTTTTTTCTTCCAATACAGGATTGCCCGTAGCCTACAGTTAGAAAGCCACAAAATCAAATAATTTTCCTTCCTAATATAACAAATCTCAAATAAAACAAATTATAGTTTCATTTGCAGAATTACAATGTAAATAATTGTATCATTTTTTCTCATCTTATACAGGATGGCCCCCATTGTACCATTTAAGATCCTCACAAACTGAATATTTACCTCCTATTAGGTAATATTGTGCATCTTTTCTTTTTCTCTTCCAATGCAGGATGGCCCACAGCCTACAGTTCGAAAACTCTGATAGCAAGGTGAAAGATGCGAACGTCAAAGACTCTGACACTTTCTCCATCTTCGATCCCCGCAACCCCATGAACAAGAGAAGGAGAGAAGAGAGCAAACCCTCAAAGAATAGGAAAGATGAAAGCAGACACGGAAAGGACAGAAGATGATGAGAACAAATTGGTGTCTGAACTTTTCAAAAGAGAAAGACTGTGAATTGCATATCCTATCATCATGGCGTGTTGATCTCTATTACCCCGTGAATAAGAGAAGATGATAATGAAGCAAACTTTCAAAGGATTAGAGAGAGGTCTAAAACTGTCCAAGAGATCATTATGACCAGTTGATAACTGAACATTGATGAGAGAAAACTGTTTGGACTACCTTCTCAACCATAAGATGTAATTCCATGAACGAAAGAAGGCGAGAAAGGAGCAGGCATTCACAGGATAGGAGTCACAAAAGCAGACATGCCAAAGACAGGAGATGATGAGGAAATATTGATGTCTTAACTTTCAAAAGAAAACGACTGTATGTATATCCTGGCATTGTGGCCTGTCAATTTTCTTACTCCATAAAGAACAAGGAATGAAGAAGCAAGCGTTCTAAGGATAGGAGAAAGGAAAACAGTCAGGGAACGGGAGATGATGACGAGATGGAAACGGTGTTGTTATTCTTCTTAAGAGCTGGGCTGTTTTAGCTCTCTTTCTATCATTTTGAAGATGTCCAAGGCATTGTAGTTTTGGATCATATTTTGAACTTGTTGTGAAACCACAACATTTCTTGACAACAATTCCTAGAAATCTTCACTGAGAAGAGGTTTTTTTTTGTCTAGTGGTCAGAGCTCTGCTCTTCACACAATCGGCTTGGGATTTAAACCTAGGCTGTGTCTCTCGGATGGTGAGGATAAAGCTCAGTCCGAGACATACAACTATGATTGATTGTGTCTGTAAAAACAAATAACCAACCCCAACTATTAGAGGTGGTCTGGTCTAGTGGTCAAAGCTATGCTCTTCGCAAATCAGCCCTGGTTTTAAACCTAGGCTTCATCTTTCGAATGATGACAATTGTAGCTAAATAAATCATGTAAAAAAACATTGTTCTTTATATTTTCTTTTAAAAATTAACTGAATTTGTTTTGTATTTATTATATAATAATAATTTACTAAATTCTTCAGTCACAGCCACTTTCCAAAATATGTTTAACTACAATTTATACTGTACATGTATGTTTAATTTGTGTAAATAGAAACATTGCTTTCATAGACATTGTAAAGATCTCTGCCATTCTTTCTCCACATCTGTGGATGGCAATTTACATGGAAATAATGGTATCAAATATGCTGAAAACATATCTGCACTGTATCTGATATTATCAGAAATATTTCCTTTACTACAGATACATTTTCAATGCATGATTCTGATAGTTAATTAAATCTTATATCAAAATGGAAATAACCCTGTCAAATAAATTCCTTTTCATTTTGCAAAGAACACTACCATACTTTCTTTACATTTGTGAGAAGGTCAAACAAGTTTAGATTCACCCTTGAATAGTTGCCAAATTCAATGCAAATTACCATGGAAATATAGGTGTCAAATATGCTGAAAACATATCTGCACTGTACCTGATATTATCAGAATAATTTCCTTTATTATATATAAATTGACAATGTGTGGTTCTGATAGTTGATTCAATCTTTTACAAAAAGATGGAAATTATAATGTAAAATATGTTTTTCCTTTTCATTTTGCAAAGATCACTACCATACTTTCCTTACATCTGTGAGGAGGTCAAACAAGTTTAGATTAACACTTGAATAGTTGCCAAACTTGGTGCCAATTAACATGGAAATAACAGTGTCATATGATGCTGAAAACATATCTGCACTGTATCTGATATTAGAATGATTTCCTTTATTACAGATATATTGACAATGTGTGGTTCTGATAGTTGATTCAATCTTATATTAAATGGAACAAATAATGTCAACAAATTCTGAAAAGATATCTGTCCCATCTCTGATATAATCACGTATATTTCCTTTATTACAGATAAATTGACAATGTGTGGTTCTGATATTTGATTCAATTCTATGGAAATAATGTTGAAAACATATCTGTTCCATCTCTGATATAATCAGGTATATTTCCTTTATAACAGATAAATTGACAATGCGGGGTTCTGATATTTGATTCAATGGTTATAGGAAGGAAGCAATACACATGTGTATCCAGTCTACTGAACTGAAAGGAAATTATTGATGTTCGAATTATTTGCAAGAGAAATTATGCCTCATCCTGTTTTCATTGAACTTTGTGCATTATACAATTTACAGAAGAAATGTAGCAAGGAACAAAATGATACATTTATTTCAATACATACAAAGGTCAACTATTTGACTGTTTGAAACTGGTCAAGGATTCAATTGAGAGATATGTTATAATATATTTTAGTTTTTGCTGGCCCTGAGTGATTTATAAGTATATTTACCCGGTCATTATACAAGTACACATATTTTCTGATAATCTTGCAGTTTGAATAATTTGGTAACGTTTAACAAACCAAGAGTAAAACTCTTTGATCTAAAGTAAAGTAATGTCTTTGTATTCATACCGGTGCCATTCACTTTTCATCGACATTGAGTGTAAAAGTATAGTTTACGTTTGCACCATTAATGCTATATTAAGTTACATTCAGTGAATATTCCTTTAATTCCTATCCTTTTAACCTGTTCAGGGGGGTGTTTCACTTGAACTTAATTCTAAGTTAGAGTTAAAAATTATTGAAAGCCACTAGTTTATATTTATTTTTTATGTAAAAGTCCTTTTGCAAAGGCATAAAATGTTGATTCATATCATTCATATTTTCTTTTATCAAGGAGATTTCATGATCTTGGTGCAACATTTATGAAAAGTCAAAAATTTGTATTGTTTTGCTTTTGAATATATTGTATTCCAAGGCTACAAATGGCTTTCCATAATAGTTAGGTCCAACTTAGAGTTAAGTTCAACTTAGGATCTTTGTGAAACACCCCCCAGGACTGGTCCCAGGAATCCTCAGGCCGAGTGGGGTCTATGTCGAATAATATAATTATGTCAATTCAAAATAAAAATACAAGAATCTTCAATGGGTTATAAACTTTTTAAGTGAGTATACCTTTAATTCTTATTGTTTTTTGTAGGAGATTATCGCAGACAGGAAGACACTAGGTAGATAGAATGCCAGTCAAGGAAAGGTGACGGCTGCAATGTCTAGATGTCTTTGTTAGAAATCTCTGTATAAATGTTGTGACACTACTTCAGTGACTGCATATTGCATAATGGTTGCACGCTTCCCTTAGACCTGTGTTATCACTACTTACTTAAATCCGTTTTGCACTTAATATATCTTGTAATTGTGACCGAAATATTGCATACTAAATTGTTTCACAGAGTTTTCTTATATATACTTACATTTCATGTTGATTTTTAGCATCACTAAGAAGAACTTTTCCATCTATTGACCATCTTATAACTGTGTTATGATCATAGTTTGTTGTTTTATCATTATATGCCTTTTGAAGATTATAGTTACATTGGTACCCAATCTACCTGGGCTATCATAAAATGTGTGCAGTACATGAGAAAGGGGGCAATGTCGAAATTGTGATAGCTACAAATTGCAAAGTTATGATGTACCAATATTATGCCATATATGTGGGAGAGTGGTTTTTGCTTTAACTTTGCAGTTTTATATGCATAATTATTTAACAATTATCCCAGCAGCAAGTTAAAATATAGGGGGCATATGCCCCCCCCCCCTCCCCCTCCCCTCCCTCGGTATGCCAGTGCTGTATAGTGTGAACTGGCAGATAGCTGGAAGTAGACTTGTATAAGGGCAATTCCACGATAACGGAAGGACATTCAGACACAATTTGGGAACTTCAATCAAATAATTCCAGGATCCTGCTTTTGATTTTTTATTCTAAATGGCATGTCTTTGATCCTTGTTGGGACACCTTTGATTTCCACTATTTCTAAAATTTTGACCGCATTATGTAAATTAGATATGGACACTAATGAGGCCGGTAACGGAAGGACGGCAAAATGGACATGGATTTTCAAGTTTTTTAGTTATGACCCAATCTCTGTGAAGTTACGAGGTTTATCATGTTAAGTTGGCTACTAGTCAATTTCCTTATGTTCACAGAGTATAACACCACCTTTTAAGAAAAATATCTACGTTGGTATATTAATTATGCGAAATTAATTACTCCAGTGTTCGGTAACGGAAGGACGGTAACGGAAGGACCTCTGAAAAGTCTATTGGAATTGTACAATAAAATTAATTTTGAAATTTAAAGACCATTTATGAGGAAACATCTCTTTTGTGGTCTAAAATGAGTTTGTATCATAGATAGCATATGGACATCACAAGCATTTACATTTCTTTTTTTTCTTACTATATTTCATGCTCCAATGGCTCTTATTCATGGTCAGTCCATGGTAACGGAAGGACACTCAGACACAAATTGTCAACTTTAAGAAAGACATTTTTAAATACTTGTGTTGTTAGAACCGTCTATTTTGATAACAATACTTCCAAAACATACAGTTTTAAGGTCCCATAATTTTTTTAATTTTTTTAATCTCCGCACATTATTGAATATGCATACAAATGAGGTCGGTAACGGAAGGACACTAAAATGGAAAAGGTTTTGTTATCAAATCAGTTTTAACTAAAACTCTGTGATATTAAATAATACAAAATATTTTAAGGGTACACATTTCATTCTCTGAAGGGTTAAGAAGAATTTACTTGTTCTTTGATTAAAATTTGTCCGCAGATATTTGAGTTATTTCACACAAAGCGGACCAATGTTCGGTAACGGAAGGACATAATGGACTATAATGTATGATATGACACAGTAGGGTCATTCCATGTCAAATCACCTTTAAAAAAATAGAAAATTTTCATCGCAGCCCCCTTCAAATTTGCTAATATTTGGTATGTATGATATTTCAACCTTTAAAAGCGCAAATATTTAAGTTTTAGCCCAATCCGCCCAATGGTTTTGGCGCTATGGTCGATTCTTATGGGGGAGTTTTGTAAGAAATGGGCGTGGGCACCATTTTTCAAATGGCCATTGTCCATTAACCGTTGGGTCAATTTATTTTGTAAAGGTGTCATTGGACTGGGGATGTTATGTGCAATCCATTTATGCCATTTGTGTTCATGCATGAGCGAGTTTGGATACGATAACCTTTGACCTTAGATTTTGACCTTCCGTTTTACCTCGTGGATCAAATAATGTTGAGAAATTTGTTTGCTTAAATCTTGGCTTGATATAATTTCTACAATATATGAAAGAATTGGAGATATGTTATTTCTTGCTTTTTCTACAGCCTTGTTTTTAGTTTGCAAATTTCATGTAAAATTTAATTATTTTAGACCTACACCCATGTCCAAGAATTCTATAGGGGTGTATTGTGTAAAAAAAAGACCTATTCAAAGTCATGATCAGAGCCTATTCACACCCTGGCTCACCACAGTTAAATAGACCTACTAATCCCCATACAATAGAAATCCAGACAAATGGCATCATGGTACAAGGGCCCTGTTGCAGAAAGAGATAAAATCAATTGTGAGCCAGATCAAATGTTCTAAATGCACAAATCTGATTGGTTGAAACACAGAAAATTACTAGTCTGACCACGCTACGCCACTGATAGCTGGCCATTGTAGGTATTGTCTCATTATTTTGGGTTTTCATATATGAGAGACCAATTTTTGAACATAAATGTTGTCATAATATGTAATATGAGGTACCTTGTCCATCTGTTACCATTGTATGGTAACGGAAGGACATTTTCTTTTGTTATTTATTAATTAACGAAGAAACAATGAGTAATACAATTGTTAGCAATGGGAAGGCCTACTTGAACTTGCTTTGCACTGAAGATTGGTCTGCTCTCTAACAAGTATGTGAGCCACAAAATTAAAAATATTGATTTTTCGGTAACGGAAGGACATTTTCATAGGCTGAAAATAAGAAGTCATTGAAGCATAACAAATCAAATTAATCATACAAATTTACTATTTTACAAAATGGTCATATCTCAGGAGTCAGAATAATGTGTTTTAGGCTTAACTGGGGAAATATAAAACAAACACAGGATCAAAACACTTTTTCACAAAAATGTCAAATTTGTGGGGTTCAATTATGGTTATAAAGTTATTATAAAAAAACAACTAAAATTATGTAAAACTAAAATTTTCTCATTGAATTAAAAAATATAGAATTTAAGCTTTGATTTGATACCAAATTTGTATCATAAAAATGCTTGTAAAATTTTTGGTCAAATGTCCACTTTGGCGTGGAATTGCCCATAAGTAATCAGGATATTTATCACAGTTGCAGCTGCAGCCAGCGCTTAGGTTGTTTAAAGTTCACCAAATTATAAAGTGAACATTAATTTGAACTATAGATTAAATATGTCTTCAATTAAGACTGCATTTACTCTGTCATTTCTGGGTTATTGTTAGTAATTTATTCTGCAAAAAAAAAATGATGTGGAATGTCGCTTCCTGAAGCAAAATGTAAAATAAAGATACATAATATTATACAAAAATATCATGTTGAAAGTTGAAGGACAACCCACCCACCCACATACATACAGGATAAATGAACAGTGGCGTAGCTACGGAGGGCATGGGGGCAAAACAGAATCATACAAAGTATAAAAGAATAAATAAATACATCGAATGTGCCCCCCAATAATTCATGTGCCCCCCCCCTCCCCCCCCCCCCCCCCCCCCCCCCCAATCAGTCGGTCATGTAACACCTCTGAAGTACATGATACTGAGCCAGTGTGTGCCATCTTCCCCAACATTTTTTTTTGTTTGCTTAAATGTAAATTATTTTTTACACAGTTCAACAGTCTGGCCCACTATCAACTTGGTTTGTTTCGGGGGTGGGGGGGGGGGGGGGGCTTCCAGGTGCCCCTTCCCCCACCAGAAATTTATTTTGTTTTCATTATTTTTTACATAGTTCAAGAGTGTGGCCAACCAACTATCAACTTGGCTTGTATTGAAATACTTTACATGCACATAGTCTGCATGGACAATAAATGTGTATGCTTTGTATTGTGAAACAATAACTAGCATTAAATGCTGAATATTTCATTGATATAAAATATGTTTCTATTTTCATTTTGTATTTTATTACGTGTGTGTGGTGTGTGTGTGTGTGTGCGTGTGTGTGTGTGTGTGTGTGTGTGTGTTCGCTTTATACAATTTTTCTGTGAAAGGGATTCCGAATGTTTTAATTGATTAATTCTAATCATAGAAGTTGAACTATATTTGACTAAATTTAGTATTACACATTAATGTTAACTAATTATCACTTTAAACTAATATCCCACTCGGACTTTTTAAAACTATAAAAAAAAATGTTTTCCAACTTGGCAACCTTTCAGGTAATAAAGAGGGAAATAAGCTATTGCCTGAATACAGGTATATAGAGGTCATACTCAGGTATGAAGGTTAAAGTGAGGCCTGTAAAGTGTCAGATATTGCCTAAAATGACATTTGAGACTTCAATCCTGTACCCAAATCATTGTAAGATATGTCCGAACGATGTGTGAAAGTTTCATTGAAAAAGAACACTGCTTTCCTGGTTAAATTTTTGGTTAGCTTTTACAACGGACGTTTATGAGGTTTATGACCGTTTGTTAACGCTTTTGAGCTGAATGATAGATATCGTCATACTAAAGGGGCATTTGAAAAAAATCTAACCCTATTTCATTCTTCTCTTACCATAAGCTAAACAACACGGTAGAAGAGAAACAAGGAAGCTCCAAGTAATTTTCATGGAGTTCACTTTACAGGCCTCACTTTAAACTTTGTTTATGGTGCAATTTTATGCACATCAATGTTTCCTGAAGAAATCTGCACATCCATATAAAACATTATATCCGTGTCCTTTATCTGTTCACACTTGATAAAAAAAGGACATTCGAATTTAAAAAGTGTTCATCTATAAACAGGATATATTTAGAACATTCATGTTAATGAGTTTCCCTGTAATTACATCCGTTATGGGGTGTCCCAATTTAGCAGAATTCGGTGGGGATTATGGAAGGGGGGAAGAAAAGCCCCCCTCAAGGAACCATTAAGTCTGTTAATTACCCCTATCATCACCCCATTCAATTAATAGATGCAGACATATTTCTTAAAATTGGTGGCAGGGCTGACAAACAGGCGGATGGGGGTTACGCAATGCGCGCCACCAGCAAAGTCGCGAAAACTTTCCCGCCGCACCTTTATTTCCCGCGCCAACTTCGCTGCTTCCTAAACATACCATACCGCAAGACACATTAGAGAAATGTGTCTTAATAATTGGCATGAGGAGCATTGAACATGTTGAGCGACGTGTGGATATGGCTGGTGCCAATGTATGTGTCCTTACGTGACATTTGTCGAGAAGTGGACGAACATGAAACATATGGCTTGCACAATTAACGACCAATGATCAAAACACATTAGTAAACATTTTGAGCACATCAACAATCACGTGACTCGCATGTCCAGCATACCCAGTATGTGTGTTTTTTTATTGTAAATATAATTGCCGGTTATATTATTATTATTGGGACGAATATTTGAGAGAAATTGCAATTGTGTCACACCTATTATCTCGTAGTTATCATCCGTTATTTATATAAACTTATGCAGAATGATTTCTTACCCAACATCTCCTATATCGATACATTTTCATTTAACCTTGAACCAATTTATTAATGTTTGATAGTTTGGAAGGTAGGGAATGTACTGTAGATTGATGTCGCTTATATATAGTCTATACTTCACCCAACCTCACATAATATTTGGAAACTAAATAGCGTATAGTACACGAAATGTGATTGATTCAAACCACCTTTGAAAATCACGAACAATTATAGCCAAACAGACGGAAAGTCGAATACTACTTTTAAACACAGACTTTCCTTATTGGAACACTTTACATGAACATGATGACCAGTTTGTCACGTAAAAATGTTCACATAGCGTTTACAACATTGCTATTTATAGCTTGTGCTATAAAATGTTTATGTACAGGTTCCAATTTATTAGGAAGCGTATTCTAAAAAAAAAACCTCGTAAGACAATTAAGACAATCCATTAAATAGTGTGTTAATCGAAATCACGTGAGAGTTGGACCCCACGAAACGGAAGCTATTGACCAATCACGGGCAGACGTCAGGGCGGAAACTATTGACCAATCACGACAGACATAGAGGCGTCTAATACCTATGTCAAAATGTGATGGGAAACATCGGGCCTCGCTTCCATGTGAAACGTACACTTACGCCGTAGACCATCACTTGCAGTGGCGTAGCAAGAAGGGGAGGGGGGGGGGGGGGGGGGCTCGAGCCCTCGCCCTCTTCAAGCAGTTGTTTAGTTGTTATTTTTGTTTTGCTTGTTGCTTACATGATAACCGGTTCTTTTGAGTATGGGCTTTGAAAAGTTAAAATCCAAAAGCTATACTAGGGCGGTTCGCGCTATTAAGTGCTCCGCGGGTTGAAACCGTTCTACATCGGCAGTTGGAGTCATATTTCTATTGTTGGAACCCCCCCCCCCCCCCCCCCTCAACCCCTTGGGAAATTCTTGGCTACGCCACTGATCATTCGGTTGCGTCAGAGTGCACGTTTTCGATCAAAATAAATCTTAGGTCAAGAAACCTCATGTAATATTCTGCACATTTCTGTGGATGACGTCAATATTGCCGGCCTCCTTCCTTTCATTCGCATATAATTTTAGTCGAAAAGTGAGCTTGTGCGGGACTTTGGAGGAAGGTGGGTAACTATGATGATAGCTTCATTTCCCAAATTTATAGTTAGGAGAAAAGGTCGCCAGAACTATGACCATACAGCTGACAGCTAATATCACCATGGTTAAACGTTAATTAAAAAAACAAAAACAGGAACGATTTCAACATAAAATGTTAGAAACCAAATATGAATGTTCATATTGCAACTAATTCTCCAATGCAGTAAGTCTAACATTTACTAATTTAAAAATGTATTCATATATCCGTTAATACTGTACTTTTTCCTATACCACCCAATGTTGTCGGACAGTGGAGCCTCGCAGTGGTCATTATTGGACAGACAAAATTAAATTGTATTAATTGTGTGTAATTTAATTGTATTGTGTTGTGTGTGGTTTTTTGTAAGGACCCCTATGAAAATCAGCTAATGGCTGATTGGCTGATAGGGTGTTCCGCCCACTACTTTGGACATAAATTGAAAACAAAATGAGAACACGACACTTTTTCGGTCTAGGTCGAGCGAGTACCGAGTTGCTCCGAGTGCCCAGTACAACTATCTATATGCTACCTTCAAAGTACAAGACTTCAATCATAATTAGCAAGACGGAGGAATTAAGACTACCCCTCCCCTCCCCGGTCTCATAATTGCTCTGTCTGTCTGTCAGTCAAAAGTCTTTGAACATCTTGAAAGTAGTCATTCAAGCACTCTTGAAAAAGCAGGACACTGAATTGCTTTAGCAGACGAACACACAGACTCTGTATTTGTTCTTATATTTAATGAGCAGTAGTCAAAATGTATACTTTGTAAAGCATATTTTAATTATCCAAAATAATGTCCCTTTGTAAATGTAAATATTTATTAGATATAACGCTGAAGGTATCACTCTCTTTTTGCATCCAAAAAGGTGAACTATTCAAACTAGAAACCTTGCCCATCGGTTAGTCTATAAATAACCACCACATAAATTAACCCTTTCCCCTTCTAGATGTTGAAATCCACATGGTGTTGATACAGGGCCTATCATATTCCCGTATAGGTAATGGGTATATAACTTTCATAGCGGCCTGTCTTGTGGGATATGCAAGTCGCCTATATCTAAGGAAATGTCATGTTCAGATGTACATTAATGATCTCAACCGATTTGGAGTTGAAGGTATTACGTCACATGGTTACAAAAATTATACATGTAGATCACATTGCTGTAAATTAAGATATCCCTCCTTTGAAAATATGTCATGAGAATATCCCCCGAATATCCTCTTTTGGCCGAGAGGGAAATAAACAAGGTTATAAGGTATAAGTATGATTTCCTTTTTCCGTCTTGAAGATTAAACACATAATGAATATATCGCTGCACGAGCCATCTTTGATGCGTCGTATAAAGCGTATATGGTAAAGGGGGCGGTGCAGTTTGCCCCCGACTTTCTTATAAAATGTGGTTTGGTTTTGTTAAGGAAGGGGGCCGTAGACTCCACCTATTGGGGGCATTTGCCCCCCCCCCCCCCCCCCCCACACACATACACACACACAGCCCATCTCCCAGATACGTCACTGCTTCTCATAATGCATTCCAGAAAATAACAATCAAACAACAACTCACACTTTATTGAACCTGCCAAACAACATGTGAGTTGAATACGAATCATAATCTGTCTCCTACAGGTGTTGTTGCCATGTCAACATACAACGTCGATTGTTTTCATTATTTAATTCAATTTTCGAGCCTCTGTGCGTTTTAGTCGAAATCAGCTCCCAGATGCTTATATCGTGTCAAGTTGCCTTTATTTTGTAAAATTGTGTAAACTTTTTAATTGGTTAAATTAATCAATTAAAGTTCATGATGAAGTCAAAAGTAAAAACCACATTTTGAAATAATGCAGCCTCTGTTTGCGCGATAAAAGCGATCTACGGTGAACATTCTCAAACTTGTGGTTGCTAAAAAAAAAATTAAAACAAATTTCTAACACTTTTCACAGTCTTGAAAAAAAAATGTCATGATTAAGGGAGACAAGGTATAATGGTAAATTACTTCCGCGGATTTTGTTAAGGAAGTTTGTATAATGTCATGTAGTGAGAAGTAGCTCCAGCCTGTTCGCCGCGTCTCACCCCACGCACCGTAAACGAACTTGCACAAGCCCCCGATGAGAGGTGAAGGTATGGAGGTTAATTAGAGGCATAGCGAGGGTAACCCAAAGCGGGGGCAAAGTGGAATTAAAACAGAGCGCAAAAGGGGGAGGGGGGGGGGGGCTTTCTCGACATGTGATTACTGCTCAGAGCAAGTCTTTAACCCCATCACACCCGTCCAGGATTACACCTCTCTTCTCATTGCTCTACGAGTCTCCATACGGGCCATTCTAAACATCGGCATCATCATCTGATCATGATGCGTTTCTTTCCTCTTGGCACTTTGGGTGATTCTGCTCAAGATGATGATGATGACGATAATGACGATGAAGGTGATGATGACAATAATGATGATGATGATGATGATGATGATGATGATGATGATGATGATGATGATAATGATAACGATGATGACGATGATGGTAATAATGATAACGATAACGATGATGACGATGATGATCATGATGATCATGATGATCATGATGATCATGATGATGTTAATGATGACGATGATGACGATGATGGTAATGATGACGATGATGACGATGATGCCGATGATGACCATGATGATGATGACGATGATGATGATGACGATGATGATGATGATAATGATGATGATGCTCATTGAACTAATGGGTAACGTACTTCAGCGAGCAACATACATATATTTATAGGAGGGGGCAATTGCGCCCTCTTGCCCCTCCTAACATGCCTTAAGCTCCGCCACTGAGATTAATCAAGAGATGCCACACTCTATACACCCGGCTATTAAGTTGACGAAGAGTTCTTATGGTTATGGTATGATACAGCAAAATGAACCGTCAGTTTTGGTTTAGCCAAAACATTTCATTAACATAAGCAGAGGGGGAGAACAGAAGGTTGCAAGGTTACCGTCACCGTGGCTACCACGTCTTGATATCGCCGCCCTATTGCCGCCGATAACCTCAATCCTATAGACCTAACACTAACCTCGTACAACCTTATTCATAACCATGATAACTATGAAGCAGTAAAGATAACCCAACCTAGCCTTTACCAAAGGTGACATAACCAAACTCATAACGCTTATTTAAGCATGTATGCAAATTTCTAAGACGTTCACCCACCTCTATAGTGACGTAGCTACGGGCGAGGGGGCATGTGCCCCCTCCTTAGAATTCGATTAAAAAATAAAACAAAAACATGAGGGTACAAATAAACGTAAATAAATACTAGAGTGAGCACCATATAATTCACTTGTCCCCAGTGGCGTGCTCCCGTGCCCCCCCCACCCCCCCCCCCCCCACCCCCCCAAAAAAAAAAAAAAAAAATGAAATAAATAAATAATAAATAAATAAATAATAATAATTATTATTATAATTTGACAAAACAATAACACACCATTAGGGTAATAATAAAGAATAACGAAATAATTGTAATAGAGTGTGCCCCCAATATTCACCTTCCCCCGCAATCAGTCGGACTATATGTTACGCCACTGCCCACCACTTCCTCATCTTCCCTCTCAATCGAGTTTCTCTTCTCTCTTCTCCAGCTCCGATAACTAGCTTGCTCCTCCACCCTTTTTTGTCTACTAACTGCTGTATATCACATACAAAATTATTTCATGAAATCTACATTTGTGATTTGTATTTGGTCCCGAATGTAATACTCGGGTTAAGGTATATGTAGAATGCATGTTTGAAGAATTTGAAGAACAAAAACGATAGAAAACATAAAGGGACATTAAAAAAAAAAAAAAAAGATATACATAAGGTGCGCCCCCAATAATGTTGCGTGCCCCCCCCCCCCCTCCCCAATCAATTCGACCACGCTACGCCATTGTATCAGGCTATAGTTCATCCAGCCGGTGGACAAAGCCCTCCTCATGACATTTCCATTCTCTTCTGTCTCTAGCTATCCTAGTCCACGAGGCCGTTCCCATGTATGATGTTTGTTTATTTCTCCATCTTTTCTTCTGACTTCCCTTTCTTCTCTTTCCCTTCCTTGGTTGCCATTGTGTTACGCGATATTTCCATCGATTTTCCTGAAGTCTTGCTTCATGCCCAGCCCATTTCCACTTTGATTCTTTTAATTTCTCCATGATATCTTTAATTTTTGTGTTTTTTTAAAATACGAAATAGACATTCCCAAACGCATATACTCTTTAACAGTTTTTATTTAGATCAGTTTCCCCAGTCGTAGAAAAGCACATTGTTATACCACGTGACATCAAAGGATACCGCAAACTCGAGACAATCCCTCTGAAATTATCAAGACATTGAGTTACAAAGATTATCTTAAAGGTGCACCTGTAAAGTGTCAGATATTGCCCAAAATTACATTTGAGACTTCAATCCTATACCAAAATTACATTTGAGACTTCAATCCTATACCAAAATCATTGTAAGATATGTCCGAATGATGTGTGAAAGTTTCATTGAAAAAGAACACTGCTTTCCTGGTTAAAAGAAGCAAAAATTTGCGTCAGCTTTTACAACGAATTACTGTACACCGTGTCCCAGAAAAAACGAAACCGGGTTTCATGGCAGAAATTGTATAATGTTATAATGAAAAATTTCCTTGATGATATATATATGTCTGAAAAGCTACGTGTCTCTTCTTTTATTTGATATACAACTTATGGCATATAATTCACGCATAACTGAATTAGAACGATAGAAAGTGGTGTTACCAAAATTCAATTTGCGCGCAGAAATTGCAAGTTTGGTTGAGGTTTTGGGGAGAGTTTTAAGAGTAGTAAACGTACTTATTTTGAAAAAGGACAGACACCGCATGAAAATTCATAATTTTATCTTTTATATGACACCTCATGATTAAAAAATAAATTATATATGCCAGAGAACGAATACAATGAAAACATGCTTGATTCCAGCCCAAATGAGTAACTTTCCTGATCTAGCCTGTTTCCTGATCCCCATGCTAGTCAGGAAAGCTGAGCGACTTCTTACTCAACTTTCACTCATTCGGGCAGAAATCAGGCAGCATAAATCATTTATTTTTTTAGCATGAGGTGTCATGTAAAAGATAAAAATATGAACTTTTATGTGGTGTTTGTCCTTTTTAAAAATAAGTACGTTTACAACTCTTAAAACTCACCCAAACTTCAAATTTATGCGTGCAAATTGAATATTGGTAACACCACTTTCCATTGTTCTAATTCAGTCATGCTTGAAGTATGTGCCATAAGTTGCACATCAAATGAAAAAAGAGACACAGAGCTTTCCAGGCATATATATATATCATCAATTAAATTATTCATTATGACAGAAAATTTCTGCCATGAAACCCGGTTTCGTTTTTTTCTGGGACACGGTGTATAACGTGTATGAGGTTTATGACCGTTCATTAACGCTCTTGAGCTGAATGATTATCAATGATAGATATCGTCATACTAAAGGGGCATTTGAAAAATATAACCCTAATTTATTCTTCGCTTACCATAAGCCAAAAACACGGTCTGCCGGTAGAAGAGAAATGTGGAAGCTCCAAGTAATTTTCGTGGAGTTAGACACTTTACTGGTTTCACTTTAAGCATCATTTCAGAACGTGTTTTTGTGTTGTTTTTTTTTATCTCATCAGTCTATGTCTGGCCTTAATTCGTGCACTTTACGGAGGTGATTAGAGAAAACTATTATAACAGGATGTATGTAAGCCCCAAATGTTGCTCAACATTTAGTGTTTCCAGGTGACGGAATAAATAGGGACAAGATGTTTCCTGTAAAAGTTTTAAACATTTTGTAACTTTGTATCAATTTAAGGCAACTGTACTCTGCGAAAAAGTACAAAGCATTTTGTCAATAAAGCGGACGTGACAATTTACTGATATGTTTTTTTTTAATCGATGATATAGATGTTCTCTGTGAATATTATTGCGATTAAAGTGTTTGAATCCTCTTCGTATCCAAAGGCCATAGCAGAGCCTATGAAATCATGACTATATTCATGACATTCGTAAATTGATGTATGTATAGATATCTGTTGCGTCACTTAGCTTCCAGAGTTTTCAAAGTTGTTTGGGGATATTTGTTATTATTCCAAATAAAACACTCTAAGAAGAAAATACGCAAATTTGCACTACTAAAGGCGAAACTCTTTGCAACCAATTAAACCAGTATAGGTGCGAAGTGTATTATCTTAGTGTGAACTAAAATAATCAAGACATCAACTGATATTATGCACTTCGCTATTATACCAAATTTCTATATCAGTGGGATGTTCTTTAATATTACCTCGCCTGTGAAACTCATACTCTCCCCACCTTGAATCTGAAAAATATAATAATAACTTTGTTTTTCTAATAAAATTCAAAGAAGTGAATGTACTATGCATACTTCCGACCCGAAATAAAGGGTTACGGGTGACTTCGTAACATCCTAAAGCTGGTGAAATTGTCATGTAATCTGAATTAGTGTTTGAATTAACTGCGCTCCTTTTCTGAATTACGCTCAGGACTTACAATAATCAAGATTAATTCAAACCACAAGACTTATAAGTGCGATAATTGAAGATGGGTCGGATGATGCTTGCTTTGCTCAATTACGCTGCATAAGGACTTAAGCCCGACGCAGACATAGCCGACTCGACCCGATCCGACTGGTTTCAGTCAGGCTAGAGTCAGTTTCGCTCAGTCGGAGCCGATTCAACATGTTGAATCGGCATCGAATGACCTCTGACTGGCAGTTGATTGACAAAACCGGAGTCCTGATGCAACGCAAACTGAGTTAATCAGGTTGAAAACCAGTCGGATCGGGTCGAGTCGGCTCTGTCTGCGCCGGGCTGAACAATAATCAGGATTAATTGGAACCAAATGTATACCAAGTGGATGGACACTTTAATGAAGATGGATCGGATGAAATCGCGCTTTGATTTCCTCTTCCTGGCAGACTCCACGGAAGGGGGGGGGGGGGTACTTAGTGGCGGAGCTATTAGAAGGGGGGTCACAAGTGCCCCCCCCCCCATCCCCCCTTATGAAATAATCAAGGTCGTATACAACAGTGCAGCAGTGAACATGATGTACAGTATATAGGTGGCAAAAATGCTTACAAGGGATGCGGCCTTGGGGCTTGATAAGTATAGAGTCATACTTTTTAATTATAATCTTTATTTTCTCCAAAAGGGGGAGAAGTGCAAGATTTCCCGTAGGAGGCCCCCCCCCCCCCTTAGCCATACCATCTGATCATAAACAAATGCGTATGGGACTGAGGGTACGACTATAGTTGTTTGAAAACATGAAGAATGTAGCGGCGCACGAAACGTCGTGATCTTTTAGATTCCTTGTTGACCATACATTGCGAGACAAACGAATATCACTAGCGATATTATTTTCGATGAAGAATGTAGTTCATAAACATTAAAAAAAGCATAGCTGACAATGCTGTATTAATAATTCCTTCATTTTCTCCACAAGAGAGAAGAGGGGGTTGAAGATGGGGGCGCAAGATTACCCACAGAGTGCAACCTCCTCTCCCCTTAGTTACGCCAATTGATCATAAACAAATGGGGATGACTTAGACAGAGGGATGCGTCTAGGTGACGAAGGGATGCTCTGGGACAAGCATCAGACTGTATAATTCGTTATGTTCTCCACAAGTGGAGAGGGTTATAGAAATGGGGGGGGGGGGGGGGGGGCACGTGATTCCCAAGGGGCAACACCCCCCCCCCCCCCTCCCCCATGAACACACACACACATACACACACACTCGGGACAAGCATCATACTGTATGTTATCCACAAGGGGAGAGGGTTATAGAAACGGGGGGGGGGGCACGTGATTCCCAAGGGGCAACACCCACACCCTCCTCTCCCCTCACGAAACACACACACATACACACACACACACACACTCGTTTAAGTCACGACAACTGATCATAATATAAAACACAGGTGGAGATGCGTCCCGTTGTTGAAAACGAAGAGGGGGGGGGGGGGGGGGGGGGGGGTGGGGGGGGGGACACGTTCGTTCGTTCGTGTCTCCGTAATTATATCATGGGGGGCACGTGATTCCACAGGGACAACCCCCCCCCCCCCCCCCCCCCCCTCCACACCCACCCACCCCAAACACACACACACACACACACACACGCACACACACACACACACACACTTTCTTTTAGTCACGTCAACTGATCCTAAACAACTGCGGATGACTGAGACAGAGGGATGCGTCTGGTTGTTGACATGACAGTTTATTGCTCCACGATCTCTCAATGAAGACCTATACTCGCAGAGGACCTCTGACAGGATATGGGCATCCTCGTGGGGAGGTACGCGATTGGAAAATTGGGAACCAGCTTCTTGCACTTTTGTGTGACTGGAATTGCAATTGAAAGGTATGCTTTCGAAAGGATGCAAAATTGTCATATAGTGATAGTTACAGTAGTCTACGCGATGCATGCATTCATGGGTCGCACCCTACATTTAATTGTTTTTAATGGTTTGCGTTTCATCGTACTACTTGTGTTAGGACAATTTAGACGTGTAATTGGTTCCATGATGAAACACTTTTACAATACGAACTAAATTGATATTGAAGTCAATCTAAGCACTTGGTATATAATAGAGGGTGCCGCATGAGCACATTTAATGATTTTGATTAGGAGTATGGTTAAACTATCAATTCCTTTCAAGTTTATTGTAATGAAACTTTGATTGATGTTTGCAGTCTGATATCATAAGTAGCAAGCATGGTTTCATAATACAATGAGCAGCATTTCGCGCCAAACAATCACATGACCCTAACTACCACCAGATGCGTCTAATTGTGTAACCATTTTCATCGGGTCTAGTCGCTTATTACGAATACATAGCCCACAACTCATCGCATATTAGTAACATCAGCATAATAAACAGAGTGTAGCAGGTGGAATTCTAACTACGCCCAGCCAAGAGTGACTTTCATTTTGTGGTTTGATATATTTTTATACGAAATAACAAGGTTGAACAAGTTTTTACAGGGTACTTTCGAAGATGGGTCGCTCATGTTACGCGATTTATGATAACTGACTTATACATCATTTGATCGATCGTTTGGTTGACTAATTACTTGATTTATTCAATAATTGATTGATTACTAGTAATTGATTTAATCATATAATTATTGATTGATGGAGTGATTGATTGGATGGGTTGGTGGGTTGGTGGGTTGGTGGGTTGGTGGGTTTATGATACATTGATTGATTGATCGATTGATTGATTGATTAATTGAATTGATTGATTGATTGATTGATTGATTGATTGATTGATTGATTGATTGATTGATTGATTGACTGACTGATTGATTGATTGATTGATTGATTGATTGATTGACTGATTGATTGATTGATTGATGATTGATTGATTGAGTGGTTGATTGATTGATTGATTGATTGATTGATTGATTGATTGATTGATTGATTGATTGATTGATTGATTGATTGATTGATTGATTGATTGATTGATTGATTGATTGGTGGATTGGTGGATTCAAGATAATCTCATTTTTGTATTGATCAGTACGTATTGATGTAAAATGTCATGACAGCAACAATTGTTTAAGGGTTATTAATATAATATAAATTATATTCATTTTGTATTTCATCAATTACAAAGAGTTCGGCAAGGATATTGACAAAGCATTAATTTCGCTATAAGGGTAATTTTGCTGTTTTCCACTTAACATCTTAAGACCGACATAAATAAGTGGGTGCTGTTTTTTATTTACAGTTAATCGGGATAAAGGAAATACGATAACCCTAGAATGGAATCGGTGGGTGACAAGAAAAATACAAATCTCTCACCATTCACAACAGCGTATCGGTCGCTTGTCATCTTAAGGGGGTAACATGACGTCACACAGTGTCACATGATTGGAGTCAGTTACGTCATAATGCACATTTGATGAAATATCACTAGAACGTGTAGGGGAAAAAGGGCACCCAAGAGTCGAGAACGTATATCGAACACTCTCGCGGAACAGTGTCAAACAAAGTTTACAGTCTCCAAGGGGTCTCCATTTTGGCCCTGTAAGATGAAAGCCCCCAAAGCCAGATGGCTACATATAGGTTCCAAGTTTTCCCAAAAAGGTCCCACCCCCTCCAACTCCGTCTCAAACGCATAGCATACTGTCGCTTCTCAATTTCTTCGTTCTAGCTTACGTTAAGCATTTGGCAAGTGATCAAATTAAAACATTTTGAAACGAAAAGGAGCATGTAATCACATTTTTAACAAGATGACTACATAAATGTTCCCTGTTTTATATTTTAAAAAAAAAGGTCCCACCCCCTCCAACTCCGTCGCATTATAATACTGTCGCTTTTCAATTTCTTCGTTCTGCATGTGATCAAATTGAAATATTTTGAAACAGAGAAGCATGTAATTACATTATTAAGAAAAGAGATTGTTTACAGGAAGTCGGGAACTAGTAACCTAGACAAACTAAGAGTGACAAAGTGATGTAACCATAAATCACTTAAGTAAGATACTAAGAGCTTAAAATGGTTACAAATCCAGGTAGCTTTCAATGAACAGAGATTTGAACATTTGAACTTTCTCAACATTTCATTAACTCAAGGAAACATATCGACCGGAGTCCCATTGAGTACTGTATGCATGACCTCAGAATCTCAGATCCCGCAACACCTCTAAACTAATTTACCTTTTGCGCCAAAATTAGCGGAGACGTCTGGTGCGACTCGCGCCGCCCCTGCCTCAAATCTAAATTGATTAGTCGACTGGCTGGGTCGGAATCGATTCTAGTTTTCTCACACCTTTCCCGGAAGCCAGGTCCAGGTTAGGTGTTTCTGCAATGTCATACATTTTAGAATTTGCTGTAATATGAAAATATTAAAGTGGAGATGAATGTAAGCACTTATATTGATCGAGGGGCCGGCTCTGCCCTCGACCCTCCCCGGCCGGCCCTCCCCACAAACCCTCCTAGCTCCTGTCATGTTTTCATGTTCCACTCATCAGAACAACGTAACTTGTGGCGTAGCTACCGGGGGCACGCTGTAAGGGGGGAAGGGGGGGGGGGGCACATGGGTGGGCACGTACTCCCTACAATTATGTTTACGCAAACAAATGAAATGGCTATAGACTTGAGAGGAATACATATAGAGTGTGCCCCTCCCACATAAAGTGGTGTTTTCTTCCCTACTCCATCCCACCCCAATCATCCAACGCCCATCCAACCAACCATGCAGTAAACCTTACTACTTGACTACAGTACTTGACTCCTAATGATACACTGATGCTGGGCAAGCTTCCAAACTCTAGTCAACAGTAACTGTTATTTTGTTCTGTTAATAATAATTACATTATTATGATTATTCAGGTTGCCATCGTTTTCATCGCTTTTCATAGGAAATGTCGGCTGTAGGAGGTCCAACTGACGGGAGGGGGGGGGGGGGGGGGATACCCGGAAGCTGAATTTTAGCTACTCAAATCCCCACCATCAAACTTCAGGATGACACACGAGCAAGCAAGGAAAAATAATAAATTGCCGGGCCTGAAGAGGGTAGGGTGTTGGGGCTTGGTTCCAGGAGACCTTGCCCCCTCGCTACGCCACTGGATATGCTTTAGAATTAAACTGGCCTCTACCCCTTCAAGGGCAAGTTCATTTGCCTGGAAAATGCGAGAGAGTTTAACATCATCACCATGACTAGCGAGATCAGATTGTCCGTTGTCCGTTGTTTTGAGAAGAGCAGATCATATATATAGGGTAGCAAACTTAATAATTGTGGTAGGAGTTAAGAGGAGGAGGCACGGCTGGGTACAGATAGAAGATGAGTTGCAACTTAACCTCGTGTATAAGGAAAATGCAGACACGTTTCTTAAAACAGCAACGGCAATACCAACTTCCATTAATAAGCATAGCAACAACAACAAGAACAACACTTTAAGAAAACGGGTTTGGAATCGGTACCTACCGATTTCCAATGTCCAATGTCCAAGTTTGGTGTACATTTTTTTAGAAAGATCATAATTATATGATTTTTGTGCAGTGACCATCAACCAACTATGACAAAGTGTCAATCCCAATGAACGTATATACTAGCAGCCCCGGTTCAAGAAGTAGCTCTTAATCACCATGACAACAGCTAAAATACAACAAAATTATTCGCTGTTTGTTTGTATAATTACAGTTCATTTTCAAAGATCCACAAAAAAAAGAAACACGGATATGAGTAAATTAAATAAATGCATCGTGGAAGCAGACAAAATAATCAATGAAAGAAAGAAAGAGGGAGGGAAATAATTGCATAATTTCTTGGCTAATCGGGCAGAGCGGGAAGTTAAACGTAACCATATTCTTTGTATGTGCGTAACCATGGTAACGTGACGTCATTTTGGCAAGAATTCACATGAATTCCAGCTACAAGTATTGTGTAAGCAAACTATAGTTTATTCGAATTGAATCGATAAGATAACATTATGTTATATTTAAAAAAATATGATTGAGGCTGTGCTAAGGGGTGCGCAGCGGCGTTGGCAACTTCAACTTCATTATTATACTTTTTAGGGGCGTTGCACGTTGGCATTGACAAACCAACATCTCCAAAATTCAGCAGGGGGGGGGAGGGGGGTTATTCTACAATCTAGTCGAAAATATAATCCTTCTCTTTTCAACTCTAGTCGCGTGCTGGTTTGGCAGTGTATTGTTAATTCTTTAAATTAACTAATACATTTATTTACTTAACTAATAACTCTTATCTTTCCAGTAGTAGATTAATAAATCGATGTCAATTATATTTCCATCGAGGCATATTTGCTGGTTGGCTGATAAATAAAAAATAATAATAAAAAAAACATCATGTCCTTTGATTCTATCAATTTCTTGTTAGACCAACAATCCCTATATTTAGAAACTAGAAACGTACTGATATTATATTAGATTGAAGTGAGTCGTTATTTTTCAGCATCGATAGTCGTGAGATAGATAGGAAGTTGAAGAAACCGACCAGGAGGCGTCGATCACTCCTTGAATGTGATAGCGGTAATAGGTGGGAAACGGTGTTTTCTCATTGAAAAAAAGAGAAGAAGATCGATTCAAGGTTTTCAGCATCACCTTGTTTCCGGTAATTATCAACGTGAATTTAAATGCAGACATCGTGGCTGGCTAGAGTCGAGTTTGAAGGAAAACTTGAGGTTTGATCCGGCCTACATTTTCTATTTTTACTCCGTCTTGCGGGGTGTAGGCATCAATCTTTATGTGATATATCGACGCCTCTCAATTATTTGTACGAGTTACAGCCCAATATTGTATATGGCGATAAAGGCAGGCATCATTTACCCCCTGGGACTAGGTCCGCCATGCACGGGTAGACATCCAAAATTACCGTCATGTACTATACTTTATGAGGATGATGGTCCCTTGTATGACTTGTATGGCGTCATGTATCTGTTGCAAACATTCAAAGGCACATGTAGTTTGTAAAGTGGTAATTTATGTTCTGAAAATAATCATCTCGAATTCGGGCACACACATATAATTTTCGGGAAAGAGGCACAGTGAAATTTATAGCCAATACGTGCTATTTGGGATCAAAAGGCAAGTGAAATGTGTAAACTATGTCAATTTCTTTGTTTGTTTTCAAAACAACCGGTATTCATGCAATTTGATATGGAATTCAAAGGGTTAACTCTATACAAAATATATGTCATGGGTCTTCGCCCGTATCTTATTTTTTATGCAGGGAATTAGGACTCGCGAAGGTATGGCCTGGTTTTCAGACAGTGTGCGAGACGAAAGTCATTCACCTGTGGAATGCCGCCCGAAGCCTGTCATGACGTCATAGGGCGGCCATCTTGATTTCCGAAGACAAACAGAAGACAGCGTCTCGCGACGTTGCGTCGACACGCTCCGAAGCATGTCCTGCGTCAGGGATACCCACGCAGCGAGTGACTGCTAACTTCAACTCTCTACCACGCGTGTTTACCGTCGCCAGTCGACCTGAAAATAGTCGGAAGGTTTCTGGGCACGCTATGCGGCCAGCACCTCCAGGGTGCTTATTTTCGTGACGTTACCCTAGGTGACGGACAATAGTCAAATAAAGAGGGAAATACATGGAAAGTCCGGGAAAAATTACTCGCTAGTGGTTTGTAAACATCAGTCACTCGAAGGTCCAGAAGTGAAGACTTGAATCTGATAGGTCCCTCACACATCTCTTAACACATACTTAAACTTGAGAAACACAATATTATTATCTATAGACCTGATACATGTCTGACATAACAGTTAAATGAACTCATAAACGTTTTCCCAACAGTATACGTTCATACAAAAGTCATGTAGTCATTACCCCCAAATTACTCCAAAATATTACAACACGTGCATTATATAGCCCCAGAGATTGCGTATTTTTATTACAAATAATTAATATTGCCGCACAAGCAAGAATATGGTTTGGTATAAAGTAGGTCAGGCGCTAGTTTCGGAGGCTTCATTATAATGATGAGCGAGGTTCATTATGTCGGATATAATTATGAGTATGGTGGGAGAGGTAATAATGGTCGGAAGAGGTACGTCGGGAGAGGAAAACGTATGTTCTTGTACATTAGACAGTCGCGGACTCCGCAATGGTCATCGCGGGAATTAATTGTAATGCCTTTTCACAGTTAACCCACTGCCCACTGCCTACGGGAACCTAGTGGGCCCTGCATTGACTGTCTATCATATCATGGAGATGGCAAGTTTTGTAGAAGGGAACAGGTTAATGCATCGAGTAGGTTCTAAACTAGCTACGGAATATCCCCTTCCCATGTTCCTCGACTACCTATTCCTGGCGGATAATGAGAGGCATAACCATGCAGACCAAGGGGAGGGGGCAAAGGGGTGGGGTATTACCGACGGGGAGGGGTTGGGGGTGGGTCTTGAGCCAGAAGTAAGTATAGTAAAAGCTGTCTGGTCAGCCTCTTCAGGGGCTTCTCTTTACGGCTGGGACTGCTCTTCGTCGTCACCATCCGAGAGACGCGGCATAGGTTCGAACCCGGCCGGGCAGATCAACGCAAAGAGAGGAGCTCTGGCTCTGACCAGAGCTCTGACCAGAACACCTAATGTCATATTTTTCTCTTTTCACTCACAGGTTGGTTAACATGTTGAGGATAACACTCCCACAAAGGGTGTAGGGGGAGGGGAGGGGGATTACCCCCCTTGCCTCCTCCAGCTACACCTCTGTCATCTGTGGTTGATGAGTCAACTCGACACCGTTCTGACGTATATACGAATGTCGTCTAATTATGCACTTAATATCAAAACGAGACAATCAAGAGTTGAATAATGTGAACACATTAATGACAGATTCCTGTTTTCACTTTAGCCTGTTCCCTTCTATAAATTTGACGATCCCCGTAGAGATAAATACAATACTCATTGACAATTGGTTAACGACAATAACGTAAATATTAAAACGAGACACAATCAAGAGATGAATTATTAATTTTCCATTTTAACATGTTTCCTGATAGATTTGGCAATCCATATATTATTGCTAATACACGGCTGGCTCTTGTATGCAATTGGTTATTGTCAAAACGAGACAAATGTATAATGTATAATCGATTAATTATGTACTTAATCAAAACGAGACAATCAAGAGTTGAATGTGTGAAAATATTAATGACAGTTTCCCTTGTTTGCATTTTAACTTGTTCCCTACTAGATTTGGCAATCCATATACAATACAAGGTTCACCAGATTCCTGTGCTGTAGGCAATGGGTTAATATCAAAACAAGACAATTAAGAGTTGAACATGTAAAAACATTAATGACAGATTCCTTAACACTTTGAGAGCCAGCTTTATGAAATTAATTTTTTGTGTATTGTGCGGTGCAAATATGCGACATTGGCAATCAATGAGTTAAATTCATTTAAACGACATTAATAATATTTTGAGGGGGCCACTGTGTCCCCCAGGTAAGGTGCGATAGCGCACCTGTATGTCTATACCTATTACCCCTTATCACTCAACCGAAACCTATGTCCATTTTGATTACACGGGATAATCCTGACTCCATTATCAACGACTTCTTGTTGTCTTCCCGTCGATTATTTGTTTTACTTTCCCGCAGAAATAAACAAAAACGTTATTATAAATGTACGTTTATGCTTACGAAACCAATGAGAGAAAAGGTGTTTTTTAGGTCATGATCTGACATTGTGAAAATGTGGACAATAGTCCAATGTATTGATATAGCTCCATGTGCCGGTCCGGGCCCTTAGCTTTATATATTAGTGACGTTTCGATGCTAAGTACATGTATCTTTTGTAGTGTCCATTTGATTTGATTTGATTTGATTTGATTTGATTTGATTTGATTTGATTTGATTTTAATTGATTTGATGTATTACTTTTGTATATAATTACATTTATTCAACTATCAAAACTACACAACTAATCAAGTAAATCAAACTAATATTACAATAACCTCAATAATGCTCTCTATCCGTAAGGGCCATGTAATCATGCCAATTTAGATTGCGAAGTAATAATTTGTTTATATTATTGACTTTAATATTCCTCACCAACCCCAGCTTCCACACTCTGTCATGTCATTTTAAAACGTGCACCATCAATTAAAGTAGCATCCATAAGGAAACACTTTGATATAATTTGAACACACCGTTTGTATAAACCGGTGCACGGTGAGAGCACACTAACCAGCAACAAACTTTCTTTGTCTTTTATTTATGTAGGTTGCATGATGTTACAATGATTTTGATGGGAAACCAGCAAATTGTTAACTTCCAAAATTATTGATTCATCCGACGATCGTGGAAACATTTCGGAAAGTGTTTTGTATATCTGCATCAACAACGTGTGTCGATCATAAAGAAGAAACAAGAATAACATTGAAACAGGTATTCAGTGGTTTAGCTATCTCGTTTTTTCTCCGATTACAATTCGGATCCATGTTTCTCGATCATGACGATGATATATGACACGTATTATGTATGACTGAAAGATAAAGAGATTCTATCGATAGGTAGTTTCGATTCCCGAGAGATTCTGCTATCGATACTGATTAACTTTCTGGGATGACAAAATGTCCCGAATCTGGAAATAGGATATTTTCAAAAGCTTTATGATTTAGATAATTTATATATATTGTTCACATGTGATAAATTACATTTTTAAAACAAGATCGCGTAGAATGATGGTTCAATAATATGTTTAAAGTTTAAAAGTCAGTTTTAGAACAATAGCATTGTTTTTTAAATCCTAAAAATGATAAGTAGGTTAATATGACATTTCTCCATATATGTCATTTAAAACAATTGTACTGTTAGATCTAGCTACTGTTCTAGTACACTTGTCAATTTTAGTTAATTGTACAATTTGGTTTGTAAAAAACACAACAGATTTAATTTTCCCAAGATGAGTCAATGATATCGAAGACCTTTTGAAAGGACGGTCGACTTTAATGACATGCGGAACGGATTTATACTCAAGAAGTGGGGATGAAGGCGAGGATTAATTATACTATTATTCCACTTTATATCTTGAATAAACACAGTAAAGCCCCCTGGCGTCCGCCCCCACTCCCACTAGGCCAGACTTGTCAGTTATCATAATCCCACCCTTTCTAACAAGTCTAATTAAGTGTGACCTTTTCTCAAACTCGCGTTTCATTCGTTTAATAACATATTGACAACCTTAGCGTAACATCTTTCGTACGTGCACGTTTGGAAATTATTACGAACAAATCAATCTAATGAGCAAATTTGATGCGAAACCATGCAGTGCAATGGTATTATCAGTGCGATGATTCACTTCGTGGTGTTAATTTATTTTCATTTTCAGTTTCGTGCATGGGTGTGTAATCATTTGTAAACACTTCACTCTATGATACAATGCAAATTCTCTTTAATTTCCAACATATCTCCTTGCGAGAATACGTTTGTTTTGTCCCTATAATCTCAGAGGTTTTTTTTTATATGAATATAGGCGTATAGCCCGATAGCTTGCATGGAAGTAGCGTCTGTTCATGTTCATAATTAATAACTGCTTCGTTAGTTTGTGACAAGTTATATTCGAGACATGGCTACTTTGCAAACTTTGCAAACATGACGAGAATGAAAAGAATTACAACAATCATTATAATGGACCCGGAATTATATGCGTGCTTAAAACCTATTGATGACGAAGTACTTGATTTCAATTATTGATTGCGATGAAAGAGTAGCCAAAAAACCGGTTAGTGTTTACACCAAAATAGTACAAGTAATTATGATATTATCCCTATTGTTTATGCCATATTTGTATTTTATTGATAGCTGTGTAGTTCTTGCTTATGGTGTCATGTTATATTTACATACATGTACATACGTTGGCCTAGTGTATCCGTGATAACAAAAAAAAACAGCCTAGACCGTTTGACTTGTCCATTTGTTCATCTTGTATATGATTATGAGGAATAACAATTATTACAACATTAATGTTGTTCAAAGATTAGTCCCATTTGAAGTGACCCACATTGCGACCTCTGTGCGCGGGTAGAGTGTGGTTAGATATCTCGTTGTAGCGCGGGGAAATTACTCAGCGAATGTGCTAACATTAGTTTCGACTCGACGTAGGTTGAATGCCAAATTTGCTAACTTCATCTTGTATACCTTTGAAAAAAAAGTTAATAGAATTAATTGTCTTGTTTGTTTCGCCCGAATTTCCATCGAACCTGGGAGCACGGATAGGGGAGAGTAAAAGTTCACGGCAAGCGTGTCTGCTCAGCATGTTATGTTACATTGTTGCACTCTTTTTGATATGTGTGCACTTGCGAGCAATTATGATACTACATCCTTCTTACACATGCGCCGAGTAGGGTGCTGATTTTGGTTTAAAAGTTTTAAAAGTGTCAGGCTTGGTGTCAAGTTAGTTGCCGACATGGATGCCGAGTATGGTGTCGAGCTGAGTACTGAGTTGGGTGCCGAGCTAAGTGTCGAGATAGGTGCCGAGTCGGGTGCCGAGAGGGCGCTGAGCTTGGGTGCATAGTAAGGTGTCGATTTGAGTACCGAGTTGAGTGTCGAGTTGCGTGTTGGGTCGGGTGCCGAGTTATAGGTGTCGGATAGGGTGCCGAGTTAGGTACTCAGTAGGGTGCCAAGTTAAATGCCGATTTGGGTTCCGGTCGGGTGCCAAGTAAGGTGTCGGATAGGGTGCCGTGTTGGGTGCCGAGTAGGGTGTCAAGTTTAATGCCAAGTTGTGTGCCGAGTTGGGTGTCGAGTTGGATGCCGAGTAGGGTGCCGAGTTGGGTTCCGAGTAGGGTGTCAAGTTAAATGCCAAGTTTTGCCAAGTTGAATGCCAAGTTGGGTGCCGAGTCGGGTGCCGAATTTGTTGACGAGTTGGGTGTCGAGTAGTTATGGGTGCGGCGTTCAGTGCCGATATCCCCGAGCTGCAAGAGCATGACAATACATAGTGATTGTTTTCGTAGAACAAAAACAATATGATTTAAATTATACTTTTTATTTCTACCGAGCTTATTTTCATAATTATTTTTGTTTGCTCCTAAAATAATCTGCAATTTACATTGTCCATGTAATCATTAATTTGTATTTCAAATATAACATTGTATAATAAGTTATTTGTACCTGTCTGTTATAATTTTGGTTCTATAAATGTACATCCCGAACGTAAGAGGGGATTTCTTTATGGATATCGGAAAAAGGAAATCCAATTGGATATATTTATTGTATTCCTGTTTGTGAAATAATTGGAGGGGTGGGTAAGAAAGTGACGCATTTCACACTAAAAATAGTGATACCGTTCACGTTTACACACCCAAGGTATTTCGTCTATCGCAGTCCCGTCGAGATACGATCTAAATGTCGTCAAAGGCTGTCTGTCTGGCTCAATCTTTTGTCCAGCTTTTCTTTGCAGAATCATTAGAAATGTGATATCGAGCTGTCGTCTTGACTGCGTATTTTCCTCCGCGCAGAATGATCTAAAGGAATTACTCGAAATGGCGTCACGAACTCTGGAATTCATCACCCTACATTTCCGACGTTTCCAGGTTTGGGTGGAATAAAGTCCCCGCGGATGCATTTCGCACCAGCTTTGTAGCAGGGGCTAACCACAGAAGAAAACAAATCCAGGACGCGCAGGAAATGACGGACATTGCCAGTCCAAGAAGGATCTCATTTCATTGTCCAGTCATGTATTTACTCTGCTCTTCAACATGTTCAATAAATTAAAGTTTATATCCATTCAAATTGGGTAGTACCTGAACTACATAGATAGTACATTTATACAGATAAGAGATTATCACACACCTACTTTCATTTTCAGGACCTCGATGAAACGAAACTCCAGCGGATGTTTCGTGTACCATCCATCCCTTGTGAGATGCTCCCCGCAGGATAGGCCGATTAGAGAACGCGCGGGAATGACGGACATCGCTATAGCCAAGAGTATTTCATGTCATTGTCCGGAGTATATGTTCTCTTTCTCTTTGTAATGTTGGGTACGTGTCCAGTAAAACATATATATCATAATCCATTCTAGTATCGGTAATAAATGTGCAAGTATACACATATAACACATCTATTTTTATTCTGTAACACTGATGGAATAGGTCTAAGCGATTAATTTTCGCATGAAGGGTTAATTACTGCAGACAAATTGCGGGAAATGATGGGGGAGGCTAGGGCTGGCAAAGGGATGATCTTCTTTCATTTTCCGTTCATGGCTTTTCTCTTTCGCTTTTGATGATTTCAAGCTCGTGTCCGATATAAGGCAGTGGAATTCGTGACAATTAGCACACATACAGGAGAAACAAACATCCCACCAACTTACATATAACATATTGACAGCTCCAGGATAATTATCATGATTATTAGAGGAGTCTTAACAAATATTTTTGCATAACTATGTATCACAAGTATACTCATTGACAGAATTAGCGACGGGATAGGACGGGGTTAGCCAGGCAGATGAATGTCGTATATATCATTGTCTATTCTGCCAATTTTCTATTCATTTTGTCATGATTTGTCTGAGCAAATCATACTATAAAATAAAAATTAACATGGTTATAAGATCACCATTTAATTAGTTCCTGTGCATTTTATTCAACAATTTTCGCCGATAAGGGTAGTCGAACATTTAATTGCGTGAACTTGAAAATGTTTTTAAAATTATTAATACATTGACATAGTCATTGTCAGGCTCTCTTTCTGATGTTAAATTATTCATTTGTTTTTCAATTATTAAATTCTGATTTCCAATGAGTCATAGAGGCCCTTATTCATAAAACAAACTGTTGGTAAACTGTTGGTAGACATGGTCCATTCGTCATTTCTATACCAAACTAATTAGGAGTCTTCCACTCATGCGACATGGGATGCATTTATTGAACGTCTGGATTTTTGTTGCTTTTCATTGGTGTTCAGTTTCTAATCCTCGCACGAACATGTGACGAAGAGGCTGATCGATCCGTTGCAGATGAAAAATTAAAGTTGGTTCGGATTGGTAAATAGGATGCGCGGTGCCATCTTGAGAACGCCTTGCGCACGGTGCGGAATGCGCATTGGCGCAGCGTAAACAGTTATGCATTGCGCAGAAACTAAACTTATAACCATGTACACTGTAGTTCAAAATGCCGATCTGCGGTGAAATGTACCCCATGCATGGCAATCTTAATTTATTAAATAATTTTTGATTATCCAATTTTGACTCAATGTGTCCAATGATTCATAGACATAATAGAGGCCTTTATTCAGAAATAACTGTTGGTAGACCACAAAAATGTCCATTCGTCATTTCTATACCAGACTAATTAGGGGTCTTTCGATCACTCCAACGTGGGATGCATTTGTCGAACGTCTGGATTTTGGCTACTTTTTTATTATTGGTGCTTAGTTTATAATCCTAGCACGAAGAGGCTGATAAATCTGTCGCAGATGAAAAATTAAAGGTGGTTCGGTTTCGTAAATTGGAAGCGCGGTGCCATCTTGCGAACTCCTTGCGCGCGGTGCGTTATACACGTGACCCACTGGCGCAGTGTTATGCTGTGCGCACGCACTGAAGCCTATATTTCAAAATGGCGATCCGCAATTTCGCTTACCCCCACGCATGACGATCTTTAACTGTTTAAGGCCGCATCGAACCGTCCATAGCAATGACCTCCTTGTCTGGGTTCAAAAAAGCAACTTCGCTTTTTTTACTTTACTCACATAATTCCGTTTATAGAGCTCGCGAAACAACAGCTAACTTTCCGCCATGATACCTCGTCGAAATGTTCCCGGATCCCGCTTAATGTCAGGCAGCTGGAGCTGGATATTAATCAATAATATCATAGCCCAAGGCCACCATCACACCTTCATTGAAAAGATCAAACGAAGAGCTTAGCTCCAAAAAGGCGCTACATCCACTTTATTAACTCAAGGGAGAAAGGTGAAAAAAGCGCGTTGTTCTGTCCGCCGTTTTACACAAGCCTATGACTGATATGAAGATGGGATGCTCCATTTTTCCCTTGTCGATTGCAAAATTTATCATAAAATGTGTATTCATAACTACCATTGTAGCTTATTATTGCAATTGAATCGTACACGCAATATTGTGGAATGTGGATTTAGCGCCTTTTTGGAATAAAACTCTTCAAATATCGTGATTGAAATTAGAAAATGAAAGGCATTATTAGACGTGCATGCATGGGCCCCAGAATTGTAATAGAGTAGCTATTAATCCAGCGTGGGGAATTGGGAGTTCACAATTACAACTATCTGTCTCTCTTGCATGTGGTTTCAGAACCTCGTCCAGAGCAGATAAGACCCCCAGAATCGGATTTGTTTGATGAATCGTTGCTAGAAACCGCTCATTTGCCCCGACGGGGGCGCAGTCAGAGTTAAGCCAGAGGTGGGGGGGGGGGGGGCACATAGGGGGCAACGAGGGGTGCAATGAGGAGGGCAAAGAGGGGCTTTAAAAGGGGCAAATCGGGGCATTTTCTACGATTCGGGTAGTTGAAGCCAGCTGAATACGATGTCATGTATTTCTTTATCTCCCTTTCTAAGTTTTTACCTACCGGGTTTGGGGGTATCAGGTATGCAATAATCATCCCCTTCAGCCCCCTATATTTACGCTAATGATATATTGCTGGAAACTGCTCATTTTTCACGCAAAAAGCGAAAACAAAAATCGGTCATCGGTGTTTCGCCCCCCGAGATCATCCGAATTTGTCGCTTATTCATCGCTAATATCCGATTCTATCCTAACTGCCCCCTCCAGTCAGGAGACGCGAAGCGGGTATTGTTTGATTGATAAGCTAATCTATTCTCGAATTCGTATCCCCCTTCTCTCAACTTTTTAGTTGGAAAAAATAGATGATAGTTTACAAAGAATTGTTGCTGATAATGAAGACTCGGGCATGTTGGGAATTCATACTCAATGCGTGACGTCTGCAAACAAATGAAAGTTACATTCATGGGTAGGGAATTTCATATCCCATTCTGGGTGTTAGTTTTGCTTTGTCAAAATTCTTTCTAACCAATTTCGAAATGTTTGTATACAAAATCAATTGTAATTATGAAATAAATATGTGTGCTTATTCCTATTCATACATTGTTTTAAAATATGACTTATAGCTTTCAGTTTCATATGTAGAAGGTCAACAAATACATACACTAAATAATATGTTGGTGAGTATATTGCAAAGAACAGAGTAAACATTTATTTAGAAAAGATATCGCGCTCAAATATGTTCGCTGTAATTAGTGTCATGCCAAAGAGGCAAAAACAAGCCGGGGATATAGCGATTGATTTCATTTCATTTTATACATTTTATTTCCAGGAACAGGAGAAGAATAACATAATTGTAGAATGACAAAGGATTGAAACGTGTAATAAGAGTATACAATTATGCCGTGATTCTAACATGGTTCCGTCTGGAGTCAGGATTCAAATGAAAACTGGTCAGTTGCGAAGATGACGACGCAATCAAGTTCATGGTGTGTTCTTTGGATAGCGTCTTAGAGGATATGCCCCCTCCCCTTAACATACTTAGCAGCTCCTAATGAAGGTGGAATTGGATATAGGTCTCTATACCACCCCACATTACACTCCCTGCACGTATGTGACGTATTGATCTATTCGGGGGCACGCGAATTATTGGGGCACACTCTTAGGCCCGGCGCAGACAGAGCCGACTCGACCCGATCCGACTGGTTTTCAGTCTGATTAACTCAGTATGCGCTGCCTCAGGACTCCGGTTTTGCCAGTCAAGTGCTAGTCGGAGGTCATTTGAGGCCGATTCAACACGTTGGTTCGACTCCGACTTAGCAAAACTGACTCTAGCCTGACTGAAAACCAGTCGGATCGGGTCGAGTCGGCTCTGTCTGCGCCGGGCTTTATGCATTTCTATTCCCCTCATGTTTTTGTTTTATGTTTTTTTGTCAAAGTATTGGGGGCACGTGCACCCATTGCCCCCTCCCGGCGCAACGCTACTATCCCCCCCCCCCCCCCCCCCCTCCCCCATTCCATACCAACATCCTTATAGCAGTTACTGTTACTAAATGCATCTCTTATGGAGAGTGACACGCTTCCACCCATGAGAAGAAAGGTAGCTCAATTAACCCATTAAGGGGCGGAAGAGGGGTATCTCTTAATCCCCCGAGAGCTAAGGGGGAGAGAGATTCATTTCCACTCCCTCATCATCAACTTGAAAGGAAAGGGTTTCTTCGACCTTGAACCGGCTTTAAGATTACTTACAGGTGTATATGCTATATTTTGCATTATTATAGCTATGATGTACGCTCGCCTTGCTTGTGACCGCCCCACTTTCAAGAAAAATAATTATGACGTTTCTGATGAATGAAACACCCAATATTGGCAGATGGGGATCTCTTGTGTTTCTTGTTATATATATATATAATTATTTTAAAAGAAGTGTCATCTTTTTTTGTTATAACATCCATTATTAACATTATTTGAATGAAGCTATGAAGTAAAGGTTTTGTAAAAGTTCAATGACACAACATCAATTTTTTTTCTCACAAATTCAACAAAGAAAAAAGTGTATATATTTCTTGCTTACTCTGACACATGGAGATGTGTCACTATATGGCTAAGATTGTTCGTAATTTCGACAACTAACACATTGTCATGTGCATACTTTGTTTCGATGATTAAAATCCCAATTGCTGAAACATAATTAAATTCAAGTATCGCACAGCGACTTTATAAATATACGTGATTTTTTCCCTCGTTACTATTGTACGATCACGGTGTTCTTATTTGAAGTACACGTACATTGAGGCAATTAGACAAATATACACTTGTTATCGCACTACTAGATAAATCTTCATGGACATAGCTCCCTAAATTTGCTTATTTCAATTTTGATTCATGCTTTGTATTAAAATAACTATTATTGTATTATGCAATAAACGTTGGTAACTAAGAGTAAGAGGCTCTCCGACATTTTTTTGCTATATGGAGCGAGCTTGAAGTCAACGACTTATATGTATACATGCATGCTGATTAGTGATTGCTGACACAATTTTAATTATCAGGCCATCCCCTCTCCTCCCTGGACAAATCACCACGATCACCCTCTGCTATCGGCAGACGATGCGTCCATTTACTGCGGGCACGGTTTCCCGCCAATTCCAACAAGCGAAGTTCCCAAATCGCGCGAATTCTCAACGGCGGGTTAAATTGAACCCTGTTTATTCGCACCATTTGGTGTCATTGATTTAGTCCGTGGACTTAATTTAGCCCGCAGAAGAAATAGTTTTATTTATAATAATGATGTTAAATTTGAATCAGCATTTAACTCTGATGATAATTATAACTCGGGCCATTTTCCAGCAGTCTAGAGATCATTACAAAAATACTCTAGTTACTTTTTATAACAGACGGACGGACAGAATTGTATCAAGCCAGGGAAGTGGAAGTCCACATTTTCCCTGATCAAACATAAAAACATGCCAAAATAATAGACCAATGTTAGAAGTATGATACACAATACGATTATAACAAACTTGTATAATCATTTTATTATACTTTAATGTTGCAATTCTTGCCCTAAATTTAGAATAACATTACTAATGAAATCAGTTGACAACTATATGGCTGGTTTGTCCTATAGAAAGGTTGTTCAATTTAAACAAAAATCAGTTGTTATTTTCCGACTGTCCATTGACACAAATTAGTTAATTAAGTGTTCTTGTCATTATTCTCCGGCAAAAATATGAAATTACGATACGTGTTGAAATATGTGTCCTATTTCCGGTCATGTGCTGAGGTGTTCTTGGGTTAATTCGGCGTTCCTGTTAACAACCGCCAACCTTCGTGGGTTATACACGGTTAATTAATGTGACGAGTGAGTGGTTTAAAAACTAGTATTTTAATTTGATAATAGCCTCAGGAAAGGTCATCTTTTTGTTACGATGTGCAGAAAATAGTTTCGCAATACCTGAAGCACATGATAATGTAAGCATTTGCAACCACGATTAGAAAAAAAAATGAATGGCGTGAACATGGTTAAAGCGAAGTATTAAAAGGAAAGTAACAAGAGAGACACAGGGACCCGTTGCAGAAAGAGTTTGTAAACATGGTCAAGTTGCAATTAATTGCAATTCAGATCATGTGACGGAA
Organism: Echinarachnius parma; assembly: GCA_037951105.1. Classification (NCBI taxonomy): domain Eukaryota; kingdom Metazoa; phylum Echinodermata; class Echinoidea; order Clypeasteroida; family Echinarachniidae; genus Echinarachnius; species Echinarachnius parma. Next base: position 473,920 of record JBAMJV010000173.1, read on the forward strand.
TGCGCAAATCTGATTCAAATGTGCAAATTTTCTGACTTACAATTAATTACAACCCTTTCTGCAGCTGGGGGGGGGGGGGGGGGGCATAACAGATAAACAAATAAAGCAATAAGCATAACAAGAAAATAAATACAACAAATAAAGCAAAACCGAACTCAGGAAGAACAACCTGAACCACTTTTTAAAATTCATTATGATTACTATTTATTTGATCAAGAAACGTATTTAAATGAATGTGTAAAAATGCAGTATATCAGGGACAGAAAGGTGACAATGAAAAAACACTACAGTTAACCAGATTAAAGACGATTAATTTTGACTTTCGTGCATTAAATGTATATTCCCAAAAGAGCAGAGCCCGGCTCTATTCATGGCCAACCTTACATGAGGAACTAATCATAATAATTGAGAGTCAATATAGGGCCTAAATTTTTGATCCTATAGCAGAATCTATAATAATTGATACAATCATAAGTCGATCAATGTATAACATTGCCAAAAGGCGGAATGTATAGGCCTGCATGGGTCCTAAGTCTTTGTCTTGGTTTCGCCCTCTCCCACGTATCATTATCTCGTTTTAATTCAAACGTATAGAGAAACTGACCAGAAATATATAACATCAATGAAGAAAGTGCAAAGAAAATGGGATTCCTCCGGGATTCGAACCCGAGACGTCCGGATGATTGTCCCATTAATAGCAGCATGCTGGTCAATACTGAAAAGAAAGATTTCACCTTATTTTTGCTTTGGGTTCTTAGTATTTCTCTCGCTTATTATATATGCTGTCACTCCCAATAAAACCATGTACACGCGTATTCTAGGAAAATATGAGCCGAAATCATATTCTGCCCTAGATCTCTAACAGCAGGTTACAGCTTTGTAATCGGATTAGCATGCATACATTATGATGGAGTAGGTCGTTAGTTCAAAATATGATTGAGTTAACATAAGTATGTATTTTGTTCAATGATTTCGTTTAATAAAAAAACGATGACGACGACGAAGAAAACAATGGCACGTGTGGTTATGCTGGCTTAAGTAATAATGCTAATTATTATAATCATCCTTATCATTACCTCATTTCATGTGATTATCATTTGTATCAACATTTTAATCATCATCATTAACAGCATCATCGTCAGTATCATCATCATCATCACCATTATCGTCATCACCAACATCATCATCATCATCATCATCATCATCATCATCATCATCATCATCATCATCATCATCACCATCATCACCATCATCATCATCATCATCATCATCATCATCATCATCATCATCATCATCATCATCATCATCATCATCAATCTTCATCATCAATCTTCATCATCATCATCATCATCATCATCATCATCATCATCATCATCATCATCATCACCATCATCACCATCATCACCATCATCATCATCATCATCATCATCATCATCATCATCATCATCATCATCATCATCATCATCATCATCATCATCATCATCATAATTATGATCCATCACGTTTCAATCTCGTACTACATTCCCTAACTTCGATGGCTTCTGACTTATACGGTTCGACTGCCCGTTGGGACCAGCCCTGGAGTAATTGGTTGGTAAGATGCCAGATAACGTTCGGTAAATTGCCCCCTATCCATCATGCGCATGAGATCCAACAGTTGGTTTCTTAACTCTTAAGCCCTCCGCACACAGAGCCGACTCGACCCGATCCGACTGGTTTTCAGTCGGTTCAGCTCAGTATAGATTACGTTGCCTCAGGACTCCTGTTTTACCGGTCACAAGCCAGTTGGAGATCATTCGAGGCCGATTCAACATGTTAAATTGGCTACGACTGAGCGAAACCGACTCTAGCCTGACTGAAAACCAGTCGGATCGGGTCGAGTCGGCTCTGTGTGCGGATGGCATTATACTGTATACAAAATGCCTTTGCACCACTCAATATTTAAAAAGTAGAAGTATACAAAAAAGTTTGCCCCAGTATGTTGCTTTTGCCCGAATATGTGTGCTTTTTAAAGAAGCCCAGCTACCCAGACGCCTCTGAATTAAAACAGTGCGTAATTTGATAAAGGTGATACGCGGTATGCCTGTAGTGTGCCAGTCTACATTCAACATCTAATAATTTAATTTAATTAATTTAAAAAACAGCAATCCAGAGGTCTCGGGTTCAAATCCCCGAGGTCCCATTTTGTTTGCCCTTTTTCATTTATATTAATATGTATTTCTGTTAAGTTTCTCTATAAATATTTGAATTGATTATACAAAAAGCTGCATCACTTCGGTAATCCCTCGCATTTAACCCCAAATTGATTTCTATCCATCGGGTTTATGTCAGGTTTATAAATAGCTTCTGACTTCACGAGCATTGAAAACTAAGGGGTTTCAGGGACGAGCATCGCACTAGGGTTTTCTAAATAGCTCAGACGGTAAAGCGCCGTTCTAGTAATCCGGAGGTCTCGGGTTCGAATCCCAGAAGAAAATCCATTTTCTTTGCTCTTATCATGCAGGCTATATGATATATTTTTGGTCAGTTTCTCTATATGTTTGAATTGAAATTTTTATTATTGAAATTAGTTTCTCCAAAAACATATTTATATTCGAGGGGTCAGTAAGCAGTAACCTTTATTTCTCGACCGCATGACACTTGTTTAACATTAAACTTCACTCACGCTTCATTCAATGTAGACATAATAATAGTATCATCCATTTACCCACCTTACTTAGTCGGGGAAATTATCAGCGAAGCTACAAACTCCCTTTTTCATGTTTAATACTTTAAGAGCTGAGATACAATTGGTATGGTATGGGTTAACTTGACTATTTCTGGTCTCATGTGCTCATGTTTACCCCATCACAATCTCGACCCCCTGAACTCGCCACCTGTTATTCGTTTCCACATCACTCCTCAGTGATCGATTACACAAATTTACTCGATTTATTTCCAAGACATCTTGCTCGCATTTCAAGAGAGACTGTTGTATATATTGATGGGTCTCGGGATGGATTTAGACACAATTTCGTAAGTTTGATGAATAGCATAATGTTTGTTGAACGCTCATTTGAACATTCGGAGCGGCATGAAATTGCTTTATTAGAAAAAGATGCAACAAATATCTGTGAAAATAAATGAAACCGTATATTTGTTATCTTTGGCTATGATATATACAGTGTATATATTTGACTGTATCTGTTTATTGAAATGAATTATGGTACATACTGACAATTGTACTTAATCATACAGTTATAATCTTTATTTCAAACATTTATTCCGGCAAGAAATGTATCAATTTCAAACGTCATACTAAACAGGCAAGAAATATGTTTGTATTATGCCAAATTGTAGAATGTAAGTCGTTTTATTAACGAGCTTCAACTAACATATTAAAATCATGTTAGATCTGTTGAAGACAGATGCATTGTACGGACATGTCGTGCATAATTGTGTATTTTGTATCAATCGTAATTAGTAAATCAGCACAATGCCTTTAATTTGTGCTGTCTTCTATTTATAGTCTGGCAAAGCAACAAGTGTCGTATATTTCACTATAGCCTCGTTCATTACTTTTTTTTCCCCTCTGTCGGTGGCACGCGAGCGAGCGGGGCGGGCTCATCAAGTGTCGGGCGCGTTCCCCCGCAGGCACGTACCACTCACCCGCTGGAAACTCAATCTGATCTTGAACTCTACAAAAGTCATAGTGTCACGCATAATGTGGTCCGATATGAAAATAATGTCCGTTCTCTTTTCTTATAGTGATACTATAAAGCAGATGAGAAGTCCACACATGGCTAACTGTGTGGAAGTAGCAAGACTGGGCTAAGTTAAAGGGATCTAGTGACATTGTCCAAATCTTCCAAATCCAATTGGATCTCTAGCCGTTCCAATACCTTGTCGTTTTGGTCTTAAAATAGAAGCATGGGACAGGTTTCAGTTTTCGACTTTCCCTTTCGTTAAAAGGATATTCCGTGTTCAGATGTTCAACTATCCACTGGAAAATCGTAACCGTGTACACAGTCAATGCAATGAGTTAAAGAATATCACTTTGCATTTTTGCTCAATACTCATAATACTTGGCCATATTATACCGTCCATTTAATTTGAATATCACACAATGTCCAGTGGACATATCAAATAGCAACAATATACATTGTATCAACCATTCATCATATTTTGCACATGTCAACAAAGTTACTAGATCCCTTTAATATAACCATTAGCAGTGATTAGACGTGATAGGACTTCTCCACAGTGTGAGGAGACAACATAATTATAATTTCCTAATTTCCACAATTTTGGTGTATATTTTGTCAAGCTCTTATTTATGGCCAAATATGATTACTCAAAGGAAAGTAATTGTTATGTGTGTCATATTCGAAATCGTGCACGGTTGGGTGATAAAATGGCGTCTATTTGGCCAAACATAGTGTCTACTCTCCTGTATAGTATTGTTTTTTTTATTGTGATGAAATGAGGCGCCCTCAGGCGACAGAGTTGAAAACTAAAAGTCGTGGAGTAGTAACTAGTTCCTGTCCAGACTAATTGTCAATGATTGTGTAGTCCTATGAGACCAACCTTCAATTAGCTAGCCCACTCACCATGCGTAGCATACAGCTGAGTTAACAACTCACGAGTCTCTTTAACATCTTTTGCACTTGGTATGTTACTTTTGTGTTAAAACAGCAATAATATATAGCTTAGCTCTGTATTAAATAATATAAGATTCAGAAAAAAAACTACTATGCGAAAACCGACTTCCGCGCGTGTCGCGCTGACGTACGATTCCACCTTGTTGTGAAGACATGGCGCTGTCCGTGCTCATTCCAAAAGTTGGCGATAAAGTCACTTTAAAGGGATCTTATCCAAATCCGAAAAAAAATCAATTAGATATCTAGTGGTTCTTTCATAAAATATTGTATCCAAATTACCAACGGAGGCATGGAACTTTTTTTTAAATTTCACGATATTTACGATTTAGGCCAATAATTATATCAGTAAACGACATTTTAAACAACCACGACAGACATTCATTTGAATGCAGACCATTTTTTGACAACTCTATTCATCCACCGATAACTATACGAATGATAGTCATTCCAAAACAAGAACTAAATCGATGTTGGATCTCATCTACCAATCGTCCGACCTGACATAGGACCATTAATGGAATGGGTGCACACAGCGACCCAACATGGTTTCCATGGTTACCCCATCCCGCGCGGCTCGTGTCACCAAGTCAGGTCTGGTGGATCTATCATACTAGTACTTCAGACCTGACAAGCAGACCTAACGCAAGTCTTTACCCCCTGCAACCAGGGCAGTACCACCATATCACCCGAGCACCCCGTCTAAGCTCATCAAAATTATATATTATTCACGAAATATGTCTCCTTTTTAAAAAATATTATCGGTACTTTATCATCATGACGGCATAAACAGGTCCAACGGGGTCCGACGGTTCGTCACACACATGTAAATGCAATTGCTTGCTCGCATAATTATAGTTGATCATTTTAGTGCACCCTCACTACGCTTACGAGTTGAAATACATAAGCTATTCAGTACAACGCTTTCAACTTAGAATTAATATTTCTTGATTATTTCTGGGATCCAATTAAAGGGGTGGTACAGTTTTGGTAAGGCTGAGCTTTAGTAACTAGAACCTGCACAACAACACTTCAAACTAATAGTTATAACCCCACCATGCTCGAAAGGTATAGAAAATTACAAACGACTAAGTAACAAGCCTGTTATCATTCAAAAAGAGCCATTAAAACACAAGAGGGCGCTCTCTAAAAGTGCATTGGTTTCAACTATTTTTCATACAAAATTATGCATGTGATGTTTTGTTAGAATAATGATTAAATAGAGAGATGATCAACAACTATTTTAAAACCTCTTTTGAAATTTTTTGAAAAAGTGTAAGCATTTTTTTTATTTTTAACAAAATCATCGAATATTTCTGGGCCCCAGATTTATTACGAACGGATATATTTATTGATATTTCTGCCGTTTCTGAACCGATTTTGATCAAATAAAGTTTATTCTGCCATTAAAATTGTATGATCTTTCAAATTTTACACTCAGTTTTTCACTATCTCACACAAAAATTATTTTGTGCAGCGCCCTCTATACCAAAACTGAACTACCCCTTTAAAGTTGTCATTGCAGCGAAAAGATTAAGTCTTCTGCGAATCAAATTGTTCGTTAGTTCAGTATATAGAAGAAGAAAATATAATGATTTTTGTCAAAATCATTCATCTTTTAAGAGAATCAGTGTGTTTTGCGAACCTAGTATAAGATCGTCAATATGTTTTGTTTCTTGCAATTGCAACTACTCTTGGTTTACAAGTGAACGATAAAACCAACTTTGGAGTCCTAGGAGGCTAGGAATGACTTTGATCGATGACTGTAGAAAATCATCAGCCATTATCATTATGAAATATGATATTTGCTATCTCACTGGCAGTATCACCTCCATGTCATTGATAAACATTTTACCACATTTGCTGTTTCATTCAAATATTGAATCCCAAAGCGAACATAATAAGGTCCGTAATTCTCATTATATTGTGGAGAAAGGGTCTCATTGTATTTCCATTTCTCCAAGTCGCGTGCCTCGATATGATAATCTAGAAATCAGACGAAACCCATTCAGCGTTTCATATTCATATCGTTGATGCATTATTGCATAATGTCTTTGCCATCCCTCGTTGCATCGAAGAGCACCATCATCAATCATAATCCCAAGAAGTAACAACGATACAAGATAAGGACAGGTTCATGCAAGCAATTCAACCCACCACCACTGAGCAAAGCAACAAATAATATTCTCTTCCGCGCAAACAATTATGCGCAACACCATGTCCAGTTGGCTCCTGCATTGGGGCATTGGACAGTACCAAAAAGAAGAAGAATACTAATCTATGCTGAGAGGAATACAGAGAAAATAACTCCAAAAACTTAAATCAGTAGGGTATAGCAACGCGGTAAATTTGACAAACAATGCAAAACATAAGGGGAAATCAAATTAAGGCATACATAGAGTACCTCCCCCCCCCCTCCCCCCCCCCCCCCCCCCACACACACACACACAGACCCACACAATTGCTCGAACTACACTATTCAAAGCTAAATATCAGGTTTCGGCAATCCCTAAAACAAAACTGTAAAATATATATTCCATGCATAGGCTATACCTAATTATCACAACTCATCTATGAATGTAGAGAGTTGACAAAAACAAAAATATGCCTTGAACAATATTATTCTAGAAATCAAATGTTGGCAATGACTTAGGCGGTACGCACATATACAATTTCATTCACACATGGAAAACACGTGAAAAGCTTCTGCGCATTGATCGAAGCATGCAGTCACGAATATACGTAGCGGGGCCGAGGCGGGCGTACAGGGTGTGGAATCACAGTGTTGCGGACAAATTTCGCATGGAACGTATTGTTACTTTAGGCTCACATTTCTGCATTTATCGAATGTTAAAGGGGTAGTACAGTTTTGGTAAGGCTTAACTTTAGCAACCAAACCTGGACAGTAACATTATAAACTAATAGTTATAACTCTACCATGCTCGAAAGGTATACAAAATTACAAACGACTAAGTAAAACGCCTATTATCATTCAAAAAGAGCCATTAAAACACAAGAGGGCGCTTTCTAAAAAGGCATTGGTTTCAACCATTTTTCATACAAAATTATGCATGTGATGTTTTATTGAAATAATTATTAAATAGAGAGATCATCAACAACTATTTAAAAAACGCTTTTGAACATTTTTGAAAAAGTGCAAGCATATTTTTAATTTTTTGAAAAAATCATCTAATTATTTGGGCCCCAAATAATTATAAGATCAGATATATTTATTGATATTTCAGCCGTTTCTGGGTCGATTCTGGCCAAATAAAGTTTATTCTGCCATTAAAATTGCATGTTCTCGCAAATTCGACACTCAGTTCTTCATTACCTCACAAAAAAAAGTGTGATGTGCAGCGCCCTCTCTACCAAAACTAAACTACCCCTTTAACTGTCTAAATTGCACGAAAATTGTATTCCTCTTTCTGTCACAAATACACGTATATAGAAGTCATCATAATGGAATTGAGATTATTAATGAAAATGCATTTGTTTAGGCTACAATTAACATTATTTGATTGTTTTATTTGGATGTATTCCTTTATTCTCCCTTTGTTCTAAATGAAATAATCATGTTTGAACTTCCTCTAGAAACTCAATGTGGCGTTATTAATAATGGTAATTATTTCGGGGTTCCGCATGTTGTAGTCGGTCATTGGCATTGTTACATTGGTCTAGACATGCTAGAATCGTTCCAATTATGAAGGGCGAGTGATTGAAAATTAAACAAGTTCTTAATGATATGCATAGGAATCTATCAACAAACGGAAAGTTATTATTCCAACCCCTCAAATGCTCAATGTGAAAATAATTACGGCGTTATTTGGATCCAACAAAGTCGCTCGTTGGTTCATGGTAATTAGACATGAGGCGAGTTATGGGGTCATGGGGTATTAACACATAACTTTCGGGAAAGCTGGTGTCCTGTGAATCGATTCTATGTGAATATCAATAGATGAGAGACAATGGGTTAAAAAATGTAGATGCTGTGTATGGTCCGGAGTCAGTCAGCAAACGATTAATTCCACCAAGGCTGTCAGCGGGGTCATTAACTAAACCAATCTAGCACGTTTTGTTAATCGAGTACCGCTCACAAGTCAGAGGCAGACTTCATCTAATCACTCATGGCTGCCCGGCAGCGCGTGCCAGTTGCACCCCTCAAACCGTGACCACGAGTCAAGAGCAGTGCGTCAAGTCTTTCAGCTCCATGGTCGTATTATTTGAGTAATAAGTCAATAGTATTTGCAGTTTTCGATGCCGAATGGGTTAGATCGATGGCGGAGTGGTTATTTCGTACTTTCGTTAAATTAACATTAATTTAATTGGAAATCAAGAACTTGAACGGAATTAAAAACCACAACCAGATGTGAATTCAAAAGGTGTGAACGGGCTATGCGGTTATGATATTGAAAATGGAAATAGTATTGATGTTAATCCCCGGATGAATTAATGCCCTTTATATTTGAGACATAATAATCGCCATCTGTATTCGTACAATATAATTTATTTATACGTCATAATATATGTCATAAGAGTTAGAGTAGTAACGTGTCTTACTTATTCCTTAGTGCTCATCAACAATCACATTTTCGTTATTTTGTACTTTCGTTAAATTAACATTAATTTAATTGGAAATCAAGAACTTGAACGGAATTAAAAACCACAACCAGATGTGAATTCAAAAGGTGTGAACGGGCTATGCGGTTATGATATTGAAAATGGAAATAGTATTGATGTTAATCCCCGGATGAATTAATGCCCTTTATATTTGAGACATAATAATCGCCATCTGTATTCGTACAATATAATTTATTTATACGTCATAATATATGTCATAAGAGTTAGAGTAGTAACGTGTCTTACTTATTCCTTAGTGCTCATCAACAATCACATATTCAACCAAAAACCATGAAAACAAAAAGGGATCGACTGATTTACCTGCTCGTGAAACCGTGGATATTGTATACCTTATCTAGCGGTTCATTTCTATGGTACCGTTACGGCGGTGCATAGGCGCGCGCACGTCGCACGCTGATTGTCACCACCTGTGGAGTGAGTTCGCGTGGCGCACGCTCAGGGGTCACGGACGGTCGTGACCTCCAGTAGAGAGGTCAAGTTTTCGGATGTTGTTTACCTGGTCGGAGAGCGACACAAGGTGGCGCTTTTTAAATATAATTTAATTCGTATCTTTCTCTATAGGTTCCCTTGTCTTGGAAAACGGAGAGATCTGTAAGTTTGTATTTTGTTGTTTCCCATAAATTGGTGACAAAAATGTAGTTGCCAATCTTTCGTAATTGTTGACAAAATACCCTATTTTGCTTTATATGAAAAAGTAATATATAACACCAAATATCAAATTAGGAAAGCCAATGTTTATTATTTATGTCAAACAGTTATAGGTAAAATATTCGTATGAACCATTATGTTGATATGTTTCTTATAACGATTAAGCATAATTACATGTACTAACATTGATTGCACTCAGTCGTTATACAAATGATAGCTATTATCAAGTTTTGAGGGAAATCCTGGATTCGAATCCCGTGTATGAAAAATGACGTTTGCCCCCCCCCCCCCCCCCCCCCAGCCAGACAAAATCCACTAATTATTGCAGCTGTTCTCTACACATAAATGGGGACCCAGAAGGATGAAAACGCGGTTCCTTACGGCACTGTGTGTGCAGGCTACTGGCTGGAATACTCATTAAGGAGTAGACAATGTGCACTTCATATGCCGTGTGTATCCGTTGACCGGATAATAATGACAATGTAAAGCGCTATAATACTCAGGAAAACATCGCTATAATAAAATAGCCGTTATTATAATTATTTAGAGGTATATATGAGCTTATATTTTTTTCAAATTTCATTTGGCAAAACATAATTCCTACCTACACTCAAGCAGTCATCAGTGCCAACTATGCAGTATGCATATAGTCCGACTTTTGTATTATGCAACTTCTGTTATATAGTTTAAATAAAAACCACCTGTTTGACTTCGTATTTTATATTTTTACTTTCAATTTTCATTAGAGGACAGAAATGTACTCGTTTTTCGTTTCTCTTGCATGCTTAGAAGAAAAAAAAGATACCACAGAGCCATATATAGGCATACACTTTTGAGGGAGTTTAAAAAGAAGAAGAATTCGAACGAAGCCACTTGTTGATTTAAATTTTCCTTCCACTCTTCTTCTATTTCACAAATTCAAGCCCAGAAGAAAAAAAATGAAGTTTTTATTTTTAGATTAAAAGGATTCCGCTAAGCGCCCCAAGTCACTCTACACTTCTCAGACCTCGTCGGTTACGTGAAGTAAATAGCCATGCAGCCAACAAGTGTTCGTGGGGATAATATTTTTACCAAATATGGTCACAATTGTAGAACCATTTTTTTCTTTCTTCTCTTCAACGACCCCACCCGTCGAAGCATCATTGTGGTATCTGTTTTACGTATTTATGACGGAGTATAGCCTGCAGTCAGAACAAAACAATCCGAATCTGCCGCGATTGAAGTTATTCTGTAATTTCGACTGTCCGGCGTTTGTTTAATATCGCCCTTTTTTGGTTGCGTTATTATGCTTATTATGTTGCTGACAGTCATGCCAAAGTTCCAATATATTCTATAATAGTGCAAGTTGTTTAGTGTTAACAAAACTAGATGTATCATTAATTAGTGCACGTTTGTTCTGTAGCGAAATAAATGTTTCAAGACTGTATCTAAGAATATAGGTAGAGGGGTGAGAGACGCGACTCAAGGCGAGGCGGACGGGCGGTGGAGCTTTCCAGTGGCTCGGCGATAGCAGGGCTGCCACCTGATGGAATGCCCCGGCCTCCTCCCAACTCATTTTATCTCTTCGTCTTATTTTTTCATCTTTCTTTGACAAAAAAAAGTTCTATGATGCGAATGCCACAAGTGGTTTTCAGCCCAAATATGGTATTGTTGTTCGGATCTTTTCACATACAGACATGACAGAAATGCCGCGTCCCAACGCTTCTTATTTTGTTTCCTACAATATCTTAGCTCTTGTCTCAATTTTAATTGAATTCCGGAGATGGAACAGAAAACTTCCCTCTTGTTTCTTTTGAATTATAGAAGAATAAATCACAAGATACTGGATCGGTTTCTTTGTTCTTGTTTGAATGATTGAATTCATTTGATAAGAGCTCCATTATGCAGGGTGTATAAGCCTTAGGAGTCTTAAAAGTATAATGTTTTTAGTTATAATGTCATGTCAATTGAACAACCTTTCTTTATTTTCTATTCATATCTTTCTCTGCCAAAGTAATCGTTATCAACATCACCCTCCTATGTGTTCCCTCCTCCTCCTCCCCCTCCTCCTCATTCTCCTGCTCCTCGATCCAACCCCTCCTACTCCTCCTCCTCCTCTTTCACATCCTCCACATCCGCTCCTCCTGCTTCTCCTCCTCATCATTATCATCATCATCATCATCACCATCACCACCATCATCATCATCATCATCATCATCATCATCATCATCATCATCATCATCATCACCACCATCATCATCATCATCATCATCATCATCATCACCACCATCATCATCATCACCACCATCATCATCATCATCATCATCATCATCATCATCATCACCATCATCACCATCATCATCATCATATTCATCCTCATCCTTCTCCTCCTCCTCTCCTCATCATCAATATAATCCTCCTTCTTCCCATCTTTCTCCTCCTCTTCATTAACATCATCATCATAATTATCGTCGCCATCATCATCTTCATTATCATCATCATAATTATCATCATCATCATCATCATCATCATCATCATCATCATCATCATCATCATCATCATCATCATCATCATCATATTCATCCTCATCCTTCTCCTCCTCCTCTCCTCATCATCAATATAATCCTCCTCCTTCTCCTCTTTCTCCTCCTCTTCATTATCATCATCATCATAATTATCGTCGCCATCATCATCATCATCATCATCATCATCATCATCATCATCATCACCGTCATCACCGTCATCCTCCTCCTTCTCCTCCTCTGTATCATCATCTTCCTTATCATAATCAACATCATCATCATCATCATCACTACCACAACAACTATAATCATCCTGATTGCCTGATGACCTTTACTCCTATACAGCTATTCCCCTTTTCCTCTCGCTTTTCAACATGATACATTACTCTATATACCATCAATATTTAACCACGCAGTCAAAATGTTTTGAGAATGTTTTTTTGTGCACATTCTTGTTTACCCCGGTGACTTACACTTTTACTACCTCATTCGTGCACACTGGTATGTTTGCTCCGACCGATCAGAATATAATGATACATTATCTAAAATGTGTACAGTATCAGCGTCATATATCCGTTTCAATAGAGGAATCGTTTAAATATATAATTATTTCAACAAGACGACGAAATATTCTTCTGACGTTCATTATTGAATTAATCAATGCTACTCTTCGTGGCAAAAAATGAACTAAGACAAATCGACTGGCACTATGTAGGTTCTTCTAAATTTCTAATCAATATAAGTTATTATATTGTAAATCACGTTAATTGCTATTTGGCATCCATGACGCTATAATAGGTAGGCAGACATCAAGTCGCTCATTTAAACGAGTATATAAGCAGAAGGAAACCCGTCGAGTTGCTAAATCAAAGTCTGATTTTGACCATCATCATGGTCTGTACATAAGGAGACTCGAGATGGGTGGCGTAAGCAGCATGGGGCAGAGCCGGCCGGTGCCGCCCCCCCCCCCCCCCCCCCCTCCTCCTCCTCCTTCGAGACCAAACATGAAAGTCAATAATAGTCATTACACAATACAGAACCTATAGGCACATACATTTATATTCCGAATAACTCGATTTAGCATTCTCTTGGTAATTACAACCACTTAACCTCTAAAAGGACCTAAAGAATACAACGTACTTTAACACTTATTCCATAGTTGATGACTTGAAACATAGGTCTGCCGAAAAAAAATCCATGAAAATAAACACAGTAGTGATTTAAGACTAGTTTTCTGATGCCAAATCTCACTTAGCAACCAATTTGACAATTCATTGGCTTACGTCATGACGCGTCATCTACATAATTTAGTTCATTAGTCCGTTCTTTAGATGACGTCACATTTTGGCGGTTTAAAAGGGGCGTTCACAGGACAATTAGATATTTACTAATTACCCCAAAATTGATTGATTTCATGAGAAATGAGTGCCAAATTCTTTTTCTTCGGGAAAAATTACATAAAGAGAGCCGAATTGCGAAAATTAGGCCATCTAGACACTGTAGTTCCTTTAAGCGCATTACAACCCCGTGTGTTCATTTATTCTCGCTGCGCCACTACCTAATGATATAATAGGACCTGAAAGAACCCCCTGCAAGTTGAAATTGAATCCATTAAATTGTCATTCAAGTCGGCCTCCACCGGTTCGACCCCAGCCATGCCGACAGGTCTCTGCTATATATTCCAGGAACCACAAAGCAAACCTGACCACGCCGACCCCCTACCGTTTATACTTGGCAACGCATCGCCGAGATCACATTATCGGAACTAAATTAGACAAGTTCTGTTTCAAAATGCACTAAGCGACAGTTTTCGAAATTTTGACTACGGTACACATTTTACTTCGTTATTATTATCTCAATAATTCAACATAATGACTTAAAAACAAAGAATTCTTCAGTCATCGTATTTTCGAAGTTGTGACCTTTAATTTTCTTGTTGTATTATTATTTCCTTGATAATTAAACGTAATGTTTGATATAATAATTGTGACCATCATTGTAATAGTTGTGGATGCCTACATGAATATACATAAATGAACAGTAAAATATTTATGTTTATCAACTCAATTGAATAATCGATCACCCAACAATTGCCAACTTTATATGCACAGTGATTCCCTTTTAATATCATTGTTTCTTATTTATTTTGGATCATTAACCATCCACAGTCTTTGACATTGACATAATTGTGGGCAACTCGAATCCCTGTCTCAGCGGAAAAGCAAAGTCAAGCTGCCTGAAATTACGCGAAACAATTAGATACACGAGCATTGGTCAGGTGGTTGCAATTTGGATGGCCATCTGGATCTGCTGGCGGTAGGCCCAGGGTTCGCGACCCCGCTCGTGGTCAGGTGGTGTTAACAGTGTGTAAATAGGGCACCTGATTATAGTCAAATCATCAAAGCAACTATGATCGGAGCTCCGTTGTCCAATCAGCGGGCCCGCAGAGACTACCCGTCATGCCCGTGGTGTACAAAACCACCAACGCTGGGTTTGAAAAGTGATACCATAAACGCGATAAAACGGTACCCTTTGAAATAGTTTACTAGTTAGTATATCGTGAGGCCGCTTTTGGCTCCTTGTAATATTGATAATGAACAATTAAATCTCGTTATTTTGTTTTAAAAAATAGTTCATTCATTCATTCATTTTACGCATGTTTGGGCTTTGGGCACGTCTGCTTTAATGTATGTTTAAACTGTAATATGATTGACATGATTGACAATGTATTCTTATTATCGTCTATCATAAATGTGGATTATGTTCATCTGTAAATTTGTATTGTTTGGAAAATAAAGAAGCCCTAAACATGCTAAATCAGCAGCATGATGAGGAAATGCCCTTCCACTTCCAGCTAGGCTTCCACACACACACACGCACGCCACGTTCGCTAACACTCCTGGGGGGTGTTTCACAAAGATCCTAAGTTGATCTTAGCACTAAGATTGTCTTAAATATTATGGAAAGCCATTAGTGTCTTGAAACAGTTTTATGTTGTTATGTTGAAATGCATAAAATGTTGATTAAAATCACATATATTTTCTAATTATCAAAGAGATTAATAATCTTCACATAAAATTCATGAAATCTCTTTGATAATTAGAAAATATATATGATTTGTATCAACATTTTATGCATTTCAACATAACTTTTACAAAAATGTTTCAAGACACTAATGGCTTTCCATAATATTTAAGACCATCTTAGTGCTAATATCAACTTAGGATCTTTGTGAAACACCCCCCTGGGTGACTGTAGTCAATGGTACTTGTTATCGGTCATTCTGGGTCATGCAGCCCTGTTTACCAGAGGGATTCATATATCATCGTTGTTGCTTGATTTTCGAGAAATAAACAACTCCCAGGTCCCCTAACTCCACCCGTAAATCGTCTCCGAGTGTTGGGATAATCGTTTCTACAGGCCGTTAAACGCTGGTCAATTCCATCAATCTTCCAACTGGGATAATAACAGACAAAAAGGCGTCCCAGATCGATTCAAAGAAAACAATTGGGAGAAATTATGGTTATTAATATTATTATTATCGCTTGCCGAATTATGATTTGTTAGCATTTTTAATTTCACTACATAGGTCAAGTTTTAGCTATGCCCTAAGGAGTTGTAAGCCATATGCGCAAGAAAGAAACTGGACAATACGAAGAAATAATAATTATGAAACAGATGTCTACTTGTGAAAAACTGAATTATCGTTACACACGACTTGTCAGAGGGTTATGAATTATAGATATGAAGAGATTCATTCCAAAAGGCGCTAAATCCAGTTTTTTAAATTTGGAAAAAAGCAAGTTTTTTTGTATTTGGGAATATTCAAATGGAACGATCCATGTTTTGATTTTATTGTGTTATTTGTCCTAAAAAATTGATTTCTACGTAGCTTATTGATGTGCTAATATCGCTAACTTAATGTGTATGGAAAGTGGAATTAGTGCCTTTTAGAACTAAGCTATTCATAATTATAATGGCTACATAATTATGATCAAGGGCGTAGTGTGTCCTATCTAACAGAGGGTGGGGGTTATAGGGGTGCAGATAAATGATTGGGAACACTTTATATATTATTTCTTGATTTGTCTCAATATTTTTTCCCCTGATGTTTCTGTCGTGAGAGGGCAAGTGCCCCCTTCCCCGCCCCCCCCCCCCCCCCACCCACCGACCAGTAGCTTCGCCACTGATTCCATTAATCTATACATGGGTATGCAAGGCGTCGATATTTAATCTGAGAAGTGGGTAGGGGGGAGGTTATTGTTGTAAAATATGTTCGGGATATGGAAAGGAAACGTCGACTTGTTTCATTTGTTCCTTCGACAGGTAGGGTTTGCTAAACATATAAAATGCTTTGTCATCGGTGTGATTCCATTGAAAGTGAGTGCGGATTTATGAGATATTTTCGAACAAGACTTGCATAAGGTAGTTTATTTCAGATTAAGCACGCGTATAATATAATTTGTGACAAATGAATAAAGACCTAATTAAACCTTTTTATCATTATGGGGATTAAAGGACACAACAATCATTTCATAATCAGAAAATAAAATTGTTGATTGAAACGTCGTTCAAAGGGAGGCATTGTAGTTGTTGAATATATCGATTCGGATTCACAATCAACATGGTTAATAACCAGGTTAACACGTATCGCACAAACAAAATTCTAAATTTTTCGGGATTTTGGTGCAAGTTGTCAGCATTTCCCTTTTTTGTTGTTGTTCATGCAGGTGCTCCACCTTTCCCAATGCCATCACATGAAAGTGAGAAATGGATTCGTTTGGAAACAATGCATATTTTTTATTTATTGTTTGGTTTCATTTTGCACGCTATATTAAGACAAACTAATTCTCCACATCCGGAACCCAGTTCTCGAGGGTGTTTGAGGCTTAAAACAATGCCAAGCCAACACCACCTGTAACCTTGTTTCACTTCACAATATAGTTCTTGTACGGGTAATATAGGGGTTAGACCACAAGGAGGTTCAATTAAACCTCCTTGGTTAGACCAAGGAGGTATTAGAAAGTCATTTTTAATACCTCCTTGGTAAGACATTGCCCTAAAAGCTTACCATGCAATTAAATTTACAATTGTAGCCTACATTTGTAAAATGTGCGTAGTTAATTGCCTACTATACATGTACAGGAGCATACAAAATGTATACTTGTATATTAAAATATGTATCTTTAACTTGTTTTATTATTACTTATCAGTGAAAAGAAGTTGAGAAGATACCCTTGGCGAAAGGGGACAGATCCGAACGATATTGACGTGCCACTGAGAGTACACTGCTAGGATGAGGACCTAACACGACCATCATGACCATCACAGCCACTTAGATATGGAAGACATTATCTAATATCTAGACATGCTAGAGAAGCTTACGGGCGAACGATTCCAATTTGATAGAATCTTCAAAACCCAATGTCTATTATGGCAACATATTGACAAAAAATGTTTCGAAAACAAGCGCAAGAGCAAAACATTTAACGCCAAAATTACATGAAATTTCAACAAAAATTGCGTCGGAAGAAAATTCATAATTACTTGCAATTATAATCCTTATACATTCTTATAGACTTTTTTCTGATGTTCAATTTAAGTTTTCGTATTACAGCAATCTAAACAAATTATAATTACCTAATTTCTGTTTGGGAACCAAGAAGAAATGAGACTCCTACATTAATTACATTTTCCATTTATTTTCCCCCTCTGTCTAATTTGCACTTGGCGCAGACAAACACCTGTTGCCGTATCTCACTGGCCCGTGCCAGCGGAAACTCAGAACTTTGCAATAAATCTCCCAAGTTTATGAACTTAATTCTTCTGATTTATGCAGAGTGTGCTGTATATTAGTATATAGTCGGTTATAAAGTCAGCTGTGCGTTTATGAGAATAACACTGAGTAACATGTAAGCCAGAATTCTAGAAATCATAAATCTTCACCTATCCCTTGATTCTATTTTGTTTTAAGAAATTCATTATAATCAATGTACGGCCATCCATTATTTAAAAGACACTGATTTATTATCTTAACCGTGCTTACAGCTGCGATATACGGCAGACATTTGAAATTTTAAAAAATAAGGTGACTCCAGACATAGTAGGCCTAATTACTAACCATCGATAATTGTACTTATACTATGTTGGTAAGCTACACATTTAGCGACAATATAATAACAAGGGGGAAGGGGGAAAGTGGGAAACAAGGGGTAAAAAAAAACGCAAAAAAAAGTGAATACAATAATCAAAGATTTATGGAATTAATTAGAGAGATAGATAAAGACAACAACGAGTGATTATTAACGAGATATGAATTTTGAAGTAAATAATTGAATAATAAAATAATTAATTAAAAGGGAAAAATAGATATAGAAATTATAAAGGCAGAATATAACAAGAGGGAAACTTGATGAATGGAGTTTAATGCTTTATTAAAACGCACCAGCTTATTCGTACAAAATAACAAAATGGCGGCAAGATAACATAATCATAAAATGGACGCATAAATAACATAACAACCTGCCACTCATCCTCATTATCTCATGTACGAATCGGTCAAGGGGGTCAAGGGTCAAAGTGAATGTAGTGACCAGCCTGATCGTCCACTTCCTTGTTGACCGGTTATAATTGTATCAGTGATACACATTCTCTGGCCCATGTTATCGCTTGATCAGGACTAGTGGTTATTCAATACGTCCCACAACAAAATTAACATCTACAAACCTGACAAAAGAAAATGACTTGATTAACACATTAAAATGTACATTATTCTAAAAGAAAAGATTCGTTAAAACAAAAATCAATCTGACCTTAAATTCGTTTATCCAAATTTAATTACCCATAGCATTCGTGGACATTTGATAATTTCAAATCTACCTGGCAATGTTTTTTACGTATTTAAGTATAGATTCTTGTCCCTTTTTGGCTTTCTAAATTATACCTGAAACACCTTTTGAAAGGATAATTCTAGGATGATTCTAAATATAATTTCTTTTACGATTGTGCACATACGCAATGGTCTGAAAAAATGTAGGTTAAATTATCTCCCCTATAATGTATTTGCTGTATTACCCTTGTATTATATGATTTATTCCGTGCGTGTAAGTTCTGAAATAATGTGTACAATGGGATTTGACATGCGCGGAAGAAGACCCAGCATGGTTTTGATGTCGTCAATTATATTCCAACATCGATCCGACTGAGCAGAATTGAAAATTTCCGTGATGATTTTGGATAAGATCCATGTGTTTCTTTCATACTTCCTCTACAATCATATACATGTCAATTTTATATACATGAGGAAGAGTAAAGAAATGTTTTGATACTAGTAATAGTTTAAAGGGATCTAGTAACATTGTCCAAATCCACAAAACTTACTTAGAACTCTAGTAGTTCTCAAATTCTCAAGTTCTCTCATTGTTGTATTAGAAGCATGGGATAGGTTTCGGTTTTTCAATTTCCCTTTCGTTAAAAAGATATATTCGATTGAAATGTTCGGATTTTTAATTATCCACTGGAGAGTTATAACTGTGTACCCAAGTCAGTGCAATGAGTTCGCATATATCACTTTGCATTTTCGCTCATTACTCGGTCATTTAACATCCATTTAAAGGGATAGTTGAGTTCTGGTAAGGAGAGTACAGTTTTAGTGAAACTGAATTTTAGTAACCAAAACCTGCATCATTACATTACAAACTAATAGTTATAACTAGAAAGGAACACAAAATTACAAATGACGTAGTAAAGATCATGTTATCATTCAAAAAGAGCCGTTAAAACGTAAGAGGGCGCTCTCTAAACACTCATCGGTTTCAACCATTTTGAATAAAATATTGTGCATGTGATGCTTTGTTGAAATAGTGATTAGATAGAGAAATAACCAACAACTATTTAAATACCTATTTTGTAACTTTTTGAAAAGAGGAAGCATTTTTTTGAATTTTTAACGGCTGGTTCAAAATTCTCTAATAAACCCGGGGCCCCGGGTTTATTACAAATTGTTATATTTATGGATATTTCAGCCGTTTCTGAACCGATTTTGATCAAACAAAGATGATTTTATTGTTTAAATATTATGCTCTTTCAAATTTTACACTCAGTTTGTCATTACCTCACAAACCAATTAAGTAGTCTAGCGCCCTCTCTACCAAAACTCAACTTTCCCTTTAACGTAAAATGTTCACATATTACTCAGTGTCAGCGGACGTATCAGATCAGAACAATACTCATTTTATTTACCATTCATCACGTGTTGCACATGTCAACAAATTTACTAGATCCCTTTAAGGAGGATGTACGGAGGAGGGCCTATATTGAATTATTATTCAATTACGATTTAGTTTTTACTTAATATTCTTCCTTCCGCAAATATTGACATGACTGAGGTCTAAAACGGTGCTACGATGTAAAGAGTCTTATTGACGACTTTTGCCAACAATCTCCATCAATGTGTGCCCAAAATTCTCATTCTAATTTGATTGAATACAAAGAAAAACAATAATCCTGTTGAAATTCGCCAAAATTAAATCATCACGTGGACAGGTATAGTTAATGTCTAAAGCTTTTTTTTTTAAATGTATCAATCAGGTATCACTGGCATCGCAGCTGTTCTTGAACTTGTGAATGTTCGGTTGTGTTTTTACTCCACCATGTACATGCATATATAGGCGTATCTAGGGGGTGTTTGGCGTGTTAAACACCCCCCTTTAGCGAAAAAATTTACTGTTTTATGTATTCAGACACACCCCAACTACGCCACTAAATGAAGCTAAAACACCCCCATTGAAAACAAATCCTGAGTATGTCTATATGTACATGTACCACTTTTTCTGTAACCTGTTGATAATTTTAAACTTGTCCTATTTACGGACCAAAATTATGCAATATTCATGCAAACATATGCTATGTTAGGGCAAGCCAGGGGCGTAGACAACGGGGGGGATGAGGGGGATGCATCCCCCCCACCTCACAAGGTGGGGGGGATGACATGTACAATCATCCCCCCCAGGTTTTAGGGAAGGATATATTTTTTTGTGTGTATATATACGAGTGAAAAAGAAAACATTAGTTGTATGCATAGGCGTACCCAGGGGGGGGGGGGGGGGGTTGCGTTTCACCCCCCCCCTCCCCCTTTGACCCAAAAATGGCTGTAAGGGGGGGTTTGAACGCCCCTTTTCACATTTTAGCTGGTCTCGAGACTACTGTCTTTTAAGCGGTCTTGACCGTCTAAGACCTGGTCTCGACCGACTAAAACCTATTCACAACCGACTGAAACCCGATCTCGGGACCAAAAATTGTCAAAGATTCCTGTTATCGGTGTCGATAATATTGGAAGTACTTGATCTCGGCTTTGAAAAAGTTGTACGACCCCCCCCCCCCCCCCCCCCCCCCCCGCACTGAGAGGGGTTTTCAACTTTGATGGAACCGGTCTCGGTCTCGAAAATTTTGAAATACTTGGTCTCGGCTTCGAAAATTGTTAACGAACCCCCCCCCCCCCCCCCCCCCCCCCCACTGAGAGGGGTTTTCAACTTTGAAGGAACCGGTCTCGGTCTCGAAAATTTTTAAATACTAGGTCTCGGCTTCGAAAATTGTTTACGAACCCCCCCCCCCCCCCCCCCCCCCCCCCACTGAGAGGGGTTTTCAACTTTGAAGGAACCGGTCTCGGTCTCGAAAAATTTTAAATACTAGGTCTCGGCTTCGAAAATTGTTTACGAAACCCCCCCCCCCCCCCCCCCCCCCCCACTGAGAGGGGTTTTCAACTTTGAAGGTACTTGGTCTCGGGCTCAAAAATTTTGAAAGTACTTGGTCTCGACTTCGTAAACATTTACGGACACCCCCCCCCCCCCCCCCTCCCCACACTGAGAGGACTTCCAAGCAATTGCCTTGGTCTCAAAATATTTTGGCAGGTGGTCTCGGCCGCGAACAAATTAGTCTTGGTCCGGTGAACTGAACGGCAAATCATCCCCCCCAGGTGTAAGAACCTGTCTACGCCACTGGGGCAAGCTAAAAGCCTTGTTTGATAAATTATGTCATGCAGAATTTAAACAAGTCATAATCATTATGTTTGTTAAAATTGTATAATAAGTACAGTTCTGTGTACAATTATTATGTTTTCTTTTAACATTCCCTGTTCTAGCTGTCGATGTCGACGTTAACACACGGGACATTCATTGGCGCCCTTTTTTGCCAAAGGCTCCTGGCATAACAATCGATACCGCCATTACCACTATTATCTGTTTCATCATCTCTATATGTATTCACAGATAACTATGTTCCTTTCAAGGATCGTGGTTAATTACTTCCGTTGTTGTCGAGTGGGAGATTGATGGACAATGTTCAGGATATGATATAGACAAGAAGAATTCATGCGTTTCATTAAACATGTTTGTTTAAGTTCAACGTCGAGTAAAACCGTAAGTTGATTGTCATGTGGCTACGACACCTTTTGACTGAAATCAATAGCACTCCAATTTACAAACATGTTTTTCCACAATGTCAACTATCACCTTTTATATAATCGTAGGCTAGACTCTCATTGTCCGTGATTGGTCAAAACATGTTTTCAAACCCTTCTGTAGACAAGAAACCTTTTTACATTTATGGCATGGCATTTTCAGTAAATCTGCACTTTGCGAAATAGCAAATCATATTTCCATACAGACCCCATAATTTGATTAATTAATTCGTATCAACCCACACTCTAACATACATGGCCTGGTTAATAATCGGATTTGTCGCAACGCTGGATGAACACATGCTGTGAAGTACAAGAAAAAAGATAAAAGGGCTCTGTGGCATGCATGCACCAATCCAAGTGCATTGGATTGTGTGTAAGGGAATTCCCCTGTGGGAATTGTGGGGGAATCCCCCAGGGACGTGTAGTGTAAGGTCAGTGCCAAGTAACGGGCAGCAGGCGCGTGTAGAGTGATGCAATTAATTGACTCTTAAACATGTTAAAGGCATACAGGCGTCAGCAGGAGCCCACTATATATATATACAGTCGGTGACAGCCAAAACTAGTTCTTGGTCAGCATGGTCAGTCAGTCATTCGTCCGTTGTTGGTAGGATTGCATGTAAAGCAAGTCACCTGACCAAAGTACAAGTGACATTACAGTCATGTCGACTAAAAATAATAATTAGAACAACGTAATTAGGACAGATTTAATGCTGAGTCTAATGTACATTCGACATATTAAATGGGATATCCATGTCTTCTTGCCTCCACATTTCATCATGTTCATGGGACGCGATTATTTAATATAATTACATGCAATATTATCTATAGAATACGATTTTAAACCACAAGCCTTCAAGGCATGTTAGGAAAGCATTGATAGTTTGACGTTTAATGGACAGTGTTAAGTTGAAAAGAGTACGAGATGAGAATTTAAGTTTTCTGCCATCATAATACATAATACATACGAAATAGGCTCACTGTTGCTCAAAATTAGAAGAGTATGGGTCCTATTTTACTACATAGCTGCCAACATTTGGAATTTTTAATTAGTAACATTTAAGCAAAACTGAACATCATGTGCGCAAAGCGCACATCACGAGCGCGAAGCGCGAAGTCCCTTTAGCCGGGGTCCAGGGCCCGCTTTAGGGCCCTAGAGCGTGAAGCGCGGAGTCCATTGCGGCCGGCGTCCATGGCCCTATTTTTCATAATTTGTGCACAATTACTAAGTATGATTTGGTCAGATTTATGTTTAAACATTGTCTCTTTACGTTTAAAAACGTGAAAACGAAAAAAAACAAAGAAAAAAAAAACATTCAAATTCGTAATTATAGGAGTATTCGTAATTTCGTAAAGAGGGTGGGAAATTCGTAACAATTACGAATGTTTCGTAACAGTTGGCAGCTATGTTACTATGGCCATGGAATTGCGACAAAACATTCACCCATCATAAACTCATTGTCAACGTAAAATCTATATAGCCCATGTAGAGTAACAAAGTACAGCTATAAGTTAGCATCTGATCATGAGTTGGCAGACCCATCCACGTCTGACCATCCCCGCCAGGTAAAGTAGGCTGTTGCCTATAATTAAAGAAATTTGGTCATGACATTGCGACAAAACATTTGCCCCATCATAAACTCATTGTCAACGTCAAGTCTATAAACCCAGTCACAAAGTGCATGCATATTGCAGCTACAAGCACCCGACTATGACTATGAGTTGGCAGAACCGTCTACGCCTGACCATCCCTGGCAAGTGTCACTCCTTGTCAGTAGGCTGGTGCTTGTAATTAAGGAAATAACGTTCTAGTTTTACCGCGACAAACCATTAACCATGGTGAATGTCACCGCTTCATCAAGTCATTGTCAACGCCAAGTCTATATACCCAGAGTCACAAAGTGCAGCTACAAGTACAAGTAATACGCACCCTAGCATGAGTTGGCAGAACTGTCCGCTGCTGACCATCCCCGGCAGATGTCGGTCCGTGTCAGGTTCTGATGGAAGATGACACCGTGTGGACGTGTAGCTGTCAGTGCCAGTGCCTTCAGCATGGACCCTATTACTACTTTATATTTGCCAGTTCATAGCGCAAGTTCCTGTATTAAAGTCACTCATCAGCCATCGGGCATTTTGTCAACACCCACCATCATAATTATGAATTTTGTGTTTTTCTTTTGGTTGATAGTTTTGTTAGAAAATAAAGTAGCGAAATTTAACATAATAATCAACATTGTAGTAATAATACTGTGTTATAGGTCCTCAATATACATTGCTCTTTTGGACAAACAGAGCATGAATACGCACTAGTCATATACACACTCATTAATCACCCCCCTGTAATAATGCATACTAAAGACACCCCTACAGAGCATTTCACGTTTGAATAATTACAATAAACTGAATGACGTCATATTCAAAATTCAAGTTAAACATGATAATTCAATTCACTTTATACACGTTTGATTACAATTCAATTGCATGTACTTCTTCGTAGTCTACTGTTTTCGTTGAGGCAATTTCGCTTTCGTTTTTTTCGTATTTCGTTCCTAAATAGGGCACTGACTTCACTTGTATATTGGGAAGATCTCGTAACTTAATTGATATTGTTTGGAAGTTGTTAGTGTTGATACATCTTGAATGCTTATCGATCGGTTGCTCGTTGCTTCCATTTTCAATTTACTAATAAAACAGTGGAAGTACTCGTGTTTACGGTGAAAGCATTCAACATGTTCAAGAGGGAAAAGGAGTATTTTTTCAGGCAGCCTTTTGGCTTCCTGAATTGGTTCCTCACTTCCAGCGTGTCCAGGCAAACAGAGCAATGTCCTCATTAGTAAGTTGTCTAGCTCAGTTGGTCTGCGTCTTGTTTGGTCTAGTATATTCATGGGTGCATACATTTGATTTCCCCGATCCTTACCATTGGCCTCCCAACTCTAAACTTTGCCATATTAACCTGTTCCCTACTAGATTTTGCAACCTCCAGATAGTTAATACAGGGCCCACCCGGTTCCTGTAGGCAATGGGTTAAGGAGTTACAACCCATAATCATAATTATAACCATATTAAACCGCTACATTTTTATTTCGCTAGAAGACTAAGCAAGTGGGACATCGACCAAAGTGGGCGCTGACCAGGTGACATCTGCTAATAAAAGATGTGAAAATCATAACCTCAGAATATTGGAAAGCGATATTTTCGTCCTCGTGGTCCTGTATAGAATTCTCCGTTCAATACAAATATTAATTGAGGAACACTTTTAATGGATTGTGGGATTGTCGGTTATGCTATCTTGTTATCTTGGTTACGGGAATTTACGAATACCGTGACGGTACGATGGTACGATTGACAAATTTATTAATTTATACGAATTCTTTACGAAGCATTTAGTAACCAACTACATGTATAGTCAACTAAACTTGCTAACCTTAAAGGGCATCAAGCGTGGAGATGCTACACAGCGGGTCGCCATTTTGAACTGGGCTAGTTTGCGCGCACCGCATGACACTGAGCTAACGTGCATCACGCACCGTGCGCAACGTGTACTTAAGATGGCGCCGCGCATCTGATTTGACGAATCTGAAGTACCTTTAACATAAAAAGCCAGGGAAACTCGGGGAGGAGTCATTCAAAATAAGCGTTTTGATGTAAGTACAATTTACACTACACAATTTACAGAACTGTATATACAATTAGTTGAAGAAGGGGCTTATTTTTTAGCCAAATTTAGAACACTACTTCTTCCAATTATCAAGCCTTTTTTCCATCTCGGATGATGTTTGATTAAAGTGCATAACGTCAACATACATGATCCGACCCCCCTAAATCACGTACAAGATACAGAGTGAAGTTTCTTCAATTACCACGCAGACTTCGCCGTTGACAGACAGCGTTTAATCCGGGGTATTAAACACGACTGAAGAGCGATCATCTCCGCAGATAACTGAGGTTTACGACGTGGGCGGGGCACGGCGCACAGGGCTTTCGTGAGGTATACTTGACTTTCCAAAGGCATCAGTTTATTCTGACATGGAATCGGATTGTCCCGTCTTCTTCTGCTCCGGTATTTGCATGTATTATCGGCCTCGTATCATCACGATGCGGGGATCACGTGGTTGGATGGAGGATGCTGTTAACCCCTTCAAGTATCACACCGTGAACAATCTTGTATGATTATCATACATCATGTGTAAAATGAGCTGAAGGGGGTAGGTTATGCGCATACCATGTCCCAATGAATGTGACGTGTTTTAATTCCACGACCCATGCATTTGGAGAGTTCGGTGGTTAGATATAGGTTGATTTGTTTTACATATTTAATAGGAAAACTCTTTTGGTGCAAACTTTTGGAAAAGTTTTGGGGTGAATACGTTTACTTTTGGGCTTAAGGAGATGTATTTTAAGGGAAATGCACTCGGTGTAGGATTGATGGTATGGATTACTGGGATGTCTTTGGTAAATCTAGGCGTTTCCCTTCCCGACTCATCCCCCGATCTTTTCATGGCCATCCTTGATCCAGGTGAGCTCTGGATCTCGTGGAAGCTTATAGCTATGGCTAGGGGCATGATGATGAGGTTGGTGTGGCTCTTTACTCACTTAGGACAACGGGATGACGGGTACTCAACCTGCCAGAACCATCGAGCAGCATACACTCCTTTTTTCCCCCCCAAAATTATATATTTGAGACTTCAATCATATATTATACCTGTATCAGTGTAAGATTTGTTTAAAGAGGTAGTACAGTTTTGGTAAGGCTGAACTTTAGTAACCAAACCTGGACAGTAACATTATAAACTAATAGTTATAACTCCACCATGGTATACAAAATTACAAACGACTAAATAAAAAGCCTGTTATCATTCAAAAATAGCCATTAAAGCACAAGAGGGCGCTCTCTAAAAAGGCATTGGTTTCAACCATTTTTTATACAACATTATGCATACGATGTTTTATTGAAATAATGATAAAATAGAGAGATCATCAACAATTATTTAAAAAACGCTTTTGAAAATTTTTGAAAAAGTGAAAGCATTTTTTTAATTTTTTGAAAAAAATCATCTAATTATTTGGGCTCCAAATAATTATAAGATCAGATATATTTATTGATATTTCAGCCGTTTCTGGACCGATTTTGACCAAATAAAGTTTATTCTGCCATTAAAATTGCATGTTCTCTCAAATTCGACACTCAGTTTTTCATTACCTCACAAACAAATTGTGATGTGCAGCGCCCTCTCTACCAAAACTGAACTACCCCTTTAATGTTGTGTATGGAAATAGAACACTATATACTGCTTACCTATAGTGCAAACAAGTCACTTGGAAAATGATGTCAGATGTTATCATCTTCTGCCCATTGACTTTGTATACAATCGAAAAACGTTCCGGGACGCTTTTTATTTCAATCATAAATATCTCCATAATTAGGGAAACATTTTGAAAAATAAAAACCCAAGCCAAACAACAGGGTGTATTGATCCATACTATCTTGTAGTATGGATTACCCTTATACCAAAAATCAAACAAAACAAAACAAAGTATAGCCTATACATTAACAAACCAGTCCATTAATCAATGTCAACATATTTAGTGAATTAAGTGCAGGTGGTATATTGCTTAACTGCACAATGCCGACATGGTCGAGGTGAAATATCAGATTTTTGATACCGTCACATGTCACGCTTCTCATAATCACGTAATTCTTGTTGTTTTAACTCTTTATTTTCATGGAAATTTCCCCTATCCATCGAAAACTGCAATCATATGTTTCCTTACACAAACTTCTTGCAGCGAGTAATGATTTAATTGAATATGGTCTATATAATTTATATGGGAAAGTTTTTTTCGTCGTAGACAATGATAACATGTATTTGATTATGATTTAAGTCACATATACACACACACACATCGTATAATATCTTCGTAACGGTTTGCTGCAATGACTTCAAGTTACAATACTGCATTACGTTATTTTAATGTCTATATCACTATTATATCGGTCGTGTCATCTCATCGGTTGAAGGCCATTTCATTTTCAGAAAAAAATTATACGCCATTTTTGACAGATTTCAGCAAAAATGCATTACATAAGATTTTTACCAATTCATTTTCGGCGTTTTTTATAACATTAATTAACAATATTTCAGAGTCTACATTACCATGACTATAAATACAAGATTAATTTCTCCAAGCCTTGCGGAGAAAAGGATTTGCTAAAATAAACCAGGTCTATCATACGATGTATGAACTAAAAAACAACAAAATGAAAATATTTTGTTTAAATGCTCAGCTCTGGTTTAATACTTTTAATCTAGTTTAAGAACTCGATATTATCAGCATAGACAAGGAAAAAACAAAAACCATTGACATTTCTATTTATAACACATCAATTATAAAAAGAAAAATGTTGTATCTGCAATTCAAAGTCAGAAAGAGGGGTAAACCCCCAAATATCTGCAAATCGTTGATTACAGACCCACCTAAAATGATTTGATGTGCTTGTCTTGACTGTTGGGAAATATAAGCGGGGATTTGGAGGGCCACATGATGAATGATGATGACATATTTAAGAAGATTTGCTGGGTTTTGGCGCCAAGTAAATTTCGCAATGTTTCCGCGCGTCGTCGTTTGCTAGCTATCTCCTCGCGTCCTCGTCGCGGCGCCCCCACTATGCCCGTGCGTTACTGGGCTGGTCTGTCAACGCTGGTACCTGGCGCTAATAACCTGTATCAGGAATCAGCTGTGAGCTGAAATTACAGTGTTACTTAACATCTTTCAGAAAGGAGAACTCTTTTAAATACTCCTCTCGCCCTATAAAGTTATTCCCGTCTTTCTATTCGCCTTTCTTGAGGCAAGGCGAATTAAAAATGTACATGCTTTTGTGAGGTTCAAGAGTTTGCTGGATTACATGATGTACGTGACAACCAACAGTCTTTGTTAGTGTAACACTCAGGGTTTTAACGAGGTAGACGTGGCTTTGGTGGAGTGTTAGCTTATATGAAGAGATGAAGAGATAATGAAGACTCGTAGTAGTCCAGTATAATTACAGTTCGATATGATTTTATTAATCATTCGCTCACATATACAAAGTATGAAGACGATGGAGAAATATAACAAAGTAGAATAACTGGCTACTCTGCTGGATCCAATACATAGAGTATGGCCAGAGCAGCATAAAAGCTGGAGATGTCACCTCGAGGAGGTACAGGGGAGAAGTCTCAATATTAGAACAATGTTTAACTTATAAAGGGGAAAAGGGGGAACAGAGTCACGTTTAATCTATAGAATACAAGAAAATACAATAAGAGGGTTTCTTAGAAGTCTTGTACATAAATCAGGCTTTTGGCTAAACAGGAAGAGATATGCAGGTATTATTAGGCAAAAGGATCAGAGCATGACAAAGGGCCTGAGTTGGACAGGGTGTTTCACACCTCTGTGATAATTGGAATCTTAATCTTTCTTGATACTTAAGTGTGTACTTTGCCTGGACAAGTTCATGTGTCAACATACATTTAGTGTAATGGTCTGACTTGCAACCAAGTTCATTTAGAGTCCAAATTATATCTTACATTAGGATTCTCTCCTCACGTCTAGAGATAAGTCAGTCAAATCTCGGTCTAAAAACTGGGACTCCGCACATCGATGCAGCCACTTTAATTTGTTTAAAAGATGAACAGATAATATAATTGATTGAAACGCTTGATCCTGTAATAATTAAGGAACTGGTTACTTCAAATGTGATTTGGTTTTACAATGTTCTAAATTATACAGACCCATAATGGCATGAATGGGTTGTCAGTTATCCCGATAATCTATAGCAGGAAAGCAGTCGACGTATGTAAATGAACCTGGATGTCTTTAAAGAACTTTTTTCAGCTTGCCTTAGTTGGTTCTTTTAGGCAGGTTTTAATGTTCCAACATAAACAAATCTTTCAGATCTAATACTTATTATGTGATACTCTTATATTATTCCTTCGAATAATTATCATGTGAATAAAAAGCGGTTGCGGTTTTGTTCCCTGTGAGTCACTCACTAAACCAAATCAAATCAAAACAAAACTATGACAGTCATTAAATAAAAGAACATTGTAAAAGGTGTGCCACTTTGATTTGCACACTCATGGTGAATGCAAACATGGCTACTTTCATTGACAACAGTAACGCATCGCAGATATTTGATGCAAAACTTCCCCTGATTTGGAAATAGCGCATCAATGTTCGGAAATCATGGAAATAGGCAGCATAAATGTTGACGCAATACTAGCCTTCAATTGATGTATTATTTTTTTATCTCCAAGGGGTGGTTCTTGGTATGGATTTCACTGCTATCTCACCATCACATTTGGCGGGTTTGGATCACAGCGATGGTATCTGTGCTGTGTCTGCCCTATAGGTCTTCTCCCTTCCCAGTCGCTCCATTGTGACAGGGATATGCCATGAAACAGTGGTGTGGCGAAGTCGAACTGATTCGGGTGCATTACTTATGTTTTTCTTATTTTCTACAGATGTATTATTATGTTTTTATGGTTCTATTGAATTATAGGGGGCGCGTACCCCCAGTCCCACCCCCCCCCCCCCCCCCCCCCAACACCAGCACCACCATTTAGCTAATGGCTGTTCTCCCATCGAAATCCAGTGACAAAACATTGCTACGTTCACTGACAAACGCATCCAGATATTTAAAGCAAACTCCCCCTGATATTTGGGACACATTGGAAACAGCGCATCAATGTTTGAAAACAGGCAACATAAATGTTGACGCAATAGTATTATTCAATTGATGTTTACATTTGATAATAGTTCTTGATATGAATTTCACTGCTTTCTCATCATAACATTATTTTGGTGGGATCAAAATCACTGCGATTGTATCTGTTCTATGTGTACTCTAGCTCTCCCTCCTTTACCAGTCGCTTCATTATGACAGGGATATGCGCGTATTTCGTTATGATCTTTGTATTATGTGAGTTTGAGTTTGAGTTAGATTTGTTGGTATTTCAACACGGTGCCTCGATTGAGCTTACTGCTGTTCTCCCATGCAAATCTAAAAAGATATATTGATAAACTCATACAGATATTTTGATGCAAAAACTTCCCCTGATCATGCTATTAGTAATTTGGGAAACATTGGAAATAGCCCATTCATGTTAGGAAATGGGCAGCAAGGAGATGGTTCTTGGTGTGCATTTCACTGCTATCTCATCATCAAATAATTTTGGTGGGATAAATATCACAATGATTGTATCTGTTCCATGTGTACGCTAGCTAGCCCTCCTTTACCAGTCGCTTCCTTCTGACAGGGATATGCCGCGAATCTCTCTCTGGTAATAGCAAGACCGTGCATTTTGCATAATGCGAGTTTCGTTTAAGTTTATTTTATTTTAACATGATGATAACTTGTTCAGCCAATATGGTTGTTCTTCTGTCTCGGGATTTAGATCACAGCGCTGGTATTTGTGTCTTTTGTACGCTAGCTCTTCCACCTTCCCAGTCACTTCATTATGACAGAGCCATGCCGCGAATCTCGTTCTGAACCGTGTCTTTTGTACAATATGAGTTTGAGTTTGTGCATTTTTTCCAACATGGTAACTTGTTTGAGGCAAATGTTGTCATTCCGTTGAAGTCTCAATAATTAATTCACATATAAGAAATTATATAGGTTACGTAGTATAACCAATTAAAAATAAGAAATGCTAAATACGAAAAGAGGAAAATGATAAATTCACATTTACGTCGACGTACTTTGTGTACTCAGAAATTACCTACATCAAAACTCGCAATGTTTAAACATTAAACAAAAAGTATTCTAGCTCGTCCTTGTTCTGCATCAGTTAAACCCTTTTTCCAAACACTAAAAACACTAAGGACGCACACACAAACTCGCAACTATGTTTAAACTATTGTTAACTAATGTCTGGCTCTTCCTTGTTTGAACACTACACAGACTTGTACAAAACACAAGCAATCGGATACCACTAACCTCAAAACTCGCAACTATCTCGAAAGATTTTTTTTAAATAACACTTTCAATTCTAATGTCTTCACTCCTCACCCCTTGGCCCATAGGGGTTTCGCATGCGTGGTTAATGTCTTCCCTAAATTGATGGCGTTTCGAATAGGTATATGATTCACCTAATCACCAGACAAAGACACCAAACAAATCAATTTCCGAATGAAATAAATTTCTACCCTTTTCAGGGAGATAAGACAAGATTTTGGTTTCTCTCAAGGCTGCAAGAAGTCCCCACATGAGTCACTATGTATGGGACAAGTCTCTCGTTATCTCCATCATTCGTATATCCAGCTCACCTTTTGCTTTCATTCCGCCATCTCATGAGACATTCTGTGTGCTGATTGAATGTTAGATTAATGTGATCAAGGACTTTTTATTTGCAATAATTCTAATGAATTCAGACATAAAAGGCAGCATAAATTCTTGCCAGGTGATCTCGGTGTTGGTAATAACAGATCACGTACTCTAGTTTAGAGTTCTTAATCTATCTTGTTGATGTATCCATCAGGTATCCTCACTTTCTAACAAACGGGGGATTTCCAAAATAATGATATTCTTCTGACTATGTATTTGAGATTTGATTTTGAGATTGTACATTTTATGCATAAATGTTATTATCAATTTAAAATTCACATTTTGTTGGGTTAAGTGTGATACAAATGTGTTCGATTTACATTTATATCAATACATAGTGCATATGTATGATTGTATATAAACCAATCGATATAACTCATTATTTTGTTCTGCTATGCGTTTTTGACGTTGCGTTGTGTTGAATTGTCTCTCATAACTTTATGAGACTTGACACATCTAGTAAGGAACAAGTATAGTTTAGTCAGCAGGAGTAACTCAAATTTTTAGCAAAGTTGGTTCTAATTAAAATCGCCAAGTCAAAGTCCTCTGGACAAAGGGCTTGCACTTCCTCTCATAATGAGCGAGATAATAGACAGTAGCAAGTGGTCGAGGAGGGCGTGGTGTGAAATGTCTTGGGGCAAAGCTGGCAGCTCTCGTGCTTACATCACGTACGCTCAGCGGTTCCACATGACCCACAATCCTCCCATGAGATGTGACTTATTTCACTTCCGGTCTCTGCTCATGCGCGCAAATAATGATTACTCTTGTTAATAAAAACTTAGTGCATTTTAAATAACAAATTGGCATTGAACATTTTAGAGTTGTGATACGGAATTAAGAATAATTCACTCTCGGATTTGGGAGTACATTTAACTAACCTGATATTGCATCATGTGACTTACGTTAATTTATTTCTGAGCATGTGACTTGCGCGCGACTAGATTAATAGGGAAGATAAGAGGTATGTATCACAATACTGCGGTCTATAACGAAACCTGTAGGAATAAACAATACATGCAATTTCGCCTCTCATCAGTAGATCAAATGAGGGTCTAGGGAGCTGGTGATAGACGGTCTCAGTCCCACACGTATTGTTTGAAGTGAGATAAAGTCTTGAAAGGTTTCTGACATATGTATGTTTCCATACGTTCTAAACTCAATAAGTGCAACATTTAGCCTGGCTAATTCTTTTTCGGAAGTATGTCACGAATCATGCTATAAGTTGGCAGAGAAAGGAAAAATAGGTTACATACAGCTTTTAGTAATGAAAAATAAAATATTGCAACTCTTGTATTCATTATTGCATTCCCTAACGGTATCTTATGCCAAAAACTGTACTATATTTCTAAAATCATGAGGATATATATCACTATTGTCATAAACTTTTTATCTCAACTAGCTATTATGTTCTATTAAATGTTTGAAAATAACAACATATTTCTATAATTATGCACTGGGTACATTGTGTCATATTTTCGACCGTAATTATGATATTCTGTTGTTCACTATCCCAAACATGTTGAAGCTCTTAACGTCTGTCAAGCTAATTTCTTGCAGTAATAGTTGGGATGACAAGACAACGCGCATTGTGTCGCGGAAATCCACTTTAATTCCCCCAACGCACCGCCGTTTTACCCCTAGTCACTCCCTAATCTCCCGCGCATAGGGTTTAGGTTCTTAACCCCATCACCGAAAACCCATAACGAAGGCAGAATTTGCTTCTTTTGTTTTCTGGACAAAATTAATAACTACAGCTTATCGAGGTCAAGCATCGAATGTTCAAACAATTAAAATGATTTTCGAGTTTTGTTTTAAAGTTATTGGCGTTATTTATTTCATCTGTTGAGTTTTTATCGTCGTGTTCTACGAATAAAGGGAGTTGTTGATGACATTTCAACTTTTGAAGCACATTTTTTACAACATGTTATTGGCATTATTCATTATTTTCATCTGTGGCGTTGTTGTGGGTTAAACAGACCATATCATTTGAGAGTTGTTTAGCATGATTCAATCAAACGAAAGGCCAATGATCCCTGTGAATTACCAGAAAAACGAAAATGCTTCAGGTCATTGTCTTTCTGCTTCTTATTATCAGTTATTCTCAAAAGAGCTGTCTAGAAATTATCGAGTTGCGAAAAAGAAACTCATCAGTAACGGAGAAATGAAACTGCTATTACCGGTCACCATAATAAAAAAAAAAAACCTGTAGGATAGTTTGTGCGCACTGGACAACACTGAATGTCTGATATAAGCCAGTATGTGGTTCGATGCATCGTGCGCATGCAATGCGTTTGCACGATGGCACCAGGCATCTGATTTGCGAATTAGACCCACCTTTAAATGTACCTGTCCAGTTTGATAGGCATGATATGATATAAAAACGATATGTCATTGGTCAATACCTCGACTACGGTATGTTCTACCAAGGTTCTACCCCCTGCCATTGGTTGACAGTATATCCTATCACGCCGAATCCAATCCAGCACCTCAATCCACAAACCACTCCAACGAGTGTTCGGACAGCTCACATTGGCGAGTTCAACTCGAGTGGTGACACGTACTGTATTGGATGGCTTCCGATCGTTAATCAGTGAGCCAACCAACGATGACATCAAATTTCATGTAACTTTGTTCATGATGTTCTTGTGTATCCCTTTTACGTCCTTGCACTTGCACAAGCTTTTAATCCATCACACGTTTATTCGATCAAAATCTCAAATCAGAACAAAATTTCCAGATTCGTATTTGCGTTACTTTTATTCCTTATCATATACAAAACTGAATTAAATCAACATTCGTTAATGAAAACTTTTTCATATGCATTTTGAAATTGCTTTTACATATTCTTTCGGATTTCCAGTTGATTTGGGGATTTTAAACAATCGCGAACAACTCATGGAAGGACCCAAGTTAACCCCCGGAGTCAACCAAAACATAGTAATGAATAATATCCATCATAATACTGTCACGTGGTTTGTATTATTTGTTTTAATATGCGTAAAACAAAACGACATGAAACACTGATCAACGCTTCGGAAATATCAGTGAATCCAGCCGACTCATCCTTGACAATTCTGTCACGCTCCTACACAAACACTCTTGTCAAACATGTGCTCATCGGAAGGCAGATGAACTTCACCCGCATTCAATTCGGGACAATTCGAATCACCCCCCAATTTCCGTTGTCAAACTCGCTTCAATTTCTTCCGATTATAGATACAGAAGATTCTCACACCCAAAACAACTTGTTCCGTTCAGTAAGATATCCTTGTGGAATTTGAGTTTCTCTTTTTAGCTTCCTAAGTCTCCCACGTGCATTTCTTTATTGTATCCAGCCAACTCATCCTTGTCAATACTGTCAAGCTCCTACACAAACACTCTTGTCAATCTCTTGTGCTCATCGGAAGGCAGATGAACTTCACCCGCATTCAATTCGGGACAATTCGAATCACCCCCAATTTCCGCTGTCAAACTCGCTCCAATTTCTTCCGATTAGATACAGAAGATTCTCACACCAAAAACAACTTGTTCCGTTCAGTGAGAAATCCCTTGTGGAATTTGTGTTTCTCTTTTTAGCTTCCTATGTCTCCCACGTGCATTTCTTTATTTGTTCAAGATGGCAGTGCATGGATACTTCTAAATTATTAAGCAATTTCACTTGTGACTGGTAGGTTCTTATACCAGTGGGTGGGCTTTTGAGAGGAAAATGTCGCCGGTGACTTTGCGATACAGTTATATCTGATGAAACATTAGTAAGCTGACAAACAAACAAACAAACTAACTAACTAACTAACAAACAAACAATTATACAAACCAACATACAAACAGACCAATCTGAATATCATACTGTAAAGTTCGATGTACTTTCTCCGTGTTAAGCTTTTGTGTTGATTTAAATAATATCTAATGACGGTCTTGCAGACACAATAATTGGCCCGGATTCACAAAAAAGGTTTGTACAAACCATGATTTAAACCATGGTCTACATCTATGGAGTGCTGCTCGTATACAAGCAAACAATTTCTAATTTCTAATGATACGACTATTTTGTGCTTGCTAACCAGCGAATTTCACCATCTGAGAAGACAAATATTTATTTGGTGCATTTAGTAAAATAAAATGTGTACCATCAACATTGTTAACAAGTAAGGCGTTTACATTCTTTCTCCATCAATTTACGAATGCCAAACCATGGTTTAAACCAGGATTTGTACAAACCTCCTTTGTGAATCCGGGCCAATGTCTATAAGTCCGTCATTAGATATTAATTAGTATAGACTCAATTCATTCGAAAAGGGGACAACTCTGTAACCCTTTTTTAATTACATCATATTGTTGTTTTATATTTTAAAGTTCTTATAATAGTGAGTCTGCATCTTTAGCGCTTGTTTGGCTCAATAAGATATTTACAAAGGGTTCCAATAAGTTCCAAGTAAGAAAGAAAAGGTATGATTATAAATTATGGAGCTATTGCCAAAATATGTTCACGTTCAATCATTATGAACAGTGTCAGTGTAATGAGAATTACAACGTTGTTTTCATTTATGATGAAATACGTTGTTGTTGCTGTTTTATTCGCTCACTATACATCTATAAGGTCACTGACCAAGCATGTATGTTATCATGGATTACTTTAAACATGTTAAAGGAGGATAGAGACAAATATCCATGTCATGACATCAGGGCGTCTGTTGTGTCATGTCAAAATCATAATAATCTGCAGTTTGACTTTTATTCAGCCCAGGAAAAATTCGGATGATATCAAACTTTATGAGAGGCCAAAAGTTTCCGATTTAGCTCGTCTTCATTTCAGATGTCACCGCGTCCCTGTCTAATGAGTAAGCAAAACTTGGCCGGGGATCCTGTCTTCTCTAGTTCGGATGCTTCAAGATCAATAATGCGTCAATTTCGGGGAACATATGCCTTCCATTTCGCCGCTCGGTTCACCTGTTTAGGTTGTCATTATACCACTTACCACTAGTAATCCAGCATGGCGAGAAACATATTGTTCTAATCTCAGCTCATTTTCAAACCAATCTTCAAGTTTGAAGGCAACTGCGCAGTAATATCCCAGTCACACACACACACACACACACACACGTAAAGCCTACCCACAAGAGGCACGTATTGGCATTTATATGTGGAATGCACTGAAACGGAGCTATTCGGTGGCAATCTCGTGGCTATTCCGCGGCAATATACGTGGTGATACGTTGCAAAACTGTGCCCCGTATACGGTAAGCCAGTGCTGATAACAATAACCATGTCGTGGCAGAATTTTGAAAATGTTTAAATGCTTGCTCTGCCTTTCCGTAAGCAAGGTAAGTGGCACGTAAGCCCACTACTTCCACGTATCGTCACGTATTGTCACGGATTAGCCCCGTTTCATTACATTCCACACACATGCCAATACGTGGCTCTGCTTACGGGAAGGCTTTACGGGTACGTGTGACTGGAACGTAAGATGACGATAGCGGGTGAATTAGGTTGATGGTTCGGAGCGTGCCTGCCCTTTTCTGAAAGTCATGTTCCCGCGCTTTGCCAAGTCGCTAATTTAGCACTCGTTGCCATGGCGACCATCGTCTGCGCGACTGATGAGGTTTATGTGGGATGTGGCAGGTGCTATACTTACGACAGACAACGTGCATCTGTTGATTTTTAATTTGAAGAATTATGAGCGCAACAGATTCTTGGTGCACGTAATGTCATTGAGTAAATTATGTAAATACTGGTGGAACCATTTTTAACAATTCGAAGAAATTGCGATTAGATCTGCCTAAAGGGATTAAGTAACATTGTCCAAATCCTCAAAACTGACTTGGAATTCTAGTGGTTCTCTCATACCTTGTCAAAGCACGGGACAGGTTTCGGTTTTAAAATTTCCATTTCGTTCAAAAAATATTTACGATTGAAGTGTTCAGATGTTAATTGTATACGGGATATAATTTAAGCCGTGTACAAAGTAAGTGCAATGAGTTAGTAAATAACACTTTGCATTTTTGCTCATTTCTCGGCCAAAAGACATCCAATTAACGTGAAATGTTCACACATTACTTTGTGGACATATCAGCTCACACCACACACATTTTGTTATTAATAACTCATAACTTTTTGCACTTATCAACAAAGTTACTAGATCCCTTTAAAGACAACGAAAAGAAAAGAAAACGTATGATACGTGTATTCATATCTTCAAAGATAGACCTTGTGAGTAAGGTATCATTGAAAAGACAATATTTGGTGTTGCAATTGTACCATTATCTTTAATTTGTTTTAATTACTATAATGGCGTTTATGGTTTTTGTATTATGAACATTCTCATTATACAGAAATAATGTTCATAAGCTATTATAATCTATTATTACGAACAACCAAACTGGCCAGATATTAGAAACTCGTCAAAGATCTTTTATATCTAGCGGTAAACTATCTTTACTACGTGTCTTTTTCTAATTTTGTCCACAGGTGACGTAGCATACAATATTCGTCGAAATCCAAGAAGTATTGCAGCTGTTCTTCGCAGACTGAACAAGAAATCCAGATTATCCCGGATCGTTGCTCTCTCCCTTTATAGTCTACCTACTCTACATCCCTCCCCGATATCCCCCCCTCCCCCTCTACAACCATCCTCCCCTCTACCCACCTCTACCCACCTCTGTCTCCCCTTTCGTTCTTCCCAACCCCTTCACTTTGTACATGATATAATCACTTTAATCTCCCTGAATTAAATTATCTAAGGTTTGCATTTTTGTATGTCTGGGAATAAATGGTTTCACTTAAAATCAGTGTACTCATCTCATTATGTTATCAGTGGAATGTTATGTCGACGTGCATAGCATTAATGCAACATTAAATCGTTCACATTTTAGCCTTCTGTACATACAGAATCATGCTTCATAGGACATAAGTTTTCCCTAATATACACGTATCACATTTATTTTTGAAGGATTTTGGGTACAATGACGATACTGTGGTAGATAACAACTTTTCTCGGGTTCCCGGATGGTGGTTAATATTTCGAGGAAATTCCCCAGTAAAGGTGGATCTATATCAGCGATCAAACAAGAAAAGATAACCTGAGCTGTGATTTGATGTCTTTGTCATAAAACTTTTCTCGTAACCTGTCCTACTTTCGTTTCACTGGGTCTATCCTGTAAAAAAAAAAATTCTCCTCACCGCGTGGAATGTTGAGAAATTAGAAAAGAGAGAAAAGGGGTGAAAATAAAAATTGCATGACGCAATCGAACAACTCCATACTCTCCTGATCATATCACGACTCAGTAATTAACATGACTAAAGTGGACAAATTACTACTACTACTTGCCTATACACATAAGAAACAATAATAACGCAGTCACAAATTGCGCTTCGTGAGCCTTGACTTAAAGTTAATGCGTCGTCAAAGTTAATAAAAATGGACTGGGCAGCGCCATGTTTGCATAACCAAGCGTAATCTTGCGTGAGCGCGGCACTCGCGGAACTCTCTAGCGTGAAGAGGTGATCTCGTCTAGTGGCCCGTGCTCTTCGCACTAATCCACCCGTGTTCGCACCAAGGCTTCAGTGTCTCTCGGATGGTGACGATCATCTATCGCGTATGTAAGTTTCAGAGCTCGCGGCGTGCATACAACATGGCGGCTATCTGTGAGCACTTTGAAAAGCGCCCCCTGGCGGGATGACACAGTTCCTTTAAGATTACTAATTGAGCGTTTATGTGCGTATGACCTAACATACGCCTACAATAGAGTTTTTGGTTAAAGGGATTTAGTAAACTATGTTGCAAAAACTGACAACGGGTTGATAAAACTGGCATTTCTGTTAAGGCCCCCGTTGCAGAAAGAGATACAATCGATTGTAAGTTACAATTAAATGTTAGTCATATCATGTGTTCTAAATGCGCAAATCTGATTGGTTGAAACGCGCAATTTTGCTGACTTATAATTAATTGTAAATTGCAATCGATTGTATCTTGTATCTCTTTCTGCAACGGGGCCGTGGTCTTCTATGCCCACTGTATGATGTGGTAAATATCCATGTTCAATGAATGGCAAATAGCCGAATAATGAGCAAACGTGCAAAGTGCTGTTTCCTAACTCATTGCCATATTTGGAGTTTGTAAACAGTTGAAACGATTCCCGGGGGGTGTTTCACAAAGATCCTAAGTTGATCTTAGCACTAAGATGGTCTTAAATATTATGGAAAGCCATTAGTGTCTTGAAACAGTTTTATAAAAGTTATGTTGAAATGCATAACATGTTGATTCAAATCATATATATTTTCTAATTATCAAAGAGATTCATAATCTTCACATAAAATTCATGAAATCTCTTTGATAATTAGAAAATATATATGATTTGAATCAACATTTTATGCATTTCAACATAACTTTTACAAAAATGTTTCAAGACACTAATGGCTTTCCATAATATTTAAGACCATCTTAGTGCTAAGATCAACTTCGGATCTTTGTGAAACACCCCCCTGGTTTGTACAATTAAAACATAAATATTTCATAAAAAATTGAAAAGCAAAATCTGGTTTCACACATTTATTAGTTATTGGTTAAATGAAATGTTATATCCATGAAAAAACAACTAGAGAATCAAGTGAGTTTGGACGATTCAGACAAAGTTACCAGATCCCTTTCAAATTACAACCAGAAAATCCTCAGTGACCGGGTTAAAACTTGTTTGAAACACGAAACAGCGAGGGAGAGCAGTGTCATTATTATATGTGTAATCGATTGTGTTGAAGACGACTGGTAAAGACCGTGATCGAATTTGTTGAGTTAAGACCCGTCAGAAACAATTCCAGACCATTTCTTGAAGCGCAGTAATTGAATCTTACCACACGCTCCAAATCACTTTCTCATATGCCACTTGTTTACTTGTTTTGTCCGTCTTTGCCTGGAAAATCCTTTTCGTGCCCGATCTTGTGGGTCTGTTTTGGTAGTTCTGCGTTCGCCTGACCGTAACCGTAGTACAGAGTAATTGAAACAAAATTAAGCCCCTTCACATCAAGTCTAAACGATGAACCATTATAACTTTCGCTGATCTATCGTAACACTTCTACGGTTCTACCACGACGGCGTCTACAACTACGAACGGGTTTATCAGCACCACCAGCGCCGCCAACACCACCACCACCACATCCTTCAACATTATGACAATCAGCATCAGTACCACCACCATTTATCATCGTCTGCAGACTGCAGCAGCAGCATCACCATCAACATCACCATCATTATCTTCATCATCATCATCATCATCATCTTTATCATCATTATCATCATCATCATCATCATCATCACCATCATCATCATCATCATCCTCATCATCCTCATCATCATCATCCTCCTCATCGTCCTCATTGTCCTCATAGTCCTCATCGTCCTCATCGTCCTCATCGTCATCATCGTCATCATCATCATCATCACCATCATCCTCATCATCCTCATCATCCTCATCATCATCATCAACATCATCATCATCATCATCATCATCATCATCATCAACAACATCATAATTATACCAAGTATCACCAACACCCCCACCACCACTACCAACACCACCTCCACCCCCACCACCTCCACCATCTCAACAACACCATCACCAACAACAACCACACATTTACACCAACGCCACCACCACCACCACCACCACCAGAACAATATTAATACAAACATAATTTAAAAATCAGAGGTTACGGGGGAGGGGGGGGGGGGGGGGTGGGGGGGGGGGGGGGTGAAAGGCCGGTTTCCCAAGAAGGGTAACCTCTGCCAAAAATAAGAAGCAAACAGTCGTATTCATTTCCCCAATGACCTATGGGGAGAAGGGGCAGGGGCAATGGCGGGGAATAATTCTCAAAAGGGAGCATAATTGGCCCCCTATGTAAGCATACTGTTACCTGGCGCATACACTCATTGTTACAACGTGACGTGACGTGACGTGACGTATCACATGGAATCCACTGATTGTCCTGACAAGACTTTCACCGTCTGCAAACCTGAACTTAACGGGGATGAGTCTGCTAATGACCACCCTGTGAGA
Source organism: Echinarachnius parma (assembly GCA_037951105.1). NCBI lineage: Eukaryota > Metazoa > Echinodermata > Echinoidea > Clypeasteroida > Echinarachniidae > Echinarachnius > Echinarachnius parma. The sequence continues at coordinate 517,212 of JBAMJV010000173.1, forward strand.
TGGCGTGACCTTTCCAAGACTCTTGATTCTCTTGACACGCAATCTTCGATCGTTCTAAACACTTTGTCCTGATTAGAGAAGACACACGATACCTGTATGAACCATTAACGACAACATCACTTTGACCAAAGGGACTTTAAAAGTTGTTTGTTACTAAATAAAGGACGAGGTTACGATTACTAGTATGCTAGTGACATTCGCAAGTGTGATACGTGGACTTTCTTTTAATATCATCTCCATGCCTGTAAAGTGTCTAACTCCACGAAAATTACTTGGAGCTTCCTCGTTTCTCTTCTACCGTGTTGTTTAGCTTAAGGTAAGAGAAGAATAAAATAGGGTTAGATCTTTTCAAATGCTCCTTTAGTATGACGATATCTATCATTCAGCTCAAGAGCGAAAATGGAAGGTCATAAACCTCATAAACGTCATACAATAATTCGTTGTAAAAGCTGACGCATATTTTCGCTTTTTTAACCATGAAAGCTGTTTTCTTTTTCAATGAAACTTTCACACATTATTCGGACATATCTTACAATGATTTTTGTACAGGATTGAAGTCTCAAATGTCATTCTGGGCAATATCTGACACTTTACAGGTGCACCTTTAACCACAACTGCTGCGTATAATGTGTAAAAACGAGGGATCTAATCAATGTAAATGTCAAAATCCACAAAACGTACTGAAAACTCTAGCAGTCTCGTTGTATTTGTACTACGAATAGAAGCATGGAAAAGGTTCCTGTTTGCTCAATTTCTCGTATTTCATATTTGGGACCGTTTCAACTGTGTACAAAGTTATGGCATTGAGTTAGCAAATATCACTTTGTATTTCCACTCATTATCAGCCATATACCAACGTCAATTCATCACAGAAATGCATATGTTCATCAACCTTTTGCCTGTTTTTTCACATGTCAACAAATTAACTAAATCCCTTTAAGAGTTTTGTCTTTATTTTATAATGTCCCGGTGAGGAAAACTGAGACCATAACTGCTTCAAGACAGTATAATCCGCGATACGCACGAACCATTATGTAAAGCCTCTGGAGGGAATAAAAACTGATTGTAGTGGTAATCAGTTTATACCATTTCAGCGAAACTATTGCAGGATTAATGAATCGTCCATTATTTGATCATAAATTTAGTAACTAAGATGTTTCACGCTCAACGATAGAGAAATTGCCTCGCCGCAAGCCACGCATCACCACAGAAGACTGTGTCTCTCGGCGAGTTTCAGGAAGAACTTCGTTACTCGAGCTATCTCATCAGGGGCTGTTGCAATAACGAAAGGTGACAATGTCATTGTCATTGTCATTGTCATTGTCATTGTCATTGTCATTGTCATTGTCATTGTCATTGTCAATAACGAAAGGTGTCGAGAGATGCGCCATGTTGAAATGTGATTTCTGTTCCAATTATCTTGTAAAACAATAGATAAACTTATTAATTCAAACAAATATATTACTTGGAAAAATACGCATATGGTAGCTTTGCAATGAAACGTGTCATGTCCTAGATTACTTCATGAACAAATTATGAATGATATTTTATTTTATATTCCTCGTATGAATGTTTCTATATATCCATCAAATTGATCGAAAAACAGTCGCGTTTTGAAAGAAAATTACTCCCATCATCACCCAGAGAGGGTTGGTACTTTTGGTATTTTTTCAGGGATAAAGTTGATAGTTATTTGCTTTCAAGTTTAGTTTAGGGCGCTTAAAACATTTCATCCACATGTCTGCATTTCTGATAGATATCAGTATTTTGTATCAAGGTAACTAGTGGTTACTAGTTACATTGGGAACAACTCTCCAGTCAACAGAAAAAACTGGTGAATTGATTCATTAACACCATCAACATCACTACCATGATCGTTATTATCATCAGAAGCACCACCATCATCATCATCAGCAGCAGCAGCAGCAGCAGTAGCAGCGTCATCATCATAATCATCATCATCCACCACCATCATCATCATCATCATCATCATCATCATCATCATCATCATCATCATCATCATCATCATCATCATCATTATCTTCACCTCCATCATCATCACCATCATCACCATCACCATCATCATCATCATCATCATCATCATCATCATCATCATCATTATCTTCACCTCCATCATCATCACCATCATCATCATCATCATCATCATCATCATCATCATCATCATCGTCATAATTATCATCGTCAGTAGCAGCAGCAGCAGCAGGATCATCATCACAATCATAAAGGTAACACACATATAAAAAATCAAAAGGAGGCAATGATTGCGTTTGTGTTCATTTATTGATCTTTACACAATCGTTCAATTGTATGAATTGTGAAAATATAGGAATGTACGTACATGGAACAGTTTCTCAAATCGTCTACAAAATAGTGATGGAAAGTCGTCTCTGTATCTACTCGCTTTTAAAGAAGCCATGCATATTTTCTTTCACAATATCACATCATTTGTATGAAAACATCGATATCTAAATAGAATATAAAACGTTCAAAAATATGTCTATGTTACAAAAATATTATGCGAGCACAAAACAGGAATGTACATTGATAGAAAATTCTCGAGGAATGGAAATGCGGTGCTTGTCGAAGATTGTTGTGTTTGCTTTTTTTAATTTGAAGGCACCAAATGAACAGTCAATACAATTGTGTTAATCGTCAATTCAAATCAAACTTAATGAACTCTAATATCTATTGCGGAGCCAGCCGCGAAAAACAAAGTATAGAAAATAAAAAATAAACGCAATATACAGAAAATAATATTGTACATAATTCATAAACAAGAACATAAAATACAATCACAAAAGCAAATATCCCAGATGCTAAGAATTTGTGTTCAAACAAAGGATGGCAAATTATCGCCTCGATATAATAAAACAATAACAAACATGGCTTTGCAATGGCAAATAAAGATAACTACGTTTATATTTCTTATACATTTGTTTTGTAATACGCCTTATTCTCGGATTAGAAACAATGAATAGTATATGGACAATATGTTGATATATTGATTACACACAATAAACTGGGTAATTAAATTTATAGATAATTTAAATTGATACAATAGTGTTAAGATAACATGTAAATTGACAGCAAATGTCGATATGTTGCTGTTGAATTTTAGTTTGGAATTGTGTGAACTATGGCACGCCAGTTGGAGCATGATCACCCCATGAATCGGCAAGTAGCGGGCGCTCGGAGTATCAACCCACCGGCGTACCATAGGAAATAAAAGCGTTTTACTCAATTTAATTTTAATCTTAAATTAAATTAATCTTGATAGAGGTGTATTCTTTAAAAGTTTATAAATTTGACATGCCTCTGACCACGGGGTTTAACGAGGAAGTATCAATTTAATACACCTTTTGTGTCATGTATGCAACAATTTGCTCTTACATTTATTCGGAATGAATGAATTTTAGTGCAATGTGTACTCACGTATTGGAATTAGACATACGATATAACGATAAAATTATAATTTTTAAACAAATGAACGAAAACAAACATGTGCGATCAATCTTGTAATATTAAAGTTTAAAGAGTTCGGAATGACAAAAACTGACAAACACACAAACAGTCGAGTTGGAATGAATATCTCTCCCACATTCTGTTTTTTATAAAGGAATGGTAACATTGAAGATTGGAATGATACACGATTGTTCAGTATACTTGGAAATTGTATACGATCTGCATCTCCTTACAACATCTCAATTTTGGAATGTAACATAAACTATCGGCAAACTGACAAAAATAACAGGCTCGAAATCGACTTTCGCCTTATATAATTATTCCGTGATTACTGAACTGTTATTAAAATTTGAGCAACAAAATTCGAATCTCGACAAATTAAAAAAAATTATGAATTTTTCTGACAGCTGTATGGTTCATATAATCATACAAATCACACCTAAACCACCTTCATCCTTTTACGCACACTAGCTTTCACGTATTTATGTCTATAAACATCATTGTTTTTCTTTAAACTATACAGTAATTATGAATCAGCCGAAATGTTCCACTTACTTACGTCCCACATTGGACATGTACTTTTTTTCCATTGAAATTACGGACACAATAACGAACATTTGCAATCAATAAAAAAAAAAACGAGTGCAAAACAAAGAAATCACATCTAGAAAAACACACAGTAACGGTTGAATAAATTTCGAAATGAAATAGAAATACTTCTATCCCAATCTGAATTTTTGAATACATATCTTTTTGCGAATTTAATTTTCATGAATCGTAAATTATTTATTCCAAGCTTCTTTATGTATGCAGGTTAATTATTCCTTTTCCTACAATTGATACAAAGTGCATTTTTCCTTCGCTTTGCTTTTAATCGAGTGATTTCACACGTAATGGCATAAAAACGAAAAGTCTTACCAAAATAAATAATTGTCGACATTGTAGCATTTTAAATGTCATTGTATGGTAGGCAAAACTCTAAGACATATCAATAATAATCTTAACACAATAATAAGAAACTTGTGTTTTTACAAGTTGCATTTTTGTTGCCATTTGGAAAAAGAAAATTCATTTAACATTTTAAGTCAACACCCCCCTTTTATTTATGTATTTGTAGATTTTTCTATCATTGACTTGCCATATTTTGTAGATTTACTATCATCGGCTTGCCATACTCCATGGCACAACTCTTCTGGAATGTAGCCATTTTGATTCACTACGCATGCGCGCTGGAATGACGATTCCCACATGGAATTCTTTCACGAATGGAATGAGAGAAGATCAGAGGAATGGAATCTGGAATGATCCTCAGATAGATCGAAAACATCATTTCACATTTTACACAACAACATAAATTTACATAATATTAGGCCTCTTTTCACCTCCCTAAATTGGCCGCACTCTTGTTACGTCATGCACGTTTCACTAACGACCGGAAGTGGTGTGTAACTAGAAGGAAAGAGCTAGCTACGTCACTCCTACCGTTCGCTGATAGCAACGTGCCCAATCAGCATCGAAGACAAGTTCTAGGCGAATCACGTGACTATAGGAAAGCGTCACTATACGAGTTCAAATATCCAGCTTCTTGAACATTGAAAGAATAACTTCAACTTTGTCTTGTCTTCTACTTCGACTCTCGCGACTCTTCTAGGAGTAAGATAAATATAGAATGGAATGAAGAATAGGAATGTCTGAATCAACATGCATAACATTTGTATCGAATGTACAAGTTCGTTTCTCTTGGTCATCTCTTGGCAGGCGCCCTCTACGGGACCTCTACGTGCCTTCAGATGCTCTCATTGCTGGCGGGTGGTGAGTACCAGGGCGGACTGGCGTCACCAGGACAGATGTTGTCATCACTGAAGTACACGCTGTTCGCGCTGCCGCACACGCTGCCCGTGCTTTCACACAGGCTTTCTGAATCAGCACCGATGCCGCTCTCGGACGAGCTTCGACTTCCGCGCTCTCGTCTGATCGGCGCGCACGTCATGGTTGGGTACTCCAGGACCTCGACGGGCGAGACGGGCTCGGGCTCAGTCTTCACCATGGCGGTGATCGGTGACGCCAGCTGCGACTCGAGGTTCTCGAGGGTTTCCATCGGCGAGATGTCGGCCCTGTCGTCCTCATCCACATCGCCCTGGTCGTCCCGCAGCTCCATCAGGAAGTTGATGTACCGGATGGTGAGGCGCAGGATCTCGTTCTTACTCAGCTTCTTGTCGACCGGGTGAGTCGGCAACATCTTGCGCAGCTCGGAGAAGGCCGAGTTGACGTTCTGCTGTCGCCAGCGCTCCCGGCTATTGGTGAACATGCGCCGGACGACCTTCCCCGGGCTGCGGTCGACGATAGGTGTGTGCATGGCCTGCCTGGGCAGGTGGAAGACCTTCTGGCTGCGCGGATGTACAGTGAAGGTCTGGGCGTCGAGGGCGTGCTGGGTCTGACTCTGCTGATGCTGAGGCTGATGGGGTTGTTGGTGGGCCTCTGCCAGACCTTGGCCGGGCATCGCGGTGTTGACAACATTCGGGAATGACCAGGTCACCTGAGCCTGTGGTGGCACGTGACTGCGTTTCGCTTTCTTGAAGGTCGGGTTGCCCATCTTGGCCTCCTTCTTCAGGTTGGGATGGAGGACCATGTGTGGCGTTGTCGGCAAGGTTGGTGAGAGGGTATCCTCAAAATCGGACATATCAACCTTGAACTGCATGCGGTCAGAAGGCAGCAGTGTCGGGCTCGGGAAGTCCGGACTCGGGAGGTTGTTGTTGCAGGTCGGCGTGTGTCCCATCGCTGCGTCGACGCGCTCGGGTAGCTTGCCCGGGAGCGTGAGGGTAATGTGCGACGGGCGGGGTTTCATCGTCGGCTCGATGGTCGACAACGGGCTGAACCTGGAGATCACGTCGATGTCGGTCGGTGAGCTGATCGAAGACAAACTGGAGTTCGTTCTTCCAAGCTTGAGGGACAGCAGGGAGCCAACGTCCATGGCGAAACCGGGCTGGAAGGATGACGGGGGCAGGGCCATGTCAATCATGATGACTTGTTGATGACGTAACGGATCAGAGCAGAGTTGATTGGTCAATGATGTGTTCCAGTGATGACGTAAAGGTGACGATGATACTTCAGGCAGGTTGTAATGTCATAGCATCATCTGTGTCAAAAGAAAGAAAAAGGAAATACATTTTGTTAGAAATGTCATAATTATACATGGTAACAATTCGGTAAACAAAGGTGAACAATCGTCATCATAGTTATTTTGACTTTGATTATCAAACGATAATTATATTTCACTATACGCGAAAAGACATGAAATTAAAAAGAGAAACTATTTTTTACCAGGATCGGCAAAGAATGGAAGTAGGGAATCACCATGTAGCAACTAGCAAGAATCAATGAAAAACGAAACACTTCAAACCGTTCCTCACCGAGACGATGAAATAACAAACAGAATTCTAAATTGAGATTTCCATGAAACACTAAACATAAAAGCCCGATAGGAGATACGAATCTGTTATAACTGAAGCCCACGACCCAAACACGGAACTACCCAACAAGATCTGGATTTCCCCGAAAATGTCGACCTGTATGCCACTGGATCATTTATCATCGAGAGCGGAACAAACCAAGGAGACTAGTACCTCCTTGAACAAACAGCGTACTCTAACACCGGGCACAGCCAGAGCTTACGGCATATTATACTTGCCTCTACACGCCCAGTGAGCAGCGGGGATTCTAGGTCGAGCTATAGCCGTATCAAATCCCCCGAACATGCCGAAAGGGAAACAACTACAGATCTCCAATTTCTGCACCTTTTTACACTACACAACAATCTCATTTGAAAATCAGGGTGTATCTCCAATTTCCCTATGTAATTTTGTTTTACTGTGGTATGTTACTGTAAAGGAATCATTATCAAAATTATGAAACTAAACGATTTAGATTTTAAAAATAAGCCATTAAAGACGTCTCAAAACATCCGAAGTTCCTCATCAAAATAGTTGTTTGTTAACTAGTAATTTACTGAGCAATGCTAAGTTTGGGAATAACTGGGGTTCATTTACATACAATGAATAATCTCAACAAGGGGGGCAGATTATTCACACCTAGCGAGTAATCCGATGTGATGCGATTGATAATGTGTTTCCTCCTTCCTTGTTACTTCATCTTCTCCAGAAATGATAGCCTAAATAATCTACATACAAATCTACTTGTTTCATATTACCGTACCCATTGTTAGCGGATAAGTTTGTTATCCAAGATTATTACGTCAAAGCAAAATAATGATCCTTTGGTGCAAACTGCAATGGGTAATACAATCGTATATATATAACCCTGAAGAGATTCATCCCTATAATTATTCGCAGCTCAAATGACAAAGTATTGAAAAACCTGTACTGTTGACCCAAAGCAGGGTAATGGAAGTCTCATCAACATGATGAAATGCGATCCCAGGAAGAAAGGGAAAAAAAGAACAAGAAACCTTTGCTTCCCTGCAAAAAGTGGAGATCACACATCTTCACAAAATAATGAGACAACAATTTTGTCTCATTATTTTGTTAGGATTGGTGATCTAAACTTTTTGTAGGGAAGCAAAGGTTTCAATAATAACACACCATCAACAAACGTGCCTATCGCGCCTTGAGAGCAAGGTAAAGAGACCAAGGAGGTATCAGAAAGCCTCCTTGAAGAGACAAACACTTCCAGTCGGCAGGGGACAAACTCCAGCAAGTGACTAGTGGTGGGGGGGGGGGGGGGGGGGGGGGCAAGGTAATGTAATTATCAGGGAGATCTACCACCACCTGTCGGCGAGGTTTGACTTTGATCTCAACCGGCCTCCAATTGATAGCAATCAAATCTTCGGGATCCTTGGTGAAACTTAGAACGGGTATATAGCGCGCCCATATCTCTATGATCTACAGGTGAAATCCTCCGTCGGCATGCTTGCAAGGCATCATGATATCCGAACTCTTTGTAGACGCAATCAGGCTGAATTAACAGGACAGAATTCGTTTCATTTTGTTTGTATATAAACTGGTAAAGGACACCAAGTAGAGAGTAGATTACATGTTGGTTAGGTGAAGAGGGAAAAATAACCTAACAATCTTTCGCAAATCTAGAATAGTTAGTTTCATTTTTATTTTGAAGAATTCGATTTTCAGAAACGAATTAAATATCAGAAACCTTTAGCTCGTTATTATGTACCATGTCATCGGGTCATTACCTACATTTATTCGATTCTACAATCTTATATACGCTCAAAGATTATGCACTTTAATATGACTATGTACGAATATTCTGTTCGACTCTCACTCCATAAAAAGGTGTCATATGTAATTAAATATACACACTTCTCGTGTCTCGGGGCCCAGGTCAATGAGCGCTGACAGGATGTAGACCACTTCCGGGGCACAACGGCGCATCCGGGGTATTTTCCTCCACGTTGTCTTCGGTACAATGTACATTGGAATATCACACATTTTGTAGGCATTGTGTAATACCTCATGATAATACAGTGGAAATTTACCCTAACGTCGTGAACATACATACTAGCAATCTATGGCAACCGTGAAAGCATTACCAAATTATTTTCTCAAGACATTATGTAACAGTTTGCGCTTTCCCGCCAAGAACTCAACTACAAGTTATGAGTAATAAAACAATTTGTTGAGGGCTGAAAAGATTAACCATCCTTAACCAGGGTTCAATTCAAACAAGTCAGGGCAGCATAATTGTATGTGCTGAAAATAACAAAAAGAACACATCAAATACCGAATAAACCATAAGTAAATACAAATCCCTGTAAAAATGTGTTGCAAAATTCAGAAGTAGTTTAACATATTTAATAATTTAGTTGCAAGGTGATTTCAAGAGCTCGTAATAGAGATGCAGTGGCTGGATGCATTCGTCTGGTCCGTTTTGCCCGCAACGCGCCCACCGCGAGGTCGGCAACAAGTTGGTTGACGAACAACACGCATGTCTCGCGTTCGGGCTCCACTATAAACCATGCTAACCATGCTCAAACAAAGCCAAGCGGTCTGCGGACTTTATTAGCGACTAATTTGCTAATGAGCACCCCTTCCTACGAACTAAGGGCGACTTCCTGCGCGCCAAAAATCGAGAAATAACGGTTAACGGATCCCTGGAGATCGTGCAACAATTTATTCATCTTCAGTTCAGCGCCTGTTGTGTATACCGTGGTGTTCCAGACTCTTGACTGGTTTATATATAGCGACACTTATTTGATTCAATTGAGTTAATCAATTTACCCACCCTTAAATGTTATTGTCTAAAGCCGGGGACTTAACTAGGTTAGCCGTACGATTAGGGGTAGTACTGTCACCGTTTTAAATTCTCAGCCGTCATGTATTAATGACTTTATTAATGTAATCTAAGTGTAGCATTGTATTGACATACATAGGCTATTTAGTAGAGTAGAGATCAATATGGGCGTTAATATGCAGGCATTTATTTTCATAATGAGTGGATGAGACTATAGAGCACCCCACCCCTTCCCCCTCTAAAACTCCTTCACAACACGACGCCCATGATTCCACCATGATGACTAAACAAAATATCGTGGACCAAATTGTGATGTTACGTTATAATAATCAACCTTGATTCGCATTAATATCGTGCATAATTTCGCATATAATTGAATAAAAGTACAACCAACAATAATGCCATATACTGTACTGACTTATGTTCCTAACTTGTTCACACAAGATCAAAGGTAAACCGCGGAGAAGAATACGACTTTCATTTAAATAATGAGCAACTTTTTACAGTGCTTATTAAATGGAATAAAAACGAAATGAGGTCAAATAACAAACATGTAACTTTCTTAAACATTACAACATTCAAATTGATATTACAGATGATATTAAAGATGATATGCGCAAAGAAGGAAATGCGAACGTAAACGATTCAAACAGCTGAGTATCATATAACTCACTAATAGAGTGATGGTCTTTTGGATTAAGATGATCCACTACCTTGTTAAGAAGATGCACTATAAACTAAATTGATGCACGCGAGAATAAGAGATAATAATGCCATTACAGGATCAAATGGATATCAGTCTCATTACTTTGAAATTGAATTCAGTCTACTAACGAATTTTATTGCAATGCACAGATGTACGGTTCTATAGTTGGAAGTTTGCTTATGTTCTTGAGTTACTGAAGATAAGATGAAATCGGACCAATGATGCACATTTTACTCTTGCACGCGCCTAACATTAAACTCTGCGATTGATGTTACCTAATTCAATTTACAAGCGGCCTTCCTGGCAAAGAACAATAAATTGATGACGGATTTAGAATGGTTTTCACATCTGTGGTCTCCCTTTCTATTGATTTGACATCTCAAAGTCCTCATATAAAAACATTTGATCAAATAAACATGATAAAGAAATTGCAAAGAGTTCTCAAATAATCAAATAAACATGATAAAGAAATGACACAGAGCGAAGGCAGTGCCACTTTCCAACATTTTGGAGGATACTAAAGGGTAAGGGAAAATAAACAGATACTTTATCAGGTAACGAGGGAAAGGGGGATGAAATGGTGGTGATGAGGATGATGAGGATGGTGAGGATGATGAGGATGATGAGGATGATGATGATGATGATGATGATGATGATGATGATGATGATGATGATGATGATGATGATGCTGATGATGATGATGATGCTGATGATGATGATGATGATGAGGATGATGAGGATGGTGATGAGGATGATGAGGATGATGGTAGTGATAAGAAAGGATGTTGTTGTTGTTGATAAAATGATAAAAATGGCAAATGAGAGAGGGTACACATTTTCATCTACTCGAAAATAAATCAGACCATTTTAACAAGTCTATAACATGCATTTTCAGGCACATTGCTAGATCCCATACCAAGAACATCAGGGTATTCAGTACCAAGCCACTAATCAGCTGTAATATATTTTGTAGCTAGATCCCCACTCCCCAGTAAGATTCACGGGTCTCGTGGGGGTCTCTACCCCGCTGGTGACGGCCTGTCTACCGGGTTTAGCCCCATGGTCAGACAGAGCGAGCGGGGCACAGAACTAAGTCAAACAAATAAACCGTGAAATCCTCTGGAATGATCAATGATCATTGAAGAGTAAATCATCCATTAAGCAGACTTGAATGTTTTTTTTAAATCACTATTATCTGACATTTGATTTTCTTAGAAGGCATGCAAGGAGTTATATTTGTTGGGGACAATACAAAACAACGCGTCAAGTGCCTCCAATCAATGTCAGAGGTTACAATCACACCCTTTCACTGATTAACCCAACAAACAGCAGTCAAAACTCTTCTTGTTTTTGAAGTTATAACGTGAGACATCTGTCTACAGGGTGAACTAGATTTACAGTGCAAGGCAAATGTCTCTCTCTACCAATTTTAAAGAGATCCATTAACTTTCTCAAATTCAACCAAAACAATCGGAGTTTTCACATTTCTCTTGTAATGCACTACCTTCTTGATTGGCTTATGGTATAACAACAAATTAAATGAGTTTTGATACGTCAAATGGCTCCCTAATTCCCTATTTATGGAGATACTTATGATTGAATGGAAAGCGGTCCAGGGCCAGGAACGGTGTTCGATTGTTGTCAAAAATTAATGGGCAGTAAGTGATCAAATCTGACATGAAATTGCATCTTTTTCACCAGATAAACAGTGCTCCTTTTCTACGAAACTATGACACACCATTCAGAAGAATCTTTAAACCGACTTCTGAACCAACGTATAGGCACGTTTCAAATTACTTGAGACGTGTTCAGAACACATTGGGCTTCAGTGACCAAGGTGACAGTGTTACTAATAAATCACAGATGAAAAATGAAATCAGTGCCTACCGATTTGAACATTTGTGGAGATCGTAATGATTTGCCTTTGACCTCGAGAATCGTAAATTAATATGACAATTGCCTCTTAGAAACTTTGAATATCATAATTTAAACTCTGCCAAACTAAGAAAATCGCATAGTGTATATGCAAAAGGGGGCAGGGTGAGATAACAATGATTACAATATATTTACATTTCAGTACAGAAAATAAAAGGTATACGTTGATTATACCATTGATATAATAGGGAGTTGCCATATAGGAGGAAAGATGAAGATTAAAGATGGGGTTTATCGACGAGGTGAAGCTGGGAGGGCATGGGGGTGGTTGGTGTCATGGTTGATGTAACCAGAGAGATGGGAATACCCAGTACCTCAGACATGCAACAGAGAAAGACGCACTGAACAGGGAGGGAAGGAGTTCGACCAACCTCTGGATAAACTGGTAACACATAATTGGGAGAAGGCGAAGGGTACGAAGATGTGGAGTATCAAATAAAGATCAATCCTGTTCAAATACCATCAAACTTCAGCATTTTAATACCAGACAGATTTAATCAATTGGACTCTGATAGAAACACACGATTACTTCCAAACTCACGGTGGGAAATTAATTCATTATGAACAGTTTATACTAAATTATTTACAGTTAAATTAAAATTTAAATACCAAACAGTCAAACTTTACCTTAATCGTTATCTATCAAACAAGAGCACTATGACTTTTGAAGTGTTTATATATTTGAACACCTTAATTAGATGGTATAGTTGATAGGTTCACTGCACATGTAACTACGAATACTCTTCGTCCTAACTCAATAACTTAATCATATTTGTTTACGTGAAAGTAAATTAATAATTTAAATAATCACGACGCTTACCTCGTATTCTTAAATGCGCTGGATATATTCTTGCACAATCCTGGAAACGTGGTTTGGTTAAAGAAGCAGATGAAAGGCGTAATCCACAATGGGTTTGCTGCACTTCTTCTTCTTCTTGGTCTTCAGATTCTGTCTAAAAATCTAAATCTTATGTTTAAAACATTTGAAGGTCAGAGATGAAACCGTTCACGACTTCTTTTCCTGGAATAGTCTTACTCTTAGCTTGGCAATGATGATGATATTCACATCGGTCCGATGCGTTAAGGTCCCTGGATTGCTCCGGCACAGGTGGTATATAGTATGAGTTCTCTTCAAAGTTCCAAGTGAAATGTTCTTGATAATATTCCAAGTGTGACTGGTATACTGCAATAGATGGTACCAGTATCTGTCCTTTCAACCGGTGCAGGTTCGTGGGTCTCTGTAGTGGAATGTAAACGTTACTTCTCCGGGTTGCTTGTTCCGGATGTCTAGTCTCTGGTCGCGTGCTCAACGCGCGACCTGTACTGCCTCAGCTAAAAATGTGTAATCACGACAACTTGTTGCTTTCAACCACGCTTCAGATTTCGCTTTACCTGGTACCCAAGCTCGCTCCCTCGTTTTTATACGGAGGGTAGGTGTGGATAATCCCCCGATACCGCCGCGGTGTGTAGTAACCTCCATTGAGCGGGGCGAGTTGTTTGTAACGGTGACTGTGATCGCGCGCGGACTGTTCAAGGAGGCGGGGCTCGAGGCGTGCGCGTGCCCGATCAGCTGGGGTGTCAATCAAGGGCCAACAGGTCTCGAGCCCCAGCCAGCCAATCAGCGGGCCTCACTGTGGAGCGTTAGGCCGCCAAGTGCAAGACTTATCATGGAGTTGTATATCTTTTTGACTGTACAGTGAATGTTGTTAGAATTATAGGTCCCGCCAACCAAATTCTAACCATCGTTGGGACGCATTGGTTGACGAGGTGCGCGCTTATGATGTTCTTGAACTTCTGTCTGACCATTTTGTAGGGATAGGGACTTTTGGAGCCTCTCTGGTTTTTATCAAATATTTAGAGAGTGAGGGGGTAAAGAATAACGAAGCGATTTGGGAACAACTTCATTTCCAACCCCCACCTCAACTAATCGTGTTTACTTTGTCAACTAATTATTTCGATGAATAAATTTGATTCTCATATATAAAAGCATTTATTTAAATTCCGCCATATATTTTCTTCCTTGTCAACCAAATGAACAAAATGTGAAAACAATTATGTTGGTTCTTTTGCTTCATATTGATGGCAAGTGAGCACATGCCCGTGGACGGTCTGTGGTTCTCATCATATAAAAATGCCTTCGACTTTGATTGCATTTTAACGTAGCCTCCATATGCACCATACTTTGAATATGATTGTATGATACTTGTATTAACCAATTATTGTTACAGTTTGCTCCATAATCACGGTAGCTTGTAGAAATAGTAGTAGAACATTATAAAGAGGGCTACATGGGGGGGGGGGGGGGGGGTATCAGTCAATTCAATAGTGCAATTACGGCCTGTATACCCCCTGTCGATATTGATATAAATTATTGTAAATATATTAATTAAAAATAAATAATAAGTTGAATATTCTAATCCAACACGTAAAGAATGAACCTGATAAATATAGCAGACACCTTTTATATCCAAAACTGAGCATCGGACGGGGTGTTAGATTGTGTTTGCTGTGAATGGGGCAATATTTGCCTCTTCGAGATGCCCTTCCAATCGATCACGCAGACCTTAAACAATTCAATTACGCTGTTGTTTTGAAATTTGCGTTCACGCATTACTAATGGGACTACATTACTCCACAGCTGTTGCCTAAAGGACTGTTTTTGGTTGTAAACGGTAACACCGACCAGGGGGTGGTTACACCACTGGTTACAGTCCGTTATTCCGAAGGTTCGTTATTCCGAAGGTTCAGTTATTCCGAAGGTTCGTTATTCCGAAGGTTCGTTATTCCGAAGGTTCGTTATTCCGAAGGTTCGTTATTCCGAAGGTTCGTTATTCCGAAGGTTCGTTATTCCGAAGGTTCGTTATTCCGAAGGTTCGTTTATCCGAAAATGAAATCGGGTTCGTTATTCCGAAGGTTCGTTATTCCGAAGGTTCGTTATTCCGAAGGTTCGTTGATCCGAAAATAAAATCGGGTTCGTTATTCCGAAAATTAAATCGGGCTTGTTATAATACTATAGTTTGTGTTTTATTTATTTACTTTACAGCCTGCATTAAGCATACCCCTCCCCCTTTCCCTCCCTTGGCCAGACCAATCAAACATTTAAGTTTATTTTATCTCTTTATATGAAATTATAGCATTATAACAAAACCAAATTCATTTTCGGATTAACGAACCCGATTTCATTTTAGGAATAGCGAACCTTCGGAATAACGAACCTTCGGAATAACGGACCTTCGGAATAACGAACCTTCGGAATAACGAACCCGATTTCATTTTAGGAATAGCGAACCTTCGGAATAACGAACCTTCGGAATAATGAACCTTCGGAATAACGAACCTTCGGAATAACGAACCTTCGGAATAACGAACCTTCGGAATAATGCAACAAATGTTCGGATTAACGAACCCTATTTCATTTTCGGATTAACGAACACTCAGGTATAGGAAATTTGCGTGTTCGGAATAACGAACCTTCGGAATAACGAACCTTCGGAATAACGAACCTTCGGAATAACGAACCGCACCCACACCACTCCCACTTCCCTGGTTACACCATGAACCTCCTGGTTACACCATCATGACCAGGGAATCGGAGTCCTGGTTACACCATGAACCTCCTAGGTTACACCATCAAGACCAGGGAATCGGAGTCCTGGTTACACCATGAACCTCATGGTTACACCAGTATGACCAGGGAATCGGAGTCATGGTTACACCATGAACATTATGGTTACACCAGCATGACCAGGGAATCGGAGTCCTGGTTACACCACGGACCTCGTGGTTACACCAGCATGACCAGGGAATCGGAGTCCTGGTTACACCATGAACCTCCTGGTTACACCATCATGACCAGGGAATCGGAGTCCTGGTTACACCATGAACCTCCTAGGTTACACCATCAAGACCAGGGAATCGGAGTCCTGGTTACACCATGAACCTCCTGGTTACACCATCAAGACCAGGGAATCGGAGTCCTGGTTACACCAAGGGTTACACCATGAACCTCATGGTTACACCAGCATGACCAGGTGAATCGGAGTCCTGGTTACACCATGAACCTCATGGTTACACCAGCATGACCAGGGAATCGGAGTCCTGGTTACACCATGAACCTCATTGTTACACCAGCATGACCAGGGGAATCGGAGTCCTGGTTACACCATGAACCTCATTGTTACACCAGCATGACCAGGGGAATCGGAGTCCTGTAGGGTGGTTCACTATACACTAAAATCAATTTATAGGATTTGATTTGTATTGATTAATATTATAAGATGCTCAAAATCGATTTTAGCGTTTAGTGAAACACCCCCTGGTAACACCTACACCATGGACCATAATGGTTACACAAATGTCTTAATACATGCTATAGGGTTAGGCCCTCTGAAAGTGATTCTCATATAGGCTTCAGTCAGTGGCGTAGCTACGGGGGGCACGCCCCCCCCCCCCCCCCCCAAAAAAAAACACAACAACAACAACAACAACACACACACACACACACACACACACACACACACACACACACAACAACAACAAAAAACAAAAACAATAACAACAAACAAATTAATAACAAAATAATACTAATCATTATTTATTTGAAGAAAAAAAAAAACGATGTAAAACATGAAGGAAATCTCTGGAAAAATAAACTAATAACATAAGATGTGCCTCCCAATCAGTTCAATCACGCTATACGCCACCGGAGCTTCTCAGTTCCAGATAGCTTTTCCAGTCCTCGTGGTCTAAGCAGTAAGCACATTATACATTTTGCATGAAAAACAACAAGGTTGCCCTTGAGGTTGCCCTGCTGTAATTATATTACGTCCAGAGGTGTACCCGGGCATAAGCTATAGGCGGGCAGAAGGGGGCGGGGGTGGGTCAGTATTGTTATGTCAATGAGAGTGAAGCTTGTACCAAATATAAATGAGATGTAGACAGTATTCTTTTAGTGAATCTGTTTTCTTACAAAAGGAGGCAATAAATGTGGCACAAATACACCGACTTGCCAAATCACCCCGCTCCTACCCCTCCATTCACACCTGCACTATACCTTATAGCTTCACCACTAATGTAGGCTGCTTTGGGCCACAGATTGAACTTGCAAGTATCTAGATCTAAAATACAAAATCAAATACAAACATTTAGGCTTAGGGTCAGGGTAGAAATCGTGTACAATTTCAAAGGCTCAATAATTGGGAAAAGCAATCATACATTAACGAGCAGGTTCATGATGTGGAATACGTCCGAGAACTAATTAATAAGTTTAGTTGATCATAGCACACGTAGTAGGCCTATTTCGTTGTCAGTGGACAAATGGTGGAAGCTAGCAAGTGGTTGTTCCCGACGAGAGAGAGCGCTAATCAACATTTTTTGCTTCGATGAGAGATCGAATACTAGTCATTGCTAGTCGTGCTAGTAGCCGCGGCCTTCGATGCAATCACAGAGCGCGTGTCATATGAACTTTGCGTTTAATTCTATTAATGGCCGCCAAGCCACGGCGGGCACTTTGTACCTCATTAACTCCGAGTGATAATTGACGAAGAAATAAATTACAATCACTCTCGCGTGCCATTCTACTCTTGTTGCCGACAAGAGGTCACTTTTACTTCCATCTGCATTTTGTTTCATTAAACAAAACCTTGTAATTTTTTTCTTTTCTTATAATTTCTTTTCCAATTCATCGCTCAGTAATTTTATTAGCGTTTTGAATTGAAATGAATGTTGAAATCACACAGGAACAGGTGTTCTTCAGTATAATAGTACGAAGAAGAATGGTTGCTCTGAAATGTCTTGACTTGTAACTTGATAATTATCTACTTGCAGAAAACATGGGTCACATTGCGACCGCTTTCCGAGGCGTATTATCAACAGTTATGTTGGAACCAAATTCCGGGAACATGAACGAACTTGATCTGGAACCAGAACGGAATACCAGATGTACAGCTGTTGGGGGGAAATAACGAAAGTACAGAGTGGAAAGGGTCGCCAAGATATTTGTTCCTATCCTTTAATAATCCATCTCATTTGATGTACTATTATAGGTTACTTACATAGAGAATCCAAAGACATTCGTAAACAAACAAATTATTTAACCATCCAACTAACTAACTAACTAACCAACTAACCAACTAACGAACTAATTAATGAATTTACTAACCAACTAACTAAATGATTACCTAAAATGATCAATTTATACAATCGTGGTGGAAGATTGGTAGTCGAGTGGAACAAGTTGATAATTACATAAACGATGGTATGTGTGTTTTCTTCTTTTTTCTCCCTTTAATTAAGTTTCGTTGATGTTCTTGATTGTTTTCGTTATAATCTCATACGGTATATATTCTACATCCCTTATCATCTCACTTTTAGAAATCCTTCTACATGTTATACTTGGAGAGGAAGTTGGTATTACTTCCTGTTGTGTTGTGAAGCTGTGTAAACTTTTGCTGAACTCCCGGAAACTTCCTTGTTCAACGAAAACAGATCAGCCCTCAGTGGACATCGCACCTCTTTAAAGATATTAAAAAATAAAATCTCTGCCAATCTCTACTCGAGTTGAAACACGACGATCGAGCGACTGAAAAGAGAGACGGAGAAAACATCGAAAAGTACACAGATATAAATTAGGTCGGCGAGACCGCGAGATCTAAAAATAGCCGCACGCGAGCGCCCACTGACGTCACAATCCCCTTGTCGGGGTCGTAAGGTCACGGGGTGAGTACATAGTCGCTACATGAGCGGATGAGGGGGTAGTAAATGCTTGACCCTGGTTTGATCCGTGTGCTATCTTTGGCCCAAGATTGGACCAACGTGCGTCACAGACACTTGTTTACGCCGGAAATGGGGGAAGGATGTTTATAAAATGTTCTATTTATATATTCTGTTTTTGTGAATGAAATTACATGTATGTTTTGTATATATATAGTTTTTAGTCCATTCACAAACTCGTGAGGCAAGCAAGTTTGAGTTCGCTCACCCTCGTCATGTTATTTCGATGTATTCCCTTCCAAAATATCAAAGCGAACTTTTATATACTCCCCTTTTCCGAGATCTATTCGACATTGATTAAAATAAAGTAACTGATAGTTTTAAAATTAAACATTTACAAATAGAATATTAATTTTGTCTGTTGATGTCAAATATTGGTTGTATGACCAATCGTTGGTCAAGGAGCCAACTTATGTCTTTATGAAAATTATTGCAAACAATCAATACCGCAGTTTTCTGATAAGAAAGCTCAACTATCATTTGTTGAAACATCTTATGAACCAAATGGATCACTTTAATAAGCCCGGAAATTATTATCTGTTTTTATAGTTTTTAAGATACTGTAGATGCACATAATATGGGCCTTTTCTGTAGTTATATGATGAAAAGGGAAAAATATAATGTGTATTAAATGCATACTTATAAGTTATACTAGTACTGAGTGTCTGACCTGACCGGCGCTCATCAGAGAGACGGAACACAGGTTGACCGCTAGATTGAAATCATTATTACAAACCGCATCGTTAATGAAAATCCGGTGTAATCCACGACTTCCTTCTTGGACATATCATGACGTCATTGGTATCAATTATTGTGAACGAGTCCTTCTTAGCGGGAAACGTCCCGGGGTAACATCCCGTGTGATTTTGTTGGACCTGAGATTTATGAATTATGGGTGCATTTAAAGTGATCCATTATTGTGATTAGCTTTGTCAGATTCAAGCAAAATCATTTGGAGATTTCTCGTTTTGTTTTAACTCGTAACAGGAAAGCAATTGTCATTTGATTTGTCAAATGTCTTCCTTATTATGGAGATATTCATGATTGAATTTAAAAGCGTTCTCGAACGCTTTTCGATTTCTAATCAAAGTCAGTGGGCAGTGTGTGATGAGATCTGACATCAATTGTCATTGTTTTCACTAGGTGCTCACATTCAAAGGGATACGTAGAGTGTGTCCACCACCCCCCCCCCCCCCAAAAAAAACAAACAACAACAACAACAACAACAACAAACAAACAAACAAGCAAACAACAACAATACAAACAAAAACATATTATAATAATATGATAATAATGTGCCTGACCAAAATCAGTCGAACCACGTAACGACACTGTTGGTAGGACTGCAAAGCGTTTGTGAAGCATGTACTATGCGCCTAAGGTAGATTCTTCCTAGAGAGTTGAGAATGTGCAAATACCTCATTGTGCTAGCATAGGTTTTCGATGAACGAGGTAGTAATAATTGCGTTGTAAAGCGCCGAGTGATTTGTATCAATCTGTGTACTAGCGAACAAGTAAGAATGGCGTAGCAATAGTAGAGTGCATAATATTATGGGTGCATCGGAGAGGTGGGAGGGACACCTCTCCGGGGGCCCGTTGCAGAAAGAGATACAATCGATTGTGAGTTACGATTAATTGTAAGTCAGATCAGGTGTTCTGAATGCGCAAATCTGATTGGTTGAAAGGCGCAAATTTTCTGACTTCCAATAAATTGTAACTTACAATCGATTGTATCTCTTTCTGCAACGGGGCCCAGTTCTGTTTACAGTCAGAATTGTGATGGGTGTGTATCAAGTATAGAGTGATGGGTGTAGCGAGAAGGCGAGAAGGAAACACCGAGCGTGGGCTAGTTTCCTCTATCATGTCCATAGATCTATCAGGTGATAAGTGTACCTCCTGCACAGTTTCGCTCCATGCTGTATATAATCAAAACGTTTGTTGTCAATTTGTCACAATTTTGTGGATGATTGATTTGGGTTATAATTATAATTACAATGGTGTTTGTTCTAAAACCAATATCAAGAATAGTTAGGTTATAATGTATAATTATAGGTTTTATCAAAATTCACTTACATACCTTTATAATGCTATGATGCAATTACATTTTCTGAATGTCCCGCAGTCAGGTATAAATTATCGATGATGGCTGTTCTTGAATTAGATCGTTACAAATAAATTGCTTTATTAAAGGTAACGTTGAGTATTGGTCAAACTTAACTTTAGTAACCAAAACCTGCACGATTACGGTACAAACTAATAGTTATAACTTCACCATGCTCGAAAAGTATACACAATTACAAACGACAAAGTAAAACCCCTGTTATCATTCAAAAAGAGCCGTTACAACTCAAGTGTCAAATTAACTTTAGAGAGAAGCGCTAGCGTTCTAGGTCCTCCTAATACGAGACTGTAATGCGCGGTAATAGTTACCGCGCATATTCATGTGTATCGCATGCAGCGCCGTTCGCCTTTCGCATCGGAGGACCTAGAACGCTTGCGCCTCGCGCTAGCGTTCTCTAAAAAGTGATGGCCGGACGTCAATCACTTTTATAAATATTTTGAAAGCAAATTTCACAACAATTAGAGCATTTGAATGGGAATTATTATTATTTCCCATGTTTTTTTTCGATGATCTTTCATATGGAATTGAAATCAACCAAATCCGTTACAATTAATTGGGGGGGGGGGCACTTTGGAAATTACCAATACTCAACGTTACCTTTAACAGCCAATGGCAATGGAATGACAAATACAAACATATTACACACCGATCATCTTCATCGCATGTCGTGTCATCATCTTTGTGAATGATTTATCATGTGTAGGTTATAGTGATCAATTAACTTTGTCAAATTCCACCACCTGCTTGAAGGTTTCACATTTGTTTCTTGTGCCTTGTTGAATGAAATGGGTTTCGATTCGTCAATTAAGTGTCTCCCTAATTATGATTGAATTGAAGAGCGTTCCGGAACGCTTTTCGAAGGTACTTAGTAGTCAAAATCAATCGGCAACTGTGATAAAATCTTACAATAATGTTCACATTTTCACAAGGTTAACGGTCACCTTGTTTCTTTTTTGAAACGTTCACACCGCATTTGATCAGTAGGACTGATATTGGTATTTCCGATCGAGAGATCCCGAGTTCGAACCCTGTGTAGGCCCACTGCGTTTGTCCTTCAGCAAGACAATTAATCCACAATTGCATGCTCTCTATACCCAGGTGTATAAATGGGTACCATGGTCGGGTGTTAATTAGCCTTAGCGCCATCATCAGTGGCAGCTCGGCTAGTATGCTCCCCGGGGAGTTGAGAAAGTACGCAATATCATTGTGTGGGTTTGCAATGTACCTGATGACCATGGGTAATAATAATTCAATATTATTTGTTAAGCGATTAGAGGCTCTTTGCAATATGCGCTATATAAATGTCTATTATTATTATTATTATTTGATTGAAGTCTCAATTATCACTTTTGCAAAAACATTAAGATGTTTATGAATCACTTTGAGCTAAACATGAACTTGGGGTTGCAATGTACTTCCATAACTAATTATTATATGTACAGGTTCGTCATTATTACATCACATGCACGTCTCGCCAAAAAATAATACAAAACACAAACAGAAGGGGGGGGGGGTGAGTTTGACATGAACGACAATAACCCTGGATTTCCCTACAACCGTTTCGTCAGCTATAGACCATGGGGCATGTAGGGGTTGTGAGTGGTGTAACCCCTTTCGCACTTCTAAACATAATGGATGAAGTAATCCTTCGATTAGTAAATCCATCTTAGTTAGTAAACTAAGTGTCGAGTGTCGAGGGGGGTTACTCGCAGCCATGCCCGCCAGAGCTGGCCGACGGGCTGAAGGCATCGAACCCGCTCGGCCTCTCCAGAGAAATCCATTATCAGTGCCCCGTGAAATTGGGCGATATGTGAAAGTGACAACCCGACTGGGGGCTCCCCTTAATTAGCCCGAGCGGATTCGGCAACTCTTGTCGAGGAAATGTGATATGTCGCGATAAAAAAAAAAGCGCTAAACTTTCAGAAAAAGAATAATGGGTTGTGGCACATATCGCCCTATATTTATATTCTGTGCTAAATACAATTGGATATTATACAAAGTCGTATAGTATCATGATATTTGTGAGTATACTGAGTGGATATCCCTGATAGCAGACACTGGTAAAAATTACGTCAAATTTACGTCATTTTACGTCGTGTACGTCGTCTTAACGACGTCTTAAATTAACGTCAAAAAGTGAAGATTTTGCACCCGCGTTTACCGTGATATCGACGTCATATTTTGACGTGATATTGACGTATTTTTTTCCCGAAAAGGCGTCTTTATGACGTCTTTAAGTCGTCAATTTGTACCATTAATTACGTTATTAAGACGACATAAAGACGTCGTATTGGTCAAAATAAGACGTGATTTTTACGTCTGGATTTGACGTGATTTTCACCTTGTGTACGTCGTCTTTAAGACGTCGTAAATTCACGTCAAAAAGTGAAGATTTTGCACCCGCGTTTACCGTGATATAGACGTCATATTTTGACGTGATAATGACGTATTTTTATCCGAAAAAGGCGTCTTTATGACGTCTTTAAGTCGTCAATTTGTACCATTAATTACGTTATTAAGACGACATAAAGACGTCTTATTGGTCAATATAAGACGTGATTTTTACGTATTGATTTGACGTGATTTTCACGTCGTGTACGTCGTCTTAAAGACGTCATAAATTCACGTCAAAAAGTGAAGATTTTGCACCTGCGTTTCACGACATATAGACGTCATATTCTGACGTGCTAACGACGTTTTTTTATGACGAAAAGACGTCGTATTGACGTCATATTTACGTCATATTTTGAAGCGATTTTTACATTATTAATTATTAATTATTAATAATTTAAAAATTGAGATGGTTATGTCTTGTAGTATATTCCACAGTCAACACTTTTATAACATGTAACACATAATCCTATCCTATTCCTAAATCCTAAACCTATCCTATAACCTACGTCTAACACCTTACTAATCAGTTGTCGTATAGGTTCCGTATATATATCCCGCTTCTTAGTATGTGAGATTTAAATGGTTAGTATTGACTGTTTAGTATTTCAAAGAGTTGATGCCTAAATAATTAATTTGCAAATCATGTTGAAAATATTAAAAACAGGTTGGTATTTATATTAGTTTTAATATCTGCAAAAACAAGATCATAATAACAATGTTTTCAATGTAAATAGTTATAAAAATTGGAATTTTACTTTGCACTCTAATGCGATTGTTTATAATCGATCATGAATGAATCCTGTATCCATTAGACCTGAAGAATGTTACCTTGGCAACATTGAAAATTTGTTGTATTAGCATTATACAGATAATCAGCTAAATTGCATATTTGTTTTATTAGGTCAGAGGCAGGCGCGCCGGAAGCAGTGTTGGATTGGGGGGGGGGGGGGGGGGTGGGGCAAAACCCCAAGGGGGCTCACAATGTTTGTGTATAGGGGCTCATGCCCAACCACACTCTGGGTTGCCAAGTTTGAGCCAGAGGTGAGAGTGAGACATTGCGAGGGAGCGAAGCGACTGAGCGGGGGGAGGGTGTGGGAGGGGGTGTCCCCCCTCCCACGGTAGGGAGTTTTTGCATTTTTGGACTTGAAATTGTGCAATCTGATGCATACCTATATAGGAAATTCGGCTGTATTTGGGAAAGCGTGATATGATTTGATCGACCAGAAAGTTTTAATATATTTTTCACGTAGAAAACAAATAATTGACACACTAATAAATATGTACCCCAAAACACACACACACAACACAACATAAACCATAATTATGCAACATTATGTATGATCCAACAACACACTGCCAATAATGAGTCCCGATGGAGCGAAGCGCCTGAGGGCTGGGGCAGGGAGGGAGGGGGAGGGTTTGGGAGGGGGTATCCCCCTCCCACGGTAAGAAAGATTTTGCATTTATGAATTTGAAATTGTGCAATCTGGTGCATACCTAGATAGGAAATTCGGGCTTAAGATTAACTGCATCTGGGAAAGCGTGTTATGATTTGATATATTTTTCACGAAGAAAGCAAATAATTGACGCACTAATAAATATGCACCACTCCCACATAAATATTGTATTTAGTGTCATACACAGTTCCAACATAAACCATATATGGCTTATGTATGATCCAACAATATGGGCTACAGCCAATAATGAATCCCTGATAGCAAACACTGGTAAAAATGACGTCAAATTTACGTCGTTTTTCGTCGTGCACGTCGTCTTAAAGACGTCTTAAATTCACGTCAAAAATTGAAGATTTTGCACCCGCGTTTACCGTCATATAGACGTCATATTTTGACGTCACGTATTTTTTTCCGAAAAGGCGTCTTTACGACGTCTTGAAGACGTCAATTTGTACCATAAAATACGCCATTTAGACGACATAAAGACGTCTTATTGGTCAATATAAGACGTGATTTTTACGTCTGGATTTGACGTCATTTCCACCTTGTGTACGTCGTCTTTAAGACGTTGTAAATTCACGTCAAAAAGTGAAGATTTTGCACCCGCGTTCACCGTTATATAGACGTCATATTTTGACGTGAAAATGACGTATTTTTTTCCGAAAAGGCGTCTTTACGACGTCTTGAAGACGTCAATTTGTACCATAAATTACGCCATTTAGACGACATAAAGACGTCTTATTGGTCAATATAAGACGTGATTTTTACGTCTGGATTTGACGTCATTTCCACCTTGTGTACGTCGTCTTTAAGACGTCGTAAATTCACGTCAAAAAGTGAAGATTTTGCACCCGCGTTTACCGTGATATAGACGTCATATTTTGACGTGATAATGACGTATTTTTTCCCGAAAAGGCGTCTTTACGACGTCTTGAAGACGTCAATTTGTACCATAAATTACGCCATTTAGACGACATAAAGACGTCTTATTGGTCAATATAAGACGTGCTTTTTACGTCTGGATTTGACGTCATTTCCACCTTGTGTACGTCGTCTTTAAGACGTCGTAAATTCACGTCAAAAAGTGAAGATTTTGCACCCGCGTTTACCGTGATATAGACGTCATATTTTGACGTGATAATGACGTATTTTTTTCCGAAAGGGCGTCCTTTCGACGTCTTGAAGACGTCAATTTGTACCATAAATTACGCCATTTAGACGACATAAAGACGTCTTATTGGTCAATAGAAGACGCAATTTTTACGTCTGGATTTGACGTCATTTCCACCTTGTGTACGTCGTCGTTAAGACGTCGTAAATTCACGTCAAAAAGTGAAGATTTTGCACCCGCGTTTACCGTCATATAGACGTCATATTTTGACGTGATAATGACGTATCTTATTCCGAAAAGGCGTCTTGAAGACATCTTGAAAACGTCAATTTGTACCATAAAATACGCCATTTAGACGACATAATGACGTCTTATTGACGTCATAAAAAGGTCGTCCATACGCCAAAAATAATTATTTAAATGTCTTTGAAAGACGTCATAATCACGTTGTAATAACGTCGTCTATACGACAAAAAATTATTGGAAAAAAATGGTTTTTAAAAGACGTCACAATGACGTCGTAATGAGGTCGTTCATACGACAAAAAATGATGGCAAAAACTAGTCTTGTAAAGACGTCATAATGACGTCTTAATATTGTCGTGCGTAGGACACAAACCTTAATGGCAAAAATGGTCTTTCAAAGACATCATAAATACGTCGTTATTTTGTCTTCTATACGACAAAAATAAATACTGAAAAAAAATGATCTTTAAATGACGTAATATTAACGTCATTTTTACGTCCTTCCATACGCCAAAATCAATTGGAAAACTGGTCTTTGAAAGACGTCACAATAACGTCGTAAAAAGGGCGTCCATACGACAAAAAATGATGGCCAAAAATAGTCTTAAAAAGACGTAAACATGACGTCTTAAGAACGTTGTCCATACGACACAAACCTTAATGGCAAAATGGTCCTTTCAAAGACATCTTAAAGACGTCATTATAACGTCTTTTATACTACAAAATAAATACTTAAAAGTGATCTTTTAATGACGTGATAATGACGTTGTTTTTACATCCTTAATATGACGAAAAACCATTGGAAAAAATGGTCTTTGAAAGACGTCACAATGACGTTAAAAAAAGGTCGTCCATTCGACATTAAATGATGGCAAAAACTAGTCTTGACAACACAACATAATGACGTCGTATTAACGTCGTCGTACGACACAAACCATAATGGCAAAAATAGTCTTTAAAAGACATCATAAAGACGTAAATTTTAAGACGTTTTTATGACAAAATAAGAAGTGAAAAAAAGGTCTTTGAAAGACGTAATAAAGACGTCGTTATAACGTCTTTCATACGGTACAAAACAATTGGAAAAACTGGTCTTTGAAAGACGTCTAAATGACGTAGTTAAAAGGTCTTCCATTCGACTAAAAGTTATGAATAAAAACTAGTCTTGAAAAGACGTAAAAATTACGTCTTTATATTGTTGTCATACGACATAAACCTGTATGTCAAAAATGGTCTTCAAACGACATCATAAAGACGTCGTTTTCATGTCTTCTATACGACAATAATACATTCTGAAAAATTGTCTTTAAACGACGTTATAATGACATCGTTTTTACGTCTTGCATACGACAAAAATAAACAGTGGAAAAATGGTCGTTTAAAGATGTTATAATGACGTCATTCTTACGTCTTTTATACGACATAAGTCATCATGTCAAAAATGGTCTTTAAAATACGTCATAATGACGTCGTATTCTGATCGTTTGTACGACATATGACGTGTTTACCAGTTTACGACCAAATTAAGACGTCATAAAGACGTCAGTCTGCTATCAGGGATATTTGCGAATATTCACAAACATATGGTTATGATTTACTATCGATATTATTCACTTTCGAGCGGCAAAATAGGAATTGAAAAAGTTGCGTAACCATGGAAACCAAAACAACCAAGTAATATGTATATATGGACATGGCGGAGGTCCCCGATGGAGGTCTCTTGAATAGTATAAGTAAACAAATTTAAAACAGAAATCCTCATTTAAAAGATAAAGTTATTTGGTCTTGATTCTTCTTCCAATAATAATCATGCATGTATGGAAGCTTTTTATAAAACTCTTCCACAATTTATTGTAAGGGTTAGGCCAGGGTTAGGGTAAGGGTCAATGAATTTCTGAAAATCAAATTAGGCGCAACATTTATAGGCTTTGGGGTTTTATTTTGCAAATTAATTTTCTCAATTGATCATGTTTACTGTTAAAAAAAAAAAAATGTGATGTCCCTATTGTATTGACAGGTAATGTGTGAGACCCAATATATCAAACTGCTTTTTATCTTTGTCTACTATTTACGTCCCTATTATACACCTGAGACCACTGAAGACAGCGCGTGTAATTGGGATGCTCTGCTTCGCTGTGACAAGAAGAGCTAGTCGGTGTAATAAGCGGCAGCACGTGATTTAATACGAGTCAGTGCCGCCCGTGGGCATGGGCCTCTAGAGCGAGGGACGGTCGGGGACTCAGTCGGCTAGAGGGCCGACGAGAGAGGTCTGTGAGGATGCCTCGTTTCACGCTCTGACACATGCGACTGACATTCAACCTTTTGTTTTCGCCTGTTTTTTGCTCCTTTCTTGTGGTTAGGCTCATCCCCTGATGATTGTCCGAGGAAGAGTCGATAAATGGGTGATGAAATAAGCAATCAGGGAGGCACAACCGTGCAGGTGGAATGTAAAAAAGGGAGCAATTATCACAAAACCGTCATCAGGGGATTGCACCATTTCAAGAACTCAAGTTTTTTTTCGGTCATTCGGTGCTATCTGTTTTCCTTTGAAGTTTTGACAAACATCTATAACTGGAAAAAGTAGCAACATTCTTTGCAACCGAATGCTATAGATTGGTATTAAAATCAAGAAAATAATAACGTGTTCATGTGTGGGGATAGTAAATGATTCTACCATACCGCTAAAGTGACAAATAATGGATATTTGTATTCCTACAGTGGCGGAATCATGATGGAAATATGAAGCTGAAAATGCAACACAATAAAAAACGGTTTCTAGGCATAATGAATCGGACTATCTACCCGTCATATTCAAAATCATAAAACAACAAAAAATCTATCTAATTTATCTTCCATTTTGAATAATTATTCTAAAAGAGAAAAGTTATAATAAGTGTTTGCCAAGTATATGGGAAGCGTGACCTTACTTATCGGACACTTTTGCTGGGACTTATGGGAAGGCCCGGGGGAAGGGGGTTGGAAACAGTGGAAGATTCAGAAATGCAGAAGGGGGACATAAGTAATAGGGGCTGAAAACGAGACTTAACAATTATTGGTCCATAATGTTAAAGAAAGAAACAACCCGTTTGTGGGCAAAAAAATAGCAAAACAAAGCAACACAAAATAATACGGTCACACTACTAATTAACAGTACTGGGAATTGATCTTAGAAGGGACCAGCTAGGGGTGGGGGCACCTACCCCTTGTCCACCCTCCAGGTCCGCGCCTGGATGTAGAACTAAAGCGGGGAATATGGAACCAGCTGAGAGGGGTGTCCGTTTATTGACGAATAAAGTGACACGTTGATTAGCCCCTGGCCTAGGACGGAGGTGTCGCCGGTTTACTCTCGGTGACTCGAGGCAAAATATTGACTCTTTATTTAGTCACAGTGAACAACAAGAGTAGCAAAGAATTAACTGATTTATCTAAACTGTTCAAAATCAAAACAACTATACCGTGTGAAAGCTATTGACACCGAAGTCGATGGTTATTTTTGTGATTATGATTCACAAAGTTTGCACGGTCAACAAGTAAACCATCGATTTGTTCATGATGCCAGAGAGATACCAAGGCTAATGATATCACCATAATTTACATATCATGTTACACACAACCATGCATTTTAGTTGATTATGTTTGTTTATTTTTTTTCGCGATTTGTGTAATCATATAAATTATTATCGTTGTAAGGTATACGGGAAAACACGAAATAAATGGTAAATTTAGTAAAAAGATATATAGTCTAAAGAAACCTGAACTTATTGTTCCTCGTTCAGTCGCATTTATAAAGAATAATTATAGATTAATTTCTGTTATTATGTGTAGTCTAACTCTAAGCATCCACCACACGGAAAGTTGTTATGATTATCCAGATTGCTCGAGAAGATTTATTATTATTAGGCTTCCCGGAAAGTGTGAGGCTCTTATTATTTCCTGGTTATTAAACTCGTCACATTATAATACATGTTTGTATCAACGTAGTCAATTTATAAAAACCCAAACAATATGGGAAATATGGAAGGTGTTGTAAACGCTGAGGTGGCGGGGGGGGGGGGGGGGGGGGGGGTGGGGAGCATGGGAGGGGCATACGGGAGGGGCATGCATACTTACTTCTCGCATATTACATACTGTGTCGATGACAATGGCGATAGAAATGAAGTTTGCACTATATCACCAGGGAAATCACACACAACGCAATGTCTATGTAGAGATAAAATGCATCGGGCACGGCAAGAGTTAAATATTGAATAGCCATCTTTACGGAGTGATTTCATCAGTTTTTGTAAAATAATGACAATTGAGTGCCCAAGAGCAGAGCAATAATCTGTTTATGAAAAAAAAGGAACATAACTGGAAAACTGTGAACATTTTAGGAATACATTTGGTGTGCCCCCTATAATTCGCAAGCCCCTATACCAGTCTGACCACGCTACGCCACTACCCAAGAGAGTAGGGTGGTGGGGCAGTGGGAGGGGGTCAGACTCTGATAATTATTGCGTTATGTATTCCATAATTGTCCGCTTATAGATAGACGGTGAGCGGTGAGGGGGGGGGGGGGGGGGGGGCAGACCCACAGGCCATGGGGCCAATCACCCCTTGCCTCCTGAGCCTTCGCCAATGTTTTCGTCTGACCACTAAGCTGCATTATTTGGTCCATGGTCTGGAGTCTGGACCATAATCATGTCCAGCTGATCTTCATCATGTTCATGTAATGACCTTCCCCTGGCCCTGGTCAGTACATGGGCACACTAATAAAGGTATTCTTGTTCATAACAAGTAACCCATCCGGTCTACTTCAATTTCGTCCCACTAGCAAAATAAGAAATCATGGGCTTACATGATCCGCTTAGGACTATGATTTGGGATTAGGATTCTGGTTTACAGGTTCGGATTAGGGTTAGGGTTGGGTTTAGTGATGTGGGGTCAAGTTTGGAGTTAGGGGAAGAGCAGCTTCAGACACAATGTAGAAGACCAATTTATTGAGATATAGACAAAAATGGGTGTCGACCAAGCTAAAAAAAAACGTGGTCACTACGTTCGTCCGTCGACACGTATGGTGGCTTTAAGGCGCCAAATCTCCCAGGATTTGCAGCACGCGTCGGGATTTAGTTCGTCCGATGGAGAGAGGTGAAAATACGATTCAGGTGGGTGTATGTGTGGAAAGGTGAATGGCTGCACACGTGCATGTGTGTATGTCTGTCTGTGTGTTTGTCTGTGTGTCTGTTTGTGTGTATTTTTGCGCTTTGTTCACGTAATTTTCTTCTCCTTTTTGAAAGGGCCATTGAGTTTGTTTTACAGGTCTATTTAATAATAATTTTTAAAATGTATGGGAAACATGTTGAGATTGTAAGTACTGATTTCTCCTAAATTATTACCTATTTGCAAGTTTGGAATTCAAGGAAATCACACAATGTACGTTTCGGAATTATTGGAATTGTTGATCTCAACAAAAAATGAGATTATGGGTTTTGTTGCAGCTGCAAAGGATTCATTAATTTATGGTTGCGTAAACTGAAGATGGACGCGTTTCTATAGATTTATCTGACCACACAATGATTAGAAGGATTTGATGATATATATCTCGTAAATTCACTCATCATTTACCCATCAGCATCGGTAAGCTGAGTGCTGAAATATCACTTGTCAGAATCGATTCCAATCCCTTCCTGATTAAACGGGATCATGCAGGATTGGAGGGGTGAGGGATCGAGGATAATCCTCGAAATGTGGAGAAACAGTTACAAACATGTTGAGCTGATCCAAGGGCGTATATAGCTTGGTTTGACTGATTGGAGGGGAGGGGGCCCACAAATTGTGTGGTGTGGGGGGGGGGGGGGGGGGCATTTTACACAATGGCGTAGCACAGTCAGACTGATTAATTTGGGGACATGAACATTATTGGGGGGCACAAGGCTTATGTATTTCTGTACTGATTTTGTTAAAAGGTTTTTCCTTTCTGTATTTCCATTGTTTTGCTCAAATTATTGGGGGCACACCTCATGCATTTCTGTATTGTTTCCAAGATTTGCCCCTTGTTTTTTTCATTGTGATTTGGCCAATTATGGGGGGGGGGGGGGGGGGGTTCGTGTCCCCCGTACCCCCATATAGCTATATGAGCCTCTAAGTTGATCCCGCAGACATCGATGCAAGGACGGTGCGATACGATGGGGTCTCTCCCCCGACCTGATCGGCCTACTCTTTAGCCCGATAAGCCTATAGCTTAGAATTTGCTAGCTGCATCTACTTTTGAATCCTGAAATAGAGTTGGTATTATCTTACTTACTTCACACATATATTATTAGATAGAATACTGATTTTGTAACAATATTATATCAAAGTTTGATTATGAATAGAACAGAATATATTAAGAGGATTATGGTAAAACATCAAATTAATCACTACAATTTGATATAATAATGTATGTTGATATTTTGTTCAGACAATATGCTGCTTATATTTCATTACTACTATTTGATTTATAATGTACATAATCTAAATGCTTTACAGTCCATCGCAAAATAGTATGTTATATGCCTACTGATACACGAAAAAAGACTCCTTTGATTCATAAAATCAATGTCTTTGGTAGCGAAAGGCTATTATCTTTAGGGAAAATAAGTAATTTCATAAACCCTCATCCAAAGTAAATTGTTTAGCAGTGGCCGTTTCTTCGGTCAGTCAGCCAATATGTTAGGCTTCACACGGGGTATGGAGAGCGGGCCAGGTTCGGGGGAGTTCGATAAGAATTCGATAAAAAAAATTCTACCGACTTGTCCTTGTTGATTATATATTGACGACTTGAGTACTGTATTTGTCATATTTTTGTTTTCTTTCGTTTCTTTATTCAAGAAAATTGTACATTCAGACCAGGTCCACTGTCGTTTAAAGGGACTTAGTAACATTTTCCAAATCCTCAAAATCCAATTGGAATTCTAGTGGTTCCCTCATACATTGTTGTATTCGTATCAACAATAAAAGCATGGGACAGGTTTCGGTTTTTCAAATTTCCCTTTCGTTAAAAAGATATTTACGATTGAAGTGTTCACATGTTCAATTATCCACTGGATCGTCGAAAACGTGTACAAAGTGAGTGCCATGAGTTAGTGAATATCACTTTGCTTTTCTGCTCATTACTCGGCCATATAACGTCCATTTAACTTGAAATTTTCACACAACACCCAGTTGACATATCAGATAACAACAATATACATTGTATCAACCATCCATCACTTTTTGCACATGTGGCAGGTACACAGACAAATACATGCAAGACAAAATACTCGGATCATAAATAGCTTATATCATAAAAAATAAATGATTCAATTAACATTACAAAGATATTGAGAGCCACCAATCTGGGGTTTCAATCTATCATAAATTGCCAAACTAAATTTACCATTATACAAATATTATACAAAATATTATACAAATATTAACCAATTCAGGACTGGTCCCGAAAATATTCGGGCTTTGGTCTATATGGAGATTGGAGAATACATGTTGTAGCAAAATCAGTCCGTCCTGAACTGGTTAATAAGATCAATCAGTTCGTTCTAAAAGTCATTGGAACAATGTTACAATCAGCGTTTCGCATAATCATTGTACAATTCATTCAGGGATAGTTATGTCAATGTACACACTTAAATTAATAAACCAAAAAAATACTAATGACGCTTATTATACTGTACAAACAATGAAGAAATAATATTTACACCGTCGGAATTATTGTAAAATATGTGCAACATTTTGAAGACAATTTCTCAGAAATTATGTATGTTGACCTGACCTATATAGCCCCAGCCACGGTTAAAGATAGTTCCCTATTCTTTGCAGACAAATTATTACGTAATAATCATAGAACCGGTTTGTTTGTTTGTTTTCTACATAGATCCATAATTACCTCTTAACGCAGAGGCCGTTTCCCATACGTACTATACACTCCAATATAATTAGAAGATGTTCCTGTGTTAATTGCATACAATGTATAAGACTAATTAATTACTTTAATAGTTTGCTCTTAATGGTTCCTATGAGTCTTGCGCGGCGGAACTAATGAACTCGAACCACTTAAAGGGATAGTTGAGTTTTGGTAAAGAGAGTACAGTTTTGGTCAAACTGAATTTTAGTAACCAAAACCTGCACCATTACATTACAAACTAATAGTTATAATTCCACCATGCTCGAAAGGAGTACAAAATAACAAATTACTAGTAAAAAGCCTGTTATCATTCAAAAAGAGCCGTTAAAACTCAAGAGGGCGCTTTCTAAACACTCATCGGTTTCAACCATTTAAAATAAAATATTGTGCATATGATGTTTTGTTGAAATAGTGATTGGATAGAGAGATAATCAACAACTATTTAAAAAGCTCTTTTGTAAATTTTTGAAAAGAGGAAGCATTTAAACAAACAATTTAACGGCTGGTTCAAAATTATCGAATAATTGTGGGCCCCCAGCACAATTATTACAAATGGTTATGTTTATGGATATTTCAGCCATTTCTGAGCCGATTTTGATCAAATAAAGGTTATTCTGTCATTAAACATGTTAAAGTTGTATGCTCTTTCGAATTTGACACTCAGTTTTTCATTATCTCACCAAAAAATATTTTGTGTTGCGCCCTCTATACCAAAACTCAACTATCCCTTTAAGAGTAAGAGGCACTCCACGGTGGTTGAATAATGTACATTTTCACAAGAATTGTTATTCCTCTTTCTCAATAAGTATACCATTTCTCTGCCATTATTTGCCATATTGACCATGCTTAAAGAGGCCTTTCTATCTCGGAATATGACATTCCAGCTTGGTTGCTTTATAATTATTATTTTCATTAAAATTGTGTAGGAATGGTGTAGTCCCGGGGGGAGGGGGGGGGGGGGGGGCACTCGAATTATTTTTGACGGGGTGTGCCGCACGGAAATCTGAAATAGGGGTCTTAAGAGCTGTCTACAAGCACAAAATATAGGGTCTTTGGAGCTACAAAAACCCTGAAACGGGAGTTAAGGGGACTAAGGAGCAGACTAAAACTATACGGGCAAAATACATGAACTTGGAGCTACCAAAGACCTACGGAACCCCTAAAATGGTGGTCAAGGAGCTGACTAGAAGAAGAATAATGGACTTGAGGCTACTCAACTACCAAGCCAAGTCATTCCGGGGGTCTTTAGAGCGGCAAACGAGTGTGAAAACGGGGTTCTTTTAAGCGGCACATACCCGTCTTACATTATACATGAGTGCCCCCCCCCCCCCCCGGGGGGTAACGGTCACCCTCTTTGCCCAAACTTATACGGGCCGGTGGAGGGGGATGAGGGGGATCTAGACCAACCCCTTCTGATTTTACTAATTCTGAATACACTAATATTCTACATACTAAAGCTCTACTGGAATAAAAAGAGCATGTGTAAATAAATGAAAAATGAAACATTATTTAATGTATTAATGTATCTAAAACTTGGGGACAGCGGATGATTCATATTGTACTTCCGCGTTACAGTAAACAATTGCAAAATGGTATGGCCCAAATTATGGCGTTGCTCAGATGCACTAGGAGGTAGGGGGCATTTGCACAACTCTGACGAAAAATCCACCCTCACTCAATGGCCCCACCTGTTAGCCAAGACAAGATTGAAGACAGAAAGAAACACAACCGTGTTTAATTTTAGCCCCACTTAGCCCCCCCCCCCCCCCCCCCCCCCCCCATTCAGGGTTGACCTTATTATAGATACAACACTAAATGATACTCAACTAGATTCCCATCTGGGCGCACGCGATATCACATCGTGTTTACGATTGTTTGTAAACAAGAGAGAGATACGTTTCCGCCGACTCGCTTTGTATAACGGGAAATGAATGATGATTCATCATAGACCTGAACCGGACTCAACCATATAGGACCATTACATTTAATTTCTTAAAAATTGATAACGATATTAAAAATATATATTGACAACGTTAATTATCACCTGTTCCTCCTTACCTCTTTTCAATAATATTAATGTGAAACAGTGATGCGATAATTAATTTGCTGTTTTAAAGCCCCTACTTCCGCCGTGGTCTCAGTGAACGACCACTGTTGCCAGAGAAACCATGACGTCACAGCGCCTGGTATCTCATCTTCCAGACGGATTCCACAAACTGATGCTGAGACGGGAAGTATCCTAATTGTTTATTTTAAATTGATTGTAAGCAAACATAATTTGAAGACACATCGTGGTGCCTGGGAAAATAACAATTTTGCCGTTTAGTAATAATGAAACACAATTTTCTTTGTTAATTTTTCTTTCATATCATAATATTTTTGGTCAGTTTTGCAATAATAAATGATGTGCAGTACAAGAACTACATGTACAACAATAACACAAAGTGATCAACAGATTGGAGAATAATGTACGTGTCGGATTGATGGAGGGGGGCGGGGGCACGCGGATTATTAGAAGCCCAACACTATGTATTTCTTTATTTTATAAAGTATTATCCCCTTATATGTTGTATTGTTTTTATCAAATTATTGATGGTCACGTGCCCCCCTATGCTACTGACCACAAGCACGACAAATCAAGGATATCCATATGCAACACCAAGGTTATTGATCGATCCTCGAAATGGAGCAAAGGACGATTTAGTCGCGTTGTTCAAATGTTTGGAATCGATTATTGTATACTTTTCCCAGAAGCCTCGATGTGCTATTTTTAACATTGAAATGGAAATGTATCTTTATTTCATTCATCATGAATCAAAGTGCATGTACGAATAACATCATTTGGGCTAAGAGTACAACCACATTGATTTATGTGAATGTTATAAAAACGTAATGCAGTTGAATTACAATTGTATACGGAAAATTATTCTAAATTCATCTATCATAATATATACGGTAGGGCAAAACAATAATAAAGGGCAGTGAAAAGGGCCCAGAAATAGTATATACATGTACATGTATATGGCGCAAACATATAATATAATTAGGTGCAATTATTGGGGGGAAAACAAGAGGAAGAAGCAATTTATGATGATTTCCGCTACCAACAATACCAACCTGCAATAGAGGGCTGGGCACGCCTAGGACTTGGTGAGCGGGTATGGGTGGTATGCATGCATGGACGTTACAAGTGGTGTAGTGTTGCCGGACTGATGGGGAAGGGGGAGGGGTGCATGGGTGGGGTCATGCCACAGCGAAGTATTGGGGGCACAACAATCTACAGGATAACATATTATGTTTGTTGGAAAATTATTGGGGGCATTATATATACTGTACTTATTACTTGATATGAAAAAAAATAATGTGATTAATTATTTGCAAACACCATCAAATAATGATGAAGTTGCATAATTAAAATAAGTTGTTTCCATTTTTCTTATTAAAAAGGTATGATGACTATAATTTTGTATCCGTGAAATATTTGCGCTTCATGAACAAATACACCGCTATAGTACTAAAGAATAACGTATGGTATCAATATTGAGGGTTGGTTTGTTGGTATACAATGCATGTATAACTGTAACAGTTTGGTCAAAAGATGGCGCCGTGCGAGATATCCGCACTAGACAAGTTGGGACCAGATTCGATGTTGTACTTGTTTTACTCATCAAAACCGTTATAGTATTTTCTTCCTTCGTATTTGTCAAAAAGTGACATTTTAAGACTTTAATCATAATTATTCCACTAATCATTGTAAAATTCTCATGAATAATGTATTAAAGTTA
This sequence comes from Echinarachnius parma, assembly GCA_037951105.1. Taxonomy (NCBI): domain Eukaryota; kingdom Metazoa; phylum Echinodermata; class Echinoidea; order Clypeasteroida; family Echinarachniidae; genus Echinarachnius; species Echinarachnius parma. Next base: position 555,403 of record JBAMJV010000173.1, read on the forward strand.
TAACCCTGGGTATATCGCGACAATTGACGGTAAATTGCCACTTGGTCTAACCCCGCTTCGTCTAATATCCACTTCGTCTAATCCTACATAGTCTAATCCCATTTCGTCTACAACCACTTGGTCCATTAGCCGGTTCGTCTAATAACCATTTGGGCTATACCCTTATTGTCTAATATCCACTTGGTCCAACACCACTTAGTCTAATGCCATTTTGTCTAAACACCAGATTGTCTAATATTCGATTCGTCTAATATCACTTCGACTATTTACCAGTTCGTCTAATACCACAACGTCTAATACCCATTTGGGCAACACCCACTTCGGCTATATCCATATGGGCAGTTCATCACTTGGTCTAATCATATACCTACTACGGTCTAATTGACAAATGGGCTACTCCCGCTTGGGCTAATGTCCCACTTGGGCTAATGACCACATGGTCTAATGCCCATTTAGTATAATGGCCATTTGGTCTAAAGGTCTAATGTTACGTTGGTGTA